>CM029457.1:1073070-1584416 GCA_017140185.1 Eucalyptus polyanthemos subsp. polyanthemos
AGCTTACCTCCATCTATCTGAATGATGGGTCGTAGTTCGGGAGGAAGAACTGGTAGTAGACATAAAGCCATCCATTCTGGTTCTATATTTGTTCGAAGAAAATGCTTAGCCAATTCCATGCGTCTAACCAAAAAATCATTTCTTCTTCCAATTTTGCGATCTTCCCATTCATTACCCATGGGTCTTTCTTCTCCTAATTCCTTCCATTCTACCAATGAATAATCTATAATAATTCGCAAATCGAGATCGGCTAATTGTTCTCGGATAGCACCCGCTCCAGTAGAAATTTCTCGATTTCAAATGTATCGAAGCCTTGAGTAGTAAAAAAAAGTGGGATGTTGCATTTCCATGATTGGATTTCATATTCGAATAACCCTCGTAATTGTAAGAAAGTAGGTTTTTTAGCTATGGGCCTAGCAAAAGAAAAATTGGGATAGGATCCTATAGGATCTCCCCCCCTCAAAATCGGACGTGAAAGTTTCCTTTCATCCAGCTCAAGTAGTTACACCAAATAAAAGGGGGGGGGGTTCGCTTTCAAATTCTCGAAAAACCTCCAAAAATCTACTCCTTACTCAAGTTAGCAGTGAAGACCAAGCAATACTTCATTGATTCATTCTTATTTTCGTTTTATTTAGATTTTTAGAATTCTTTATTCAATTCTAAATTACTACATAAATGAAATGTGAAATTCTTGAGTAGTCTACTTCCCTTTGAACGATAATCCCTTTAAGGGTTGTAATTCATAAGGGATTTACTTGTCTATGTATCCTTCCATTCGATCTTTTAGGTCCTAACATCACCTCGATGGTTATGCTACGATGTCCTTAAAGCCTATATGCGATGGATAGACTCCTACAACCATGACATATTTGCTACTTGAACATAAACATAATTTTATTTCCTTCTAAAAGAAATTAATGACACAATCCTTGAAAGGAAAGTAAAGTTGGAAGGAAAAAAATGTATTTATATTTCGAAAATACTCAAAACTCAAAATTTCTTCAAAGAAATTTGTCGAGCCGTATTTGCACTTCTCTAAGGACAATTTTTAAAGCCCAATGGGCTTTGAGAAGGTGGTTTCCCAGGCCCACCATTCGCCATCAAAAGACACGTGGCGAAATCGGAGGGAGAGTTGACGGGGACTCCCCGCCCTACCCGGTCGACAAATTTGAAGCCCGCGGCCTCGCCGACCAAGCCCAACCCCCCCGCCCCACGTTCCCTTTCCACGCTTGACTAAGGCGTCGCTACTCCGCAAATGCCCTCCCTCTCTCCCCTTATTTACCCGAATGCCACCCCGGTCGTCGCCGTAATTTCGGCGACTCCACGAGGGCCGTCGAGTCCAAACGAGGAAGAGAATTTGGGAATCGTCATCATAGTAGTGCAGCGCAGGTGCAGGTACGGAAGCGAAGGAAGCGAAGCTCCTCTGTAACTCTCTCTCTGTCTAGCGCGTTTCGCGTTCTCACCTCTCGGGCGATCGCCTCCTTTTGACTTCGTCGCGATGGAGAAGAAGGACGATCCGACATTTTCCGGGAAACTGCCCGATTCGCGTGTTCTTCTGACTCGCGATGCGTGAGGGATTTTTGCTCGGATTCTGTAGCGGACGGTCGCGGCATTCGTGATTGCGGTGGTTGGGTAGGTGCGCGGGTCCTTTCGCCGATTCCCCTGCGCCCGTCGATCCCCGAACTAGGTCGGAATTCCTTCTTGATCGACGCAAATTTCTGCGTCTTTTGATTGTGCTGCTGCTTTCGATTGCTTGAACTGGGTTCTAGTTAGGATTTGGCGGCTGGTTTTCTTTCCGGCGAGTTTTAGGTTTCGCGCTTCCTGAACCGGTTCCTTGCTTCTGCAATGGAACCAGCGTTAATTCTGTCTCGATGAGTAGTCGTGCCGTCCTACTCCTCCTTAGCTTAGCTGCGGGTTTTTGAGAGATGATGCCGGAGAAACGGTGTTGCCACTTTCCATGGATGAGGACACACGCTAGCGCCTCAAGTTAGGGTCTTGGTTTGGAATGAAAGATTTGTTCTTCTAAGCGTAGCCATTCAGTTCGGTTCCGTATTGATGTTCTAGCAATTTTGAGTCTTTTAGATGCGGGAACATGGTGGTTTCTGTATCACCTTTCTATCAGTTTGCAAATTTTAGATTATTTCACTGTTAATTGGGTGATGAATATCATCATGCGTGGTGGGGCTATATGTGACTCCTGGAAACTCTCTTCACCAGAGATATGGGCGCAGCTTCTTGTTTTTCCTCTGTCTTTGTGTTTAATAATGGATACATCATTCCTTAAACTAAGAGGAAGAATGAGTGGTATCTTTTTTTCCCTTTTGTGATTGACAATAGATAATACCTCATGTGCTAGAGCAGTCAATTTAAATTTAAGTCGGTCCATCTCATGTTTCTCCTTGCCTTATTGATTGAGTGGTGTTCTTCTACTTTATCAAGATTAGATTGTGATCATGGTATCACTTTGCAAAGTGAATTTAATGAAATTGGTTTTATAGGTTGATCTCTCGTCATAATCAGTTCTTGCGGATTAGGGTACAATACTTGCACCGTCCTTGCTTGCACAGTGTTTACCTAGGTTCACGCCCCATGACCGTGGGAGTCAGAATGTGCCATCTAGTCCGGAAAGAGACTTAGGCCTGCCTTCTCCAGCTATGGAAATTCTTCCGTCCAAGATAATGTAGGTATATCTGATAGTGAATTCAACAGTGAACTTTTTCTTTTTTCTTTTTTTGTCGGTCCTACTCTAATCCTATTTTAACACTTACTCTCAGACTTTTGCTCATGCCTCATTGCAGGGTGTGGGAGTCAAAACCCACTCTTGAAATGAAATCGTCTCCACCCCAATCCTCCTGAGAAGGTTCCCTTTATGATGCTTTATGGCGCCTGAATATTCTTCTTGTCCAATGTGCAGACAACTCATCCTTAAAAATATGCTGGAGAAAGTGTTGACATGCAATGTCTTACCATGTTACCTGAACTTAATATGATGGAGTCTTTCGGAAAAGCAATTAACCCGGCTATTATCTGTAAGCTTGAAGCCCAGCTCTAATGCTAGTAGCAAGAGAGAGATTTAGCGGTCGATTTTTCCTCACTGTCGTCTTGTTCTGCAGGCCTCTTTACCCTGTTCGTGCCGACCTTGCTCTTGCTCTTAACCTAACGTCTCTCTCGGTTTTTTTTCAAGAGTAGAAGTTGCAAATAATCCTAAGGGAAAATTCCCATTAAGAGTTTGAAGTTGACATTATTTCAAATAAGGTCCTGAAATAAGCATATCAACTCCAAAAAGGGCTTGAAGTGATTTTGACTATCTTAAATAAGGGTTTAATCTTTGCCAGCTCGCCGGTTAGCAAAATATTCTAGCCAATTAAAGATATATGTGAACGTATGGTTCTTTTTTTTATGAAAGCACTTCTCACTTTTATTTGGAATTTTCCCTAATACCGAATTTTTACAAAATATAGTCATCAAATTGAAAAATTTTTCTAACCAAAAAAAAAAAGTTAGTGGGGACCAGAATGGGCGTTACAAACCACGTCAACGCTGTATTTTCGTTGATTAATTTAATTACTGATGTGGAAAGGAAAGGGTGGAAAAACTACAATAGTAATAATAATAAAAAAAAAACCCTAGAGAGAGAAAAAGTGAGTATGAAACAAAGAGAGAGAGGGAGAGAGGGTTGTCCAAGCATTGGCGCCGAGGGTCAACAGCCCCCACCGACTAAGGTGAACCAACAATATTGTCACCAATTGAGTTGAACTATTTTCTTTTTGTCAAAGAAAGATGGATAAATACTATGAAAAAGCATATTATGTTAACTGTGATATAAATACCTCAATTTTTTTTTCATATCACACTATACTCTAAACTTACTCATTATAACACCATGACCCCTAATTATTTTTTGTCTATATCATTTATTTCAATTCTATCTAGAGTGTATTTATCACATTGGTATAAGGTTGGAATTTTTTATGTTATAAAAAATTTGAGGTATTTATGTCACAATAAGCAAATCTAAGATCTAGGATATTTAATTCACGATGGACATAATTTAATATTTTTTATAATATTAACCCCCAAAAAGAATTGGACCCAATTAACTATGGTCTTTGGAGTAGTTTGAAATTTTGGGAATGTGGAAGTTCATTTACTGCTTCCTTGTTCCTTGTGCTTATGAGCAATGGAATGCTTAGAATGAGAGTTGATTTTGAGGTCAAGGATGGAGGATCAGAGAGTGAAGATAACAGGATTTAAGGTGATTTGGAAATTAGGTCAAGAAAATATTTGCATCTCATGTAGATTGGGAGGGACTTGAAGATACACGCGGCCATTCTTGTTGGAGTTCTTTCTTGATTTATGCAACTCGCATTTCTTGAAGATATGTGCACAAAGTAACTTTGGGCGAGGGTTGTTGAGGGGTCCACGCAAGCTAATGTCACCGCCATCAACAATCATATTGTTGCCTATACTCTTTTTTCTCTATATACATATGTGAGAATGTATGGGCATATGTTCAGTGATGGACATATGCTATCTGAACAATGGATATCCATCCATGAGTAGCTATTACTGCTAATCCATGGACTTGAACTAGGAGATCAAAAGACAAGCCTAGGATCTTGTATGATGGAACTCACGATTATGGAACGAACCCATTAGCATTAAACATTTTTTTTATCCCTCATTTTGAAGAAATAAAGGTGTTTACATGCTTAAAACTCAAAACACTAGACCTACTTTGGCTGAGGAAATGCAATTGTATTTCCTCAAATACAAAATCAAAATTCTTCAAAAAAATTTCATGAAATTTCCTATTACATGTTTACCCAAATTCAATTGTAGTGAATATGTCGTTATGTTTTTGCCGAAATTGATTTCACATTAATCAAATAAGTCTAATGATAGCCATGATTATAATAGTCTAAGGACATATAAAAATCATCACCGCTCAAGGACTTTGAAAAAGTAGTTTGATAAGTGAGGACATTATATAAAAGAAAAATCCAATGATTTGACCATCTATGATTAAAAAAATAGTTAAATGACACATGGCAAAATGGTCGTCAAATGGCACGTGGCAACTAAGTGCCCATGTTTTAAATTTGACTATGAGTCAAAATCAATCAAATGACTAAAGGGGTTCACAATCCAACTCTTGCCGATTGGGGGAAAGTTCAATTTTGCTAATTTGTCTTGCCTTAGTTGTTGCTTTATCCATTTAATTTGATTATATGAGTCGCAATAATCAAATGACTAAAGGGGTTCACAATCCAACTCTTGCCGAATTTTGCCAAATCGGCTTGCCTTAATTGTTGCTTTATCCATTTAATTTGACTATATGAGTTGCAATCAATCGAATGGCTAAAGAGGTTCACAATCCAACTCTTGCCAATTCAGCGAGCTAATTCGTCTTTGCCGATTCGTCGATTCGTTCGCGGAATCGGCAAGAGAGACGTTCGATTGAAGTGCGCCCTATAAATGCGACTAGTCGCAACTCTCCGCTACCTTTTTGGTCTACACACGAAAGGAAAGACTAGAGAGAGAGAGACGGTAGATCTCGGGAGGCTTTGCGCAAACGAGAACGCGCGCTCGTGTTGCTCCTACCCTCGTCTGCACTCATTGACGTCAGAGCTCCAGCCCGGGAGCGGCGACGACGGCACTGCCCCCCACTCCCGACGCCTGCTCCTCACCGGCGCTGCCTTCTTTCTCCGGACGAGCTGCTTTGCTGTCCAAGCTGCGACGACGACCTCCGACGGCACTGCCCTCTCCTCCCGCCGAACCTATCCGTCGTCATTCCTCTCCAAAAAAAAAAAAAAAAATGCTCCCTCAAATTTGGGATTCTGAAGCTGAGAGCCTCTTCTGTGCTGCATCTCTTTTTTCGCTTCGCGCAGCCCAGCGGGAGGCCGTCGTGTCCATCGCCGAACCTAACGGGCTGTCCGAAGCCGCTGCTGTTGCATCATGATGTCGAGCCTGTTTTCGTTCGGTCGGCGTCCCTCGTGGCTTCGTCTTGCATCGCTACCCCCGGCCGAAATTCACTGCCGAGACGAGATGAGACGAGCCGTGTCACAAACCACCGCGTGCACCTCGCCGAACCACCACCGTGGCCATCCTTTGCCAGGGAGGACCGTACCGGTCATCCGTCTTGCCGATTCCGATGAAGTCCATCCTGTGAATTTAGGTAAAATATCGTTCGAATTTGTTTCTGTTTTTGCATGTGATTGTGCACTCTGAGCAGAAATCCCCTTCGCTAAATCTATTTGCACACGCCTTCAGCTGCTGGATGATCTTTTTTTCTTCTTCATTTTTCGTGTCTGTGCACTGACCGCTTACCATTAACATACAGTATATTCCCGAGGATCTCCGTCTCCATTGGAATATCGGTCATCTCTGTGTGCTATGCCGTGGAAGTATTCCAAAAACCTCAGCTCACTTCTTAGCCAGGCCACGCCACACCAAGTTACCAACCCTTTTTTCTCTTCTGGGGGGAGAGAGAGAGGTCTGGAAGTCCCAGATATGGCACACTCAAAGGCCAGAGCATCAGAAGTTCAGTACGATGTGTTCTTGAGTTTTAGTGAGTTTTGACTTCATGGGCTTCCTCAATAGAGCCTTGAATAATGCCGGAATCCGCGTTTTCATGGACGAAGAAGCAATCAAGGTGGGTGATAAGATTGATGAGACAATTCTACAAGCTATCGACAACTCCGAAATCTACACACCCATCATCTCTCAAACTTATCTTGATTGCAAATTGTGTCTCATTGAGCTTGATCGCATGATGAACAATGTGTCTCAGTCAAAGGGTAGAAAAAAGATTTTTCCCATCTTTTATAAAGTGAAACCTGGGGATGTTAAACATCGGACTCCACGCCCAAAGAATCTTTCCTCTGAAGTCAAACTTGGGGCGTTCAAAGAGGCTCTTGCAAAGGTTGGTAAAATCAAGGGATGGAAGGTCGAGGAGCGACAAAGGTAAAACTACCTTTAAGATGCCCACCTAATTCTTCTTCTTCTTCTTTTTTGTGTTTTTTTTTAGTTTTTTTAGTTTTTTGCTTTAGGCGATAAAACATTCCCTATCAAATCATTTATTTTCTCCTTTTTTAAATGAAAATTTTTGAAAACTACCTCCAACTGCAAGTGCTGCCCCTATTGAACTTTATATCCTCTACTCGAGACATCTTTCCTAATATTTCAGTCACTGGGGAATTTGTCATGGGTTTTGGGGTCATTCAATTTGTCATCACCAAGTTGCAGTGTTCAATGGATGACCTTGAATTTGTCTACATTTTCTCGGTTCCCGATTCTCCCTATTACGAGTGCTGAAAATCTTTTCCAGGCTTAGCTATAGATGCCAAAATTGCTTGGGCATTATGTGGTAGCCACTTGTAATTTTAGCGGTCGTGTAAACCACCACCTATAGAAAAACGCATTCGATGAACTGAATTCTACTAAATTAGCCTATACTTGTTATTCGATGTATTTAGATATCCTTTGTAATCACACGTGATGCATGGGTATTAATTAAATCTAGTAAACTAATGAAAGTGCTTTTGTGTATGGTAGCCAAGTAGAAATTGTCGATTTGGTCTAAGGTTTTGGAGGAGTTGGGCAAAAAAGATGAGTCACTGACTGAGCATCTAATTGAGCTTGATGACTTGACATGATCACTTAAAGACTCTTTGAATCGCGTAGAGAGGGTACGATATCTTCTTCTTCGTCAATATACATTAGATGCACGTGATGCTATAATTTGGTAAAACTACATAAATTGCAAAAAGTTAAATACTATTCTGAAATTTATGTGGACAAAAATAGATTTTTAATCAATTAGTGTTCCTTCAACATGTTCTTTTTAATTTGAAATGTTGTTTCCAATATATTAAATAAGCACACAAATGTAAGTATCATGAATTGTAAGTTCGAAATTTATTTCTCGCTCTACAATTCATTGTTGGACATTATGTGATGTGAAAAGTGTTTTTTTTAATATATATACTTCTTATGTCATGCTATTTAGCAATAATAGCCCTCTTGGATATTGTTGCGTAATAGCCTATAAATTTCGTAAATGGTATAGCTTACCCCCTACCTTCACTAGCTTTTCAATTTGCTCCTAGCTTCTCCGGCATACTCTAGTTCCAATTTAGAAAATTTTCCCACCAAAAAATGTGATTTATCTGTGCAATTGCCCTGCATATAGAAACTGAGGTTTTAAATATTGACATGACTTAAGTTGACGATTTCTCAAATAGTGTATGAAATTTTATTTACCATACCACCTTGACTACAGTTTTTCATTATTAGATACAAAATAATCTTAGAAGCAACACTTGTCTAGATGTGGATAAAGCCTTATATGAAGCACGTAGATGTGGTAGTTTATGTGTGCAAATAGGAATTAGTCAAGCTAAATGTCACTATACTATTTAAAAGAGGAATTTTTCTTTTTTCTAAACTCTATTGACCCCATTTCTCGAGTATATGCATCGGAATAAAGAAAATGTTTCACAAGCGACCTAATCTATAGTTGATTAGATGATTAGAAGATTAGCATTATTTTAATTGTGTAGTGCTTAAAACTGATGTGGAATTTTAACGTGGTCAAGTGCGGCAGGATATGGGAGGGAGAGAGAGGAGTGAAAGCAGAGGGAGGATTCGAAGCAGAAGAAGTATGGAGTTGATACACGTGAAGAGAAAGACGAAGTACGTGAAGCGAGGGACGAGTGGAGGGGAGGTCTGGAAATACGAGAAGTGCGTGCAGAAGGAGTGGAGGAGTAGAGAAACGAGTGTAGGCAAAGAAAGGGAGGAGGTTGGGAAACACAAGAAGGGCATGCAGGAGGAGCGGAGGAGGAGGAGGAGGAGGAGGAGGAATCTAGGCAAAGGACGGGAGGAGGAGTCGTGGAAGAGAGAAAGGGAGTAGGCAGAGAAAGGGAGGAATTTAGGGAATTTTAGGGTCGGGCCAAACTTTTTATCATCATCTCCGTCATCTACCTCTTGTCCATCATCTCCCTCGTGGAATCCCGTTTACGGAACCCAAGCCGCGATTGGCCCCGCGCCACGACGATCGCCTCGAGCGGAAAGGTCGAAGCTTCGTCACCCGGATCTCCATTCCCCCGTTTCTTGAAGATCGGCATGGCGACGCCGGATGTCCTGCAGAGCCCGGATGAGCTCCTCCTGCAATCTCCCGTCGGCGACGCTCCTCGCGCGGGTGATCTTTCTCGTGTCGGATCCGTTCGAGATGTGGGAAGACTCGGCTCTTTTAGAAAGTCATTTTGCTGATGGTTGTCTCTCTTTGTTCTGTTTGATATCCCCACCAGGCGAGAATCCCAAGTCTCGGGGGCTGTCGATCGAGAAGAAGATTGATTTCCTGGAGAGTTTGACTGGAGCGGTGAGTGAGTACTTTGAGTGATGAGTGGAGGCAGAATTCGAGCGTGAATGTGCAGTTTTTGGGTGTCTTCATTGTTTGCTTGTCGATTGGGATCTGTTGCGTGCCGAGACTGGTTGGCAAGTTCACGTTCCCGTTCTTGATCAAGTCGTGTGCAGGGTTGGTGAGCGAAGATCTGGGTATGCATGTGCATGCCCATGTGTGTAAATTCGGGCCTGCAGGGCACCTGGTGACTGAGAATTTGTTGATAGACATGTATGCAAAGTTCGGGGATTCGGAAGATGCATATAAGGTGTTTGACGATATGCCTCAAAGGGATGCCATCTCGTGGAATAGTCTCATTTCTGGGCATCTTAGGTTGGGAGAGACGACGAGGGCGAGAGAATTGTTTGGTGTGATGCTGTGCAAGACTGTTGTCTCTTGGACGAGAGTGATTTCCGGGTACTCTCAAGTCGGCAGTTATGTCAATGCCCTGGAAATTTTTAGGCAAATGTAGACGGTTGGTGTTGAACCTGATGAGATAAGTATTGTATCTGTCTTGCCAGCTTGTGCACACCTAGGAGCTCTCGAAGTTGGGAAGTGGATTCACACGCATGCAGATTAGCACCGGCTTCTCCACAGGCTTCTCCACACCTATGTGCACACAGGACTTGTATTAGCAAAATGCGGTTGCATCGAGCAAGCGAGCCTTTTGTTCAATGGGATGAACAAGAGGGATGTTATTTCTTGGAGCACAATGATTTGCAGTTTAGCCAATCAAGAAAAGTTGAGTGGGAGCCCAAAAAAGAAAAACCGAAAAACCCAAAAGACCCGCCCCACCCCTTGTTTCTTCTTTTGATCAGCATGGGATGGTAAATGGTGCCGTTCAAACTTGTAAGGAGAGTTTCCATATATTTGATAAGTATCTCAACTTCTCTAATTCAATCATCTTTGAGAATTTTGATCCTGGTGCTTGTGGTCAGGCAAATGGTATGAAAATGTTTGACCTCAAAGAGTGGAAGAAGAGAAACATCATGGGAATATATCACTGATGGCAGGAAATGAACAAGGATAGGACATTGTGGATGCTTGGCATCTTATCCCCAGGGTTGGTCACTTTCTACAGTCTGACTTATTCGTTCGATCGGAGGTGGCATGTGTTGAGACTCGGCTATGATCCAGCACTCAACCGGACAGAAATGGAGAATGTAGTTATTCATTAAAATGGAAACTGTAAACCACGGTTGGATTTGGCAGCCTCCAACTATTTTGTCAATCTACGATCAGTCTTGAAGAGGAACAATGCAGCTGCGTATGCTTAATAAACCAATTGAAGAGGAGGAACTTTGCAATTCAATTACATCTCGACCTGACGTTCCTGAGAATTGCCGACACAGTCTAACGGGTTAGAGAACTGTCTTCTAATGGAAGATGGTGTGAAGTGTTAGTCCACTTTAATGAAGCGAAGTGAGCAGGAATTGAAATCACTGAGCCTTCCATGATTAATTCCGTTGTCAAAGTGTCTTCAAAGCTATCGAATAAACAAGGGAAGTCCATCCATGCTTGTGTGCTCAAGCAGGTTCTCGACACATTCTGTTCCATCGGCAATTCCATCATGGATTTGTACATCAAGTGCAGGGACTTGGCATCCACGTTGGGCGACTTCCGGTCCATGCAAAGCAGGGACTCTATGTCATGGGATATGCTCCCTCATAGGTTTCTTCATCAGGGAAATTTGGGATGAAGGTTGTCATGATTTTGGCGAGCCCAAGTTGATGGATTCTCCACTTTGGTACTGGTTCTCTAGGTGCGTATGCAGATGTTGATATGGAGCAAGCAGATGGACTTTCATACGCTCTTGAAGTTCATCAATGGGTGGAGTGGGCACATTGATCTCGATTCAATCTTAGGAATGCAGAGACATTATGCAAATGTGCAGGGATAGATTGTTCAAAACAGAGATGAGCATGAAAAGGCAAAAGGTTTCAGGATGTGCCTGAACAAGAGATGATGAAGTATGATTACCTGACTTAACGTGAAAAACATCGGATCAGCATTTAAATTAGGGGGAAAATCTCTCCTTCCCCTGTCAATGAGGTGTGCCAGGGCAAAACCCTCAAAGTCATCACTAAAGGATGTATCGTTGAGCCCAATTAAGTATGGAGATAACACATTCCTTTTCCTTTTCTTACAGGGAGATAATTGGGGCAATTCCTGATGAATGAAGGCGTGAAGCAAAATGAAATTGATTCAACGCAAGAAGGGTGTGTCATTCCTAAATTAATCCAATTCAAGTTTGGAATGCAAGTAATGTGTCTCATCTCTTGCAGGAAAAGATGGCATGGTAAGGGCCAACCATCCATTTTGTTGTAAGGGATGGATATCGTTCCTAAAATGATTTCTGGTCAAGTTTGAAAATAACATGCCCAATATTTTCCTTGCAATAAATGAGGCAAAGCATTCAAGGAACAATATCCTCAAATGTGGAATAGGGAGTACTCCTCTCCTTTCAAAGCAAGTTCTTCAAGATAACTTTAAAAGAAACACATGGAATGATCCATATTTAAATTTTTTAAGCTCCTTCTCGCTTAAATGTCTCTTTGAGAAGAGCATTTGAAAATAGCAAGAATTGAACTTTGTGGATTATCATATGCAGTAAAGACATGTTTTCCATAAATAAAATCAAGGCCATGGAGGCGTTTTTCAAGCAATCCTCTCACTTTAGGTGATTTATGTCATGCATATCATGCATATACCCTTCGTAATAGTTTCCTAACATGCTTCATTGTTATTCTTGATAGGAAATGTCAATACCCAAAGAACAAAAACATGTGAAGGGTAAATTGTATCCATTTCAATTGCTCATTTTGATACCGTTTCTGAGGTGATTCTCTTTTCCTTTGATTGAGAAAAAATCAAACACTTGTAAGAGGTATAAACTACTATTCTGATTAGTGGTTCTGTTAACAGTTACTGATGATTAGAACACAAGCTTGTAGGATTTTTTTGTAGGAAATTACAATGGTAGTAGGTGTTCCCATTGAAAAAGCTAGCACAAATCAAGAGAGGGAAACAAATCCGTCGTATTTTGAGCCGTTCACAAGGTGATATGCTTCTTTTTGAATTTATGTTCTTGTGTTTCTCATATTTGTGAGAAGAGGGGGGGCAGCATTTTTAAGCTGACATTCCCATTTGCTTTGTATCATCTATGTATGATGAGTTGCCGAAAGATTGTCTCCCCTCCTGGTTAACAGAACTTGTTCTTCACATGCAGAGTCTTGACCGTATAATATGTCAGCTTTTGGAAGGTACAAATGCTCAAGAGGGCAGTGGCACTAGACATGCAAGCTAGGTTGTTGTTAGATATGCTGGGTAAGGGTATTGAGCCTGCTTTGGTGGATCCTTCAGCATTAGTAGCTGAGTCATGGCAGGCATCTAGTGAAATGTTTTCTTATCCTGAAGCTTGGGCTGTTGAACCGGCACTTGTCCCAATTATACAGGTACTTTCACCTTCATTTTGATTTTTGCTCTTAGATCTCCTTGTTGTCACATTGAAATTTGAAATGCAGATCTTCTGGCTGTGTTTTTGTATTGGCTTGAGGCCGTTATTTTGATGGCCATCTTCATGTCCGGTTTCTAAACTGAAATTCTTTTATGGCCACTGTGATGGTGAAATTTATTTACAAAAGGTGTAGAACAGATAAGCTTTTTAAGTGAAGAAACGTAGCTTTAGCTGAAATAGTTGTTGCCCAGATATCTTTTGGCTTTCAAATGATGCTATGTAAGAAATATATCAAGATCGTCATTCGATGCGTGAAATGAATGACTATGACATTTCTTGCACAGAGTTGTCTTAAGGTTGCATTCACTGTCAAATGCCATGCATTTGTTGTGTGCCCTGCAGCCGTCTCGTCCCCATGTTGTCGACCTTTTCTTCAATCCAGACAATGGCAATTGACTTAAGATGAAACAAAGATATGATAGTAGACATGTTTCTGACAGTCAAAAGGTGTCTCGCACGCTCATGTTGATGCAGTTCTTGATCTGGGTTCACATTTTATCACTAATTTCATTCAAATCGTTCCCAAACCACAAGAACATAACCACAATCAAAAGGCATCAGCAGCGAACTCAATTCAGACATAATCAGAAAGTAAAATGCGACGCATTGACGAATCAACACTACGTGGTTCGCAAACCACCCCCCCCCAAAAGCCTGAATTCAGGCATAATTAGAAAGAAACGCGGCGCGTTGACGAATTGACACTACACGATTCGCAAACCCCGCCTTCCCTCAATCAGAAGAAACACGACGCAATCAGAAGAAACAAGACGTGTTGACAAATCGTCAACGAACATTACCCCCACAATTACCAAACGATTAACCCCCACGAAAACACGATTAAATAGCGCAGCTTGATCAGCAGAAACCACCGCCTCCGACCCAATCCGTAACGTACTATCAAATAAACAAATTTGAGGAATTCCTCTCAGCACAACCGACCCAGGCAACAGATATAGTTTTGAAAATAAAAGAGAGAATGTAACGAAAATGGGTCGGGGTAATCTAGCATAGTGAAGTCTCCAAATCCATTTAATCTCTCTCACACACTCTACTTGGGTTTCTAATCAACCCATCAAAAGCTGATTAAGTCTCACAGTAGTGCTTGGCCTCAATTGATGACGCCGCAAGGATGGGTGGTCTCCGAAGTGACGTGACTCACGTCCGTGGAGTGGTGCTCATGCGGCTCTTGGTAAATCCAAGTTAACAATTGAATCTCTCTGTGAAGCTTCATTGAGTTTGCCTATGGCCAACAAAGCACCCAAAGTACAAGTTTCCCCCCATACCTTGGGGAATTTCTCACGCCACCATGCCAAACGATCTAGTCTTCTTATTTATCATTGTGGATATATGTTATGACGGTTATCTCTCAATGTTAGTAATTTCTTTTGGTTGGATTGTTTTTCAAGATGTTGTCTTTGGGTTGCCACATACAATTTATACTTTAACAGTGGATATAATGTGAGATTTTTTATGGTATAAACCTTAATAAAGAATTGAGTCTTTTGAGTTGACCCGATTAACTATGGTCTTCAGAATAGTTTGCAATTTTGGGAATGCGGAAGTTCATTTGTTGTTCCTTTGTTCCTTGTACCCACGAGTGACGGAATACTTAGAATTATAGTTGATTTTGAGGTTGAGGATCAAAGATCGGAGAGTGAAGATCAGAGAATTTTTTAGGTCAAGAAAATATCTGCATCACATGTAGATTGGGATTGACTTGAAGATCTATGTGGCAATTGTTATTTATATATATGTGTGTGTAACTCGAGATGTGATATGTATAACCCGATATTTGAGGTTGATGGGCTATCGCAAATTTGTAGAACAGCACCAAGGAGGATAATCATCGAATGGAACTTTAACTAGAAGAGAAAGAGGGTGAGCCAAGCGAGTCCAACTGGGGGAAGGGTATTGAGAGTGTGAAAGCCCACAACTTAGTAATAATGGCGGCGGCGATGGTTAACCAATACCAATATGCTCAAGCATCTAGTGGTGGAGGTGGAACCAAGTCTTGGGGCTAGTATAGGTGGGTGACTTTGGAAGCGCTACCAATGGTCACGACTATGTCTAGCATAATTGCCAAGTTAGCTCATGGCGGCGACGGCATTAAATCACGATGACTATCAGCAAGTGACGACATTGTTTTGAGTCCAACGGTAGCTCTATTCCTTCTTTTACTCTTTTTTTACATATTCTCCACACTGTAACTAAGGGTTTGATTATGGTGCCAAGAGCACAATGTTGAGAGCCGTCAGTTCATTTTTATCATAGTACAATACAAAGCATTTTGAATTACAACATCTCAATAATAATTACATAAAATAATTATATTTACAATCAAATTCACATTTGACACATTCATTAATTTATTACGTAATACGACACTACACATCTAAAATATGAATTTTCACACATTTAATTACCCTTCTCGCCTAATTTGAACTTTGATTTAGCAAGAAGGGCATTTCATCTTCAATCGACCAGAACAAAGTCACTAACACGTACATATTCTAATCAATCTCCATCGTGGAAATGGCTTCATATATTAACCCCTTAAGTTCCTTGATCCTTTGCCTGGTCAATGAAACGCATTCCTGCAAGCACAGCCACATTTCCCATCATCATCACATTAAAGGCTACCATTTGGACTATTATACAATCTCTACATGAAAGGTGTTGAAAGGTATACACCCCATATATATAGTTTTTCCCTTTCTTTCCCTGGGATAAAAATAGATTCATTTTAAAAACCAAGGAAATGAAAACATTAAAATGAAAGATCAACCAGGTGGGCCAAGGAACTTCCAACATCCTAAAGTCCACTAATCCTGGCAAATAACTAAGTGTGGATTATCATGTATATAAAGCAGACGCAGTTGCTTATCCAATGTGCGCTACATTACTTCGTATGTTTCAGGCTATTATTAGCTCTTGAAAACTCTCGCGGGTGGATTGTCATGTCATCCGCTGAACCACCATTTGCATAAGAAGCTTATCAACTTCCACAAGTTCTGGAATGTTCTACATGCCACATTGGGCTTGTCCACTAACCACCACAAGTTACTTTAAAGAACTCAAGATCCGTCTTTTGCACAATTAAACTGACTGGAGTACAGTTAGAGCAAGAATGCAGTTGACTCAACAGTATGAAAGCCATCAACCATTTGATCCCGATCGCACAAAACAGGGCCTCTAAGTACAATTCTCAAACAATGAATGAACAAATAAATAAAATGAGGAATAAGTAGAAGATAACCTGAATAGCTGATGTATGTGCCAGAACCGGTCCACCTGGCTTATAGAGAGAGACAAGTTGACCAGTTTGATTTTTGCTCTTAGATCTCCTTGTTGTCACATTGAAATTTGAAATGCAGATCTTCTGGCTGTGTTTTTGTATTGGCTTGAGGCCGTTATTTTGATGGCCATCTTCATGTCCGGTTTCTAAACTGAAATTCTTTTATGGCCACTGTGATGGTGAAATTTATTTACAAAAGGTGTAGAAAAATAAAAGATTTAAAAAGTCAAAGCAGGCTGAAAAAAAAAATTGAACTTTACCAATTTCACATGCCTTAATAAAGAGTCAAAAGTTGCTTTGATATCACTGGTGCCACCTCAGCAGGCCTACCTGGCCTCACGACTGTAGAGCATATAGGGGGCATATGAAACTCAACCGCTGAAAATAACACAAAGTCACACAACAGCGTCACACAAACCCTAGTAAAAAGAAAACTGATCGACCGGTACATGGCTGCTGACCTATACTGCCTTCACCAGGTGAATAAACAGAAGGAGTCATGACTTCCATTTTTATAGCAGCCAACATTGTCTGTGGAAAATATGATTGCGCGTGCTTTAATTAAATGTACTGGCAAAAGAGCAAACCCTATAATCTTCACAACAATAACAATTAATGTCCACCTTAAATGATTTGCTCACATGTAAAAGTTAAGCAACAAAACAAATAAAAAGGAAAAGATAGAATTTTTATGTTGGTTCAGCTACAAGTAAATACAGATGCAACTACTTTGAACATGCTTAAGTGCAGGAGTGCATCGGCATATGCATCACATCAACACGAGAGACTGAAAAGGTCAAAAACTCACGATGGAACCAATCTTTGCCAGCGCAGACCTGTCAGAGGATGCAACAGCTCCTGCATTATCAATGCTAAGCAATTACAGGAGGAATACAACTTGCGTGGGCTTGATGAAGGAGGAAAAACCAAATCGCCAGATAAACAAAAAGCTAAACGAACTGACCGAGGGACACAATAGTATCTCTGGCTTTTTTCCAGGGGTCTAGCATCGGGCGTATCGATTCAGAGAGATGCCGCTCATAGTAGTGAACGGGGAAGAGGCGTCTGAAAGCATCGACCTCCATCTCCGACGACCAATCTCTGGCAGCATTCGGCACCCCCCATTTCTATGGCTATCTACAGATAGTGATTTCCAGCAACGAGAACCGAGATTAAAACTGTGAAATAAAAAGAACCCATTAAGGGTAATCCCAGATATGTCGCAAACTCTTACCAAAAATTTGAATTTTACTGATAAAAAAACTAAAATTTGTCCCAACCCACGAGCAAGGTGAGAGCAACCATCTGGTTTTCTCAAAAAGGAACGGTTTTTTTTCCTCTGGGCAGCATTTATTCAAGCTCACTAGACATATACAGGTGAAAAGTTTCGATGAAGGACTCAAAAGATAATAAGGCAATCTCTCAGCATTGCATACGGTTCAAAAGTAATAAAACAAACAGGTGGAGATCGTGCACGAGTAAAAGAGTAAAGACGGAGTCTTTCGGAACAAGCAGCAATCTCCGAAGTAACCCGGCTGTTACCTGTATGCTCGAAGCCCAGCTCCGATGCCGCTAGTCTCAGAGAGACGTTAGGTTAAGAGCAAGAGCGAGGTCGGCGCGAACAGGGCAAAGAGACCTGCAGAACAAGACGACGGCGAGGCAAAATCGACTGCCAAATTCTCTTTCTCTCCCTTTTTAATTTTAGTGGAAGCCGCAAATAATGCTGAGCTTTCACAACATATATTCGTCAAATTGAATTTTTTTTTTCCGACCAAAAAACAAAGTGCTTTCGCGCCGTACACATGTGGATGGAAATGCTGACGTGATTTTTCATTTATTAGTTTAAAAGAAAATTTTAAATAATAACCTGAAATATCCTCATTTTCTCATTTAAAAGTCCAAAGTTAAGGTTGTTTCAAATGAATGCTCGAAATAACCAAATCGTCTTAGTAAAAATCTAAAGTGAAATTTGTTTCAAATAAGAACCTAAAGTAAGCGTATTAGTCACAAAAAAGGAATTTAACCACTATGGTTAAAGGACATTTTCATCTTCATCTTTCAATTTTCTTTTTTCTTTTTCCTTCTTCCCTTCGCCGGCTATGGTGAAGGGAAGTTGAACTCAAGCGAGAGCAAGGGTTGCCATCACCGGTGTCAAACAAGGGTCACCTTTGGTCAACTCAAGTGACACCCTCACCGACCTAAGTGAGGGTTGCCCTAGTCCAACGCAGTGAGGGTCACCCTTGTGGGATCTAGCAAGGGCTACTCTCACCCAATGCTGGCGAGGGCAATTTTCGTCGAGCGCCACTATCCATGTCCAAAGAAAGGAAGACTAAAAAGGAAAAGAAAAAGAAAAAAAGGATTAAAAATATAAAAAGTTTTAAAAAATATAGTTACAATTTTTTTTTTATCAAAATACCCCTTCTCCAATGAAAGAAAAAGTCACCCCCGATCAAAAACCCTTATTTGAAATAATTTGGCCACTTCATGTTCTTATTTGAAAAAATTTAAACATTTCAAGCTTTTATTTGAAATAATATCCATTTTAAATCATTATTTAAGAAAATTATGTCACTTCATGGCCTTTTTTAAAATTTTTCCTTAATTTAATTACGGTTGTGGAAAGGAAATGGTGGAAAAATTACAATAATAACCAAAAAAAAAAACCTAGAGAGAGAAAAAGTGAGTGTGAAACAAAGAGAGAGAGGGAGAGAGGGTTGTCAAGCATTGACGAGAGCCAGCAACCTTCACTGACTAAGGTGAACCGACAATGTTTTTTTTTTGGTAAAGGTAAGTAATATATTGATTTTGCAAGAAAGAATACAAGAGGGAGGCCCAGCACCAACAAAAACAAACACTCAAGAAGACAAAAGTCTAGAACGAGTGTAAGGGTGCCATGGTTCCCAAAAAAAGGAACAACAACAACAAAAGGAAACAAAAGACAAAAAAACTAGAAAACCTCCATCAATCAAAAATGGAAGGATGGATGTTCCAGCTTTGCTGAAGTCTTCTATTCATGGGCACATCAGGAACATGTTTAAAGGTCATAGCCTTATCTTTGATAGCCTTCTGAAGATGCATTTTCATTGCTGGAAGAAAAAGAGTCTGATTCCGAAAAAGCATATTGTTCTGCTCTTTCCAAATGATATAACACATTGCACCAAAACTAAACCAAGCCAAGATCTAATAAAAACTCTTCCCCATAAACCGCTTGGAAGCCCAGGCCAAATTATCCACCCAAAGCTTGCCACACTAGGTTGAATTTTGCCGCCCAAAATGAAATAAGACTATCCGAAGCACGGCAAGCAAAGAACAAATGATCTATAGAATTAGGTCTGCACGAACAAAGGGGGCAATTTGTAGGGGGATCCTACCATAAGAGATGAGCAAAACCTAAGTCGGTAGCCGATTGCGCGAAATAAGCCAAAGATGCGTTTGATATCTTGGAGGCAAGGCAGTATTCCAAACAAAAGAAGTCCACGAGATGACATTACGCTTCGGTCGGATCAAATCCCAGGCATAACTTTTTGGCTAAAGAAAGGCAAATACCACAAAAGCCTCAAATTAAGTCAATTGTGACATAAATACTCCGAATTTTTTTCATATCACACAAGGTTCCAAACTTATTCATTATGACACAATAACCCCCAATTTTATTTTATTTTTTGTCAAGAAAAAGAAACTTGAACCTATATTAGTTATTTTAGTTCTATCCAAGGTATATTTATCATGTTAGTATGAGTTTGGAATTTGTTATGTTATAAAAAATTTGAAGTATTTATGTCACAACTAGCAAATTTAAGATTTTTTTTTTTAATGATTTTAACCTAAAAAAGAATTGGACCCAATTAACTATGGTCTTTGGAATAGTTTGAAATTTTGGGAACGTGGAAGTTCATTTGCTGCTTCTTGTTCCTTGTACCCATGAGCAATGGAATACTTAGAATTAGAGTTGATCTTGAGGTCAAGGATGGAAGATTAGAGAGTGAAGATCATAGGATTTAAGGTGATTTGAAAATTAGGTCAAGAGAATATCTGCATCTCATGTAGATTGGGAAGGACTTGAAGATCTACGTGGCCATTCTTGTTGGAGTTCTTTCTTGATTTATGCAGCTCGCATTTCTTGAAGATCTGTGCACAAAGTCACTTTGGGCGAGGGTTGTTGAGGGGTCTAGGCAAGCTAATGTAACCGCCGTCAATAGCCATACCGTAACCTATACTCTTTTTTCTCTATTTGCATACATGTGAACACACGGGCATTTTTATGTTCAATGATGGATGTATGCTATATGAACAATGGATATCCATCAATGAGCACCTATTATTGCTAAGCCATGGACTTGAACTAGGAGATCAAAAGACAGGCCTAGGATCTCGTACGATGGGAACTCACAATTATGGACCTAAATGAACCCATTAGCATGAAACGTTTTTTTTATCCCTCATTTTGGAAGAAATGAAGGTATTTACATGCTTAAAACTCAAAATACTAGACCTGCTTTGGCTGAGGAAATGCAATTATATTTCCTTAAAATTCTTCAAAAAAAAAAATTACCAAACGGGCATTAAGGACATATAAAGCTCAAAGGCTTTGAAAAAGTAGTTTTTGAATCCACCCTTATTGTCAAATGACACACGGCAATTAAGTGCTCATGTTTTTCCTTTTTTTTTAATTCATTTTATTAATTTTTAATCTAATCTAATTTAAATTGAACTTGTATTTTAACGAAGATATCTTTGATTAGCCAAAAATTGGGTAGAATTGATGGAACTCCCTTGCCCTACACAAATTTGAGAGCCATGGAAAGACAAGGTAAGACAATTGCCAATTGACTAGTTGTTACGATCCATTTAGTTTATCCATTTAATTTGACCATATGAGTTGTAATCAATCGCATGATTAAATGGGGTCACACTTGGTTGGAGGTATAGGGAAAGCAAAAGCTATTGGGGACTTCTAGGAATTTGGCTTTTGCGGTTGGAGGCATAGGATTTAATTACAAACCCCAAAGCAAACGTTATTTGGGACTTTTAGGCTGTGTATGATAAAATTTATGTTTCTTGATTTCTCTGTTTCTATGTTCCCCGGAATAGGTTTGGAATAGAAATCCATTTGGTAACACAATTTGATTTATCTATTTCTAAAACAGATTTCTATTCCAAAAATAGATTTGAAGAAGAAATCAGAAGCTAAAATTTTTAACTTCTCAGTTTCTGAAATAGAAATTAAGAAATTGATTTCTAGCCATAAATCAATTTCTATTCCAGAAATTTTGTCATGCGCACCCTTAAGAACTTACTGGGGACCGTCGCCCTAAATTTTTTTTAATGACAATGTCACTTTCCATGACGTATGTCATAAAAAAAAAAAAATTTAGGGTGATGGTCCCCCCAGTTCTTAAGGGCTTGCATGTTTTTATTCCTAAAAAGTGTTTCTGGAACACTTTTTTGTTTTTTTGTTATCGGGAACAAAAAAAAACAAAAACGCGTTTGGTTGCGTTTCTGTTCTTTTTTTGTTCTTTTGTTCTCGGAACACAAAAAGAACAACAAAAAGAAACAAAAAAAACTTACTTCTTGTTCCAGAAACAATTTTGAAGAAACATTTCTTCTTCTCTCTCTTCTTCTTCTCTTCTTCTTTTTTTCTTCTTTTTTTTATTCTTTTTTCTTTCGCTAGTCTCTGGCCTCGGCCATGGCCGGCGACCGGCCGTCGAGGGCCAGCAATGCCGTCGAGGGTCGGCGACCTCGCCGGAGCGTCGCCGGCCCATGGCGAGGCCGTCAAGGGTTGGCGACCTCGTCGGAGCGTCACCGGGCCCCGGCGAGGTTGCCGGCCCCGTCGGCCGGTCGCCGGAGGCTGGCGACCGGTCGAAAAAAGAAAAATAAAAAAGAAAGGAAAAAATGAAAAATAAAATAAAAATATTAAAAAATTAAAAGAAACAAAAAAAAAAAAATTTATCAAACGTGTTTCTGTTCAATTTTTATTCCCGGAACAAGTTTACAAAACACGTTTTTTTATTCAAAAATTGTTCCCCGGAACAGAAACACTTTTTTCTATTTCTATTCCCGGACAGAAAAAGAACAAAAACACGTTTCCATGTAGCCCCTAAAAGTCCCAAATAGCTTTTGGGCGGCATCCTATAAATGCCGTTCGAGTCACAGCCCTCCTTATCAATATTGTCTGTCCATTTTGGTCTACACACGAAAGGAAAGACTGGAGAGAGGCAGTAGATCTTGGGAGGCTTTGCGCAAACGAGGACGATCGCTCGTGTTGCTCCTACCCTCCTCTGCACTCATTGACGTCGCAGCTCCAGCCCGGGAGCGACGACGACGACGGCACTGCCCCCCATTCCCGACGCCTGCTCCTCACCGTCGCCGCCTCCTCTCTTTCGACGAGCTGTTTTGCTGTCCAAGCCACGACGACCACCTCCGACAGCACTGCCCTCTCCTCCCGCCGAACCTATCTGATGTCATTCCCCTCTCTCCAAAATTAAAAAAATAATTTGGGATTTTGAAGCTGAGAGCCTGTTTTGTGCTGCATTTCTTCTCTAGGCCTTGATTTATTTTGTTCTCTTGTTTCGCTGGGCCTGGCCCGGCGGGAGGCCGTCGTGTCCATCGCCGAACCTAACGGAGACGACGCGGGTGCTCTCTGTCCCAAGCCGCTGCTGTTACATCATGATCTCGAGCCTGTTTTTGTTCGCTCGGCGTCCCTCGTGGCTTCGTCTTGCATCGCTACCCCCGGCCGAAAGTCACTACCGAGATGAGATGTGACGAGCCGTGTCACAAACCGCCGCGTGCACCTCTCCGAACCACCACCGTGGCCATCCTTTGCCAGGGAGCACCGTACCGGTCATCCGTCTAGCTGATACCGATGAAGTGCATCCTGTGAAGTTAGGTAAAATCTCGTTCGAATTTGTTTGTGTTTTTGCATGTGATTGTGCACTCTGAGCAGGGATCCCCTTCGCTAAATCTATTTGCACACGCCTTCAGCTGCTTGATGATCTTTTTTCGTGTCTGTGTACTGACCACTTACCATTAACATACAGTGTATTCCCGAGGATCTCCGTCTTCATCTCTGTGTGCTCTGCCGGGGAAGCATTCCAAAAACCTCAGCTCACTTCCTACCCAGGCCACGCCACACCAAGTTACCAACCTTTTTTTCTCTTCTGAGGATGGAGAGAGGTCTGGAAGATATACGCTTCCTAGATATGGCACACTCAAAGGCCTGGCCTTTGAGTTCGATGTGTTCTTGAGTTTTAGTGGAGCGGATACTCGTTTTGACTTCACGGACTTCCTCAATAGAGACTTGAATAATGCCGGAATCCGCGTATTCAGGGACGAAGATGCTATGGGTGATAAGATTGGTGAGACAATTCTACAAGCTATCTACATACCCATCATCTCTCATACTTATCCTGACCATGAATGGTGTCTTGTCGAGCTTGAACACATGATGTACAATGTGTTCAGGTCAAATGACAAAAAAAGGATTTTTCCCATCTTTTATAGAGTGGAACTTGGGCATGTTAAACATCAGACTCCACGCCCCAAATATCTTTCCTCCGAAGTCGAACTTAAGGCGTTCAAAGAGGCTCTTGCAAAGGTTGGTCAAATCAAGGGATGGAAGGCCAAGGAGGGACAAAGGTAAAACTACCTTTAAGATGCCCGCCTAATTCTTCCTTTTTTTATTTTTGTTTTAGGGGATAAAACATTGCCCTATCAAATCATTTATTTTCTTCTTCTTTTTTAAATGGAAAATTTCGATGTTTACTTCCAACTTCAAGTGCTACTCCTATTGAACTTTACATCCTCTACTCGAGACATCTTCCCTAATATTTCAGTTGTTAGAGCCACTGCTGGCGCTGGGGAACTTGTTATGATTTTTGGGGTTATGTAATTTGTCATCCCTAAATTGCAGTGTTCAATGGATGACCTTGAATTTGTCCGAATTTTCTCCCTATTACAAGTGCTGAAAATCTTTTCTAGGCTTAGCTATAAATGCCGAAATTTTGCTTGGGCACCATGTGTAGCCACTTGGTAATTTCAGCCATTGTGTAGACCACTACCAAATAGAGAAAGGCATCCGGTGAATTGAATTCTACTAAATTAGCCTATACTAATTATTCAGTGTATTTAGATATTGTTTGTAACCACGTGTGATGTGTGGGTATGAATTAAATCTAGTCAACTAATGAAAGCGCTTCTGTGTATGGTAGCCAAGCAAAAATTGTCGATTTGGTTGTTCGAAAGGTTTTGGAGGAGCTAGGCAGAAAAGATGAGTCGTAGACTGAGCATCCAATTGAGCTTGATGACTTGACACAATCACTTGAAGACTCTTATAATTGTGCAGTGATGGTACCATATCTTCTTCTTCGTCAGTGGATTTGAAATTTGATTTGTTTAAACCTCGGCTTGATGCTTTAATTTGGTGAAACTACACAGATTGCAAGAAGTTAAATGTTATTCCAAAATTTACACGGACAAAAATATATTTTCCAATCAATTAGTGTTGCTTCAACACGTTCTTTTTAGTTGGAAATGTTGTAATTTTTAAATTTATTTCTTGCTGTATAATTCATTGTTGGATGTTGTGTGATATGATGAGTTTTTATTTTCCCCCCTTATTTTATTTTATTTTATTTCATACTCGTTGCAATAATCGCCCTTTTTAACGTTCATATTGTTGCGTACTAGCCTGCAGATTTCGAAAATGGTTTAGCTTATCCCCTACCTTCTCTAGTTTTTCAGTCTGCATGACCATCAAATGTTACCTAAAATCTTGTTGTCCTAAAGCATTAGGACAGGAGGCTATTCTCCAAAGATCGATTAGCAAAAGCATGGCTTTGTTACAGCTCGACAGATTCTCGAACCCCATTCTGCCTCCCATTTTCTGCCTTTGCTAGTTCCTCCCATCTTCTACAGCGTACTCAATTTCCATTTTAGAATTTTTCCCAAAAAAAAAAAAAAAAATCTGAATTTTCTCTCGATTGCCCTGCAAACAGAGACTAGAGTTTTAAATATTGACATGGCATGGGTTGGCAATGCATGCGCTACTGTTTTAATACGTACTTTTTTCCTAGCTTTCAACAGTGTCTTTTCCTTTCCTCCCCCCACCCCCTTCAAGTTTCGAAAATTCTTCCATACAATGAATTGCAAAAGACAGATCTGATTTTTTGGGACACCGTATGAAATTTTACTTATTGTACCACCTTGACAACAGTTTTTGGTTGTCAGCAGGATAAACATTGCAAGATACAAAGTAATCTTTAGGAGCCACATCTGTCTTGATGTGGATCATTATATGAAGTACATAGATGTGGTAGTTTATATGTGCCAATAGGAATTAGTCAAGCTAAATTTAGCACTATACTATTCAAAGAAAATTTTCTTTTCTTTTATTTTTTATAGAAATAATTCTATTGACCCCAATTTTTGAGTAACCGTAGGAGTATAAACAATATGTTCCACAAGAAACCTAATCTGTTCTTGATTAGATGATTAGTGAGAAAAGATTAGCACTATCTTAATTGTGCAGTGCTTAAAACTTGTGTGAAATTTCAATGCTGTTCAAGTGCAGCGATATGCCGGAAGAGAGAGTCTAAGCAGAGGAAGTATAGGGAGAGGGACGAGTCTAAGCAGTACCAGTACAGAGAGGAGATGGAGGAATCTAAGCACAAATAGGATTGAGGGCATGGACACGGAGGAGGCTGGTGTGAGTACAGGGAGGAGTGGAATCAAAGGGAGTCTAAGCATAAATAGGATGGAGGACATGTACACAAAGGAGGGCAGTGGGAGTACAGGGAGGAGGGGAAGAAGTGGAAGCAGCAGAAGCAGAGGGAGCAGCGGAAGCAGCAGAAGGACTAGCAGCAGCAGAAGAGGGAGGAGCGGGAGGAGCGGGAGCAGTGGAAGCAGCAGGAATAGCATCGGGGAAGAGGAAGCGGGGGAAGCAGTGAGAGGAAGTTTTCAAGATATTTGTTTGGGGGCGTTCTCGGTGTGCCTTTTTTATGCATTGTGTTTTAGCCTTTCTCTGCTTAATAACAAGGAAACAAGTCGATAAACAGATGGGTTATGGATGCTTCTTTCGTTTTTTGATCAGCATGGGATGGTAAACGGTGCCGTTCAAACTTGTAAGGAGAGTTTCCATAGATTTGATAAGTATCTCAACTTCTGAAATTCAATCATCTCTGAGAATTCTGTTCCTGGTGCTTGTGGTTGGGCATATTGTATGAAAATATGTGATCTCAAAGAGTGGAAGAAGAGAAACATCATGGGAATTTATCACCGACAGCAGGAAATGAACGAGGATAGGACATTGTGGATAGTCGGCATCTTACCCCCTGGATTGGTCACTTTCTACAATCTGACTAAATAGTTCGATCAGAGGTGGCATGTGTTTAGACTCGGCTATGGTCCAGCACTCAACCGGACAGAAATGGACAATGCAGCAGTCATTCATTACAATGGAAATGTAAACCATGGTTGGATTTGGCAGTCTCCAACTATTTTGTAAATCAATGATCAGTCTTGAAGGGGAACAATGCAGCTGTGTATGCTTAATAAACCAATCAAAGAGAAGGAACTTTGCAATGCAATTACATTTCAACCTGACGTTCCTGAGTATTGCCGACACGGTCTCGCGGGTTAGAGAACTGTCCTCCAATGGAAGATGGCATGAAGTGTTAGTCCACTTTAACAAAGCGAAGTGAGCAGGAATTGAAATCTCTGAGCCTTCCATGATTCATTCCATCGTCAAAGCGTCTTTCAAAGCTATCCAATAAACAAGGGAAGTCCATCCATGCGTGTGTGCTCAAGCAGGGTCTCGACACATTCTCTTCCATCAACAATTCCATCATGGATTCATACATGAAGTGCAGGGACTTGGAATCTGCGTCGGGTGCCTTCTGGTCAATGCAAAGCAGGGATTCCGTGTCACAGAATGTGCTCACTCATAGGTTTCTTCATCAGGGAAATTTGGGATGAAGTCAGCGAGCCCGAGTTGATGGATTCTAACCCAATGTCTCCACTTTGGTACTGGTTCTCCAGGCGCATAAGTGGATGTTTATATGGAGCAAGCAGATGGACTTTCATACGCTCTTGAAGTTCATCAATGAGTGGAGTGGGCACATTGATCTCGATTCAATCTTAGGAATGCGGAGACATTATGCAAATGTGCAGGGATAGTTTGTTCAAAACAGAGATGAGCATGAAAAGGCACAAGGTTTCAGGATGTGCCCGAACAAGATATGATTACCTGACTTAATGTGAAAAACATTGGATCAGCATTTAAATTAGGGGAAAATCTCTCATTCCCCCGCCAATGAGGTGTGTTGAGGCAAAACCATCAAATTTATCACTAAAGGATGTATCATCGAGCCCAATTAAGTATGGAGATAACACGTTCCATTTTCTTTTCTCGCAGGGGAATAATTGAGGCAAGTCCTGATGAATGAAGACATGAAGCAAAATGAAATTGATTCAACACTAAATTAGTCCAAATCAAGTTTGAAATGCAAGTAACATGTCCCATCTCTTGTAGGACAAGGCGCACATCAACCGTGGGAACGGCGCCTTCTACCAAGTTGGCATGCTAAGGCCCAACCATCCATTTTGTTGTAAAGGATGTATATCGTTCCTAAAATGATTTGTCGTCAAGTGTGGAAATAACATGCCCAGTCTTCTAAATGTCTCTTTGAGAAGAACATTTGAAAAGAGCAAGAATTGAACTTTGTGGACTATCGTACGCAGTAAAGAAATGTTTTCCATAAATAAAATCAAGGCCATAGAGGCATTTTTCAAGCAATCCTGTCACTTTAGGTGATTTATGTCATGCATATCATGCATATATCCTTCATAATATTTTCCTAACATATGCCGTCATCATTCTTGATAGGAAATGTCAATACCAGAAGAACAAAAACACATGAAGGGTAAATTGTATCGATTCTAATTGCTGATTTTGATACTGTTTCTGACGTGATTCTCTTTTCCATTGATTTGGATTACATCAAACACTTGTAAGAGGTGTGGTACTATTCTGATTAGTGGTTCTGTTAACAGTTACTGATGATTATAACACAAGCTTGTAGGATTTTTTTAGTAGGAATTGACAATGATAGCAGATGTTCCAATTAAAAAAGCTAGCACAAATCGAGAAAGGGAAACAAATTACTCATACTTTGAGCTGTTCGCAAGGTGATATGCTTCTTTTTGGCTTTATGAGGTTCCTGTGTTTCTCATAACCATGAGGAGAAGAGAGAGAAGGTGGGGGAGGGGGGGGGGGTGTTGCATTGCTAACTTGACATTACCATTTGCTTTGTATCATCTATGTATGATGAGTTGCGGAAAGATTGTCTCCCCTCTGGTTAACAGAACTTGATCTTCGCATGCAGAGTCTTGACGGTATAAATCTGTCAGCTTTTGGAAGGTACAAATGCTCAATACTAGACATGCAAGGTAGGTTGCTGTTAGACACGCTGGGGGAGAGTATTGAGTCTGCTTTGGTGTATCCTCGAGCATTAGTAGCTGAGCCATGGCAGGCATCCAGTGAAATGTTTCCTGGAATTGATCCTTGTAGGAGATATGCGAGATATGCCACGATCAATTTGGGATCATAATTGATCTATAGTATTGTTTCAAAAATCAATTTAGAATTAGATTTTATTTTATTTGATTTCATGTATTGGGTCTTATTTCTTCTTTAGTTATCTATCGATTGTATTATAAATAGGAGCGTATTCTTGTAAAGGACAATTTGTTCAATACAGAATAGAGATTTCTCCCAAGTCTCTCCCTTTTCTTTCATTTTGTGACAATCCTGAAGCTCTTGCCGTCGAACTGGCACTTGTACCAACTATACAGGTACTTTCACCTTCATTTTGATTTTTGCTATTAGATCTCCTTGTTGTGACATGGAAGTTTGAAATGCAGATCTTCTGGCTGTGTTTTTGCCATGGCTTGAGGCCGTTATTTTGATGACCATCTTCATGTCTGGTTTCTAAACTGAAATTCCTTTATGGGCACTGTGATGGTGAAATTTATTTACAAAAGATGTAGGACAAATAAGTTTTTTTTTTTAAGTAAAGGAACGTAGCTTTTGCTGAAAAAGTGGTTGCCCAGATATCTTTTGGCTTTCAAATGATGCTATGTGAGAAATATATCAAGTTCGTCATTTGATTCGTGAAATAAATGGCTGTGACATATTCTTGCATAGAGTTGTCTTAAGGTTGTATTCACTTTCAAATGCCATGCATTTGTCGTGTATCCTGCAGCTGTCTCCTCGCCATATTGTCGACCTTTTCTTCAATCAAGACCATGGCAATTGATTTCAGCTGAAACAAAGTAATGGTAGTATACATGTTTCAGACTGTCAAAAGTGTCTCACAGGCTTCTGTTGATGCAGTTCTTGATCTGGCTTGACATTTTATCACCAATTTCATTCAACCTTTTCGTCATGCAGTTTTTGATCGGCTTATGCTGTCTCCTCCCCATGTTGTCGACCTTTTCTTCAAACCAGACTATGGCAATTGACTTCAGTTGAAATAAAGATATGATAGTATCCATGTTTCAGACTGTCAAAGGTGTCTCGCAGGCTTATGCTGATGCAGTTCTTGATCTGGCTTCACATTTTAAAATTGTTCCCAAACCACAAGAACATAACCACAATCAAAAGGCGCCAGCAGCAAATTCAATTCAGGCATAATCAGAAAGAAAAACGCGCCGCGTTGACGAATCGACACTACACGATTCGCAAAACCCCCTCCCCCACAAGCCATAGCCATTAGCCCGACAATTACCAAATGAATTCGAGCCATGAATCTACTCCAGATCGTCTCCAACCCAAATTAAATTAACCCCAAGAAAACACAATTAAACAGTGCAGCTTGACCCGCAGAAACCACCGCCTCCGACCGAATACAGATGAACGAATTTGAGGAATTCCTCTCTGCACAACCGACCCAGGCAACAAATTGTTTTTGAAAATAAAAAAGAGAATGTAATGAAAACGTGTTCGGATAATCTAGCATAGTGAAGTCCCCAGATTCATTTAATCTCTCTCACACTTATTTCGATTTCTAATCGGTCCATTAAAAGCTTATTAGGTCTCGTGGTGGTGCTCAGCCTTGATTGATGGTGCGGCAAGGATGGGTGGTCTCAACGTGATGTGACTCCCGTCCGTGGGGTGGTGCTCGTGTGGCTCTCGGTGAATCCAATTCAACAATTGAATCTCTCTGTGAAGCTTCATTGAGTTTGCCCATGGCCAGCAAAGCACCCAAAGTACAACTTTTCCTCCCTACCCTGGGGAATTTCTCACACCACCATGTTGAAGAGATTGCTCAATATAGTCCTTCTGTTTATCATTGTGGATATATGTTATAATGGTTATCTCTCAATGTTAGTGACTTCTCTTAGTTGGATTGTTTTTCGAGATGTTATCTTTAGGTTGCCACATCAAATATAATTTGAGATTTTTAATGGTACAAACCTTGAAAAAGAATTGGATTTTTTGAGTTGACTTAATTAACTATGGTCTTTAGCATAGTTTGCAATTTTGGGAATGTGAAAGTTCATTTGCTGCTTCTTTGTTCCTTGTACCTACAAGCGACAAAATACTTAGAATTAGAGTTGATTTTGAGGTCAAGGATGGAGGATAGGAGAGTGAAGATTAGAAGACTTAAAGTTATGTGGAAAGCTAGTCAAGAAAAAATCTGCATCTCATGTAGATTGGGAAGGACTTGAAGATCTATGTAGCAATTCTTGTTTATATATATATGCATAACCCCATTCTTGAGGTATTGGCTATTGCAAATTCGTATGAGAATAGCACCAAGAAAGGTAATCATCGGACATAACTTTAACTCGAAGAGAGAGAGGGTGAGACAACCAATTCGAATTGGGGGGGGGGGGTGGGGAGGGTATTGAGTGTGTGAAAGCCCGCGACTAAGTGATAGCGGTATCACTTGTGGCGACAGTGGTAGCCAGTGCCGTGATGCTCGAACATCAAGTGGTGGAAGTGGCACCAAGTCTTGGGGCCAGTAAAGGTGGGTGACTTTGGAAGTGTTACCAATGGGGAAGCTTTCGGGGAAATGTAAACAATTTTAGGTGAGAGGGTTTTTCCAAAATGCAAATAACATTTGGTAATGTGTAATCTAAAAACATTAACTTTAACTTAAATATTATTTGTAAAGGATCTTTGCTATTTCTTTTTTTTTTAGAATCCCAAACATTTCCCGGCAAAACTTAGCCCCAAATCTTGCTGCCACCAACACAAGATTGCCATGTCGCAGCTAGATCTACCGTTGCTGGTGGGCCTTGCTGGTGGCCCATTAGTGGCCTGAACCCGGTGACGTCAATTAAGATGTGGATATTTTCGAAATTGTAAACGACAAACAAAAGTAAAGTTGGAAGGGAAAATGTGTTTATACTTCGAAAATACTCAAAATTCAAAGTACTTTTGAACTTTGCTTTGGGCCAAAGATTTAGAGGATTTCGGAGCTGCAACAAAATTCTCTAGAAGGAATCCGTCAGAACCGTATTTGCACTTCTCTAAGAACAATTTTTAAAGCCCAATGGGCTTTGAGAAGGTGGTTTCCCAGGCTCACCCTTCGCCGTCAAACAACACGTGGCGAAATTGGAGGGAGAGTTGACGGGGACCGCCCAACCCGGTCGACAAATTTGAAGGCCGCGACCTCGCCGACCAAGCCCAACCCACACCAACCCCCCCACCCCCCCCCGGGGCCCCTCGTTCCCTTTCCACGCTTGACTAAGGCGTTGCTACTCCGCAAATGCCCACCCTCTCTCCCCTTATTTACCCGAATGCCACCCCGGTCGTCGCCGTAATTTTGGCGACTCCAAGAGGGCCGTCGAGTCCAAATGGGGGGAAGAATTTGGGAATCGTCATCATAGTAGTGGAGCGCAGGTGCAGGTACGGAAGCGAAGGAAGCGAAGCTTCTCTGTAACTCTCTCTCTCTGTCTCGCGTTCTCACCTCTCGGGCGATCCCTCCTTTTGACTTCGTCGCGATGGAGAAGAAGGACGATCCGAACTTTTCTGGGAAACTGCCCGATTCGCGTGTTCTTCTGACTCGCTACGCGTGAGGGAATTTTTGCTCGGATTCTGTCGCAGACGATCGCGGCATTCGTGATTGCGGTGGTTGGGTATGTGCGTGCGTCCTTTCGCCGATTCCCCTGCGCCCCTCGATCCCCGAACAAGGTCGGAATTCCCTCTTGATCGACGGCAATTCGGGCGTCTTTTGATTGTGCTGCTGCTTTCGATTGCTTGAACTGGGTTCTAGTTAGGATTTTGCGGCTGTTTTTTTCTTTTTTCCGGCGAGTTTTAGGTTTCGCGCTTCCTGAACCGGTTCGTTGCTTCTGCAATGGAACTAGCGTTAATTCTGTCTCGATGAGCAATCGTGGTGTCCTACTTCTCATTAGCTTAGCTGCGGGTTTTTGAGAGATGATGCCGGAGATGGGGTTCCATTGCGTGTTACGCTTGCATTTCGACGGTGTTGCCACTTTCCATGGATGAAGACACACGCTAGCGCTTCAAGTTAGGGTCTTGGAATGAAAGATATGTTCTTCTAAGCGTAGCCATTCGGTTCAGTTCCGTATTGATATTCTAGCAATTTTAAGTCTTTTAGCTGCCGGAACGTGGTGGTTTCTGGTTCAGCTTTCATCAGTTGGCTAGTTTTAGATTATTTTACTGTTAATTGGCTGACGAATAACATCATGCGTGGTGTGGCTATACGTGACTTGTGGAAACTTTCTTCACGAGAGATGTGGGCACAGCTTCTTGTTTTTCCTCCATTACTTTGTTGAATAAGGGATACATCATTTCTTAAATTATGAGGAAGAATGAGCGGTTTTTTTTTTTTTCTTTTGTGATTGAGAATAGATAATTACTCGTGCTTGAGCAGTCAATTCAAATTTATGTCAGTCCATCTCATGTTTCTCCTTGCCTTATTGATTGAGTTATTGATTGAGTGGTGTTCTTCTACTTTATCAAAATTAGATTGTGAGCATGGTATCACTTTGCAAAGTGAATTTAATGAAATTGGTTTTTATTGGTTGATCTCTCGTCATAATCAGTTCTTGCGGATTAGGGTACAATGCGTGTACCATCCTTGCTTGCACAGTGTTTACCTGGGTTCACACCCCATGACCGTGGGAGTCAGAATGTGCCATCTATTCCGGAAAGAGACTTAGGCCTGCCTTCTTCAGCTGTGGAAATTCTTCTGTGCAAGGTAATGTATATAGTTTGTGGTATATCTGATAGTGAATTCAATCAGTGAACTTAAAAAGGTTCACTTTGTGATGCTTCATGATCTGAATATTCTTCTTGTCCAATGTGCAGACAACTCATCCTTACAAATATGCTGGAGAAAGTGTTGACATGCAAGGTCTTACCATGTTTAAGGTACCCACGTGGATTTTTTTATTTTTTTTTAAATGAGCAGGTATCTGCCACTTAGTAAAGCTGTGTCCATGGCATACCTCTTTTATTAAAGGGGAAGCCCTGCACTCTATCCTAAGCTACGCCTCATAACATCCAGCATGAAGTATTACCAGGTACGCCATCCAAGCTGCTTTTCCTTTGATGAGGGATAGCTCCTTCAGATCAATCATCCCAGAGCTGCAACAACCAAATGATTACTGATTCCAGAATACGAATATCAACCAGCACATGACCCAAGAAGGTATTGCAACATAAAATTGTTTTAAGAAACTGCAATATAATTGTCCGAGAATTAAATGACACAATGACCAGTGCCAAAGGAAGACAGGAAAGCACATATCATGGAGTTGGGGGAAACCTTATGACCAATTTAGTAAGGTATGTAGTATTAACTCTAACAGCATCCTTCAATGATAATCTACTACCTTAGAACCTATGGGTTATTTTGTGACACAAATTGATCATAAGAGATTATATGGGGATCTGGACTTGGTAGAAACTATAGGAACCCTTAGTGTACTCGCAAGGTATCTGCAACTATGTTGAAGCTGTGCAGAGCCAATATTTCCATGAAGTGTAGGTTACACTGAAAAAGTGAATGGTCTTTCCTCTCCTTTCCCTTCAGGAAACAAACTAGCATTTGAGTTTGAATGCTTGGAAACACGCTAGGAAAGCCAGAGCAAAGAGAAATCAATGTTTTCTGTAACCAAGAGCAAGTTTACTCTTCACATAAGCTCTATCCCGAATACAAGTCTAAGTGACAACAAACCCTCTTAACTTCTGTGGCTTTCAGTAAACTTTCCGAGAGCTATCCCACTTTGTTTATTTGAGAGTTAGCAGCAGGCTTTACAGGGGCAAGATTGGTGCTACTCCACATAATTTGTGTAGACTTATTGCTACATGATCAAGTGACTTCCTGAAATTTTGCTTCAACCAAAGATTAATATTACACGCCTATTTAGTAGACCCAATGGAATTTTCCATACTGAAAACAATCAAAAAGTTCGGTCAAAATAGTCACAGGCACAATGTGGATATGGTTTAGAATTTTATGCCTTTCGTATACATTAGCAAGACGCCCACAAATATACATATGGCATACAATAAGGTATTGTTAATAGCACATCACCCTTACGCTGAAGCAACAGGAGAAAAATAAAAGATTCAAGAAGTCAAAGCAAGCTGGAAAACACTGAAACTTTACCAATTTCACATGCCTTAATAAAGAGTCAAAAAGTTGCTTCGATATCACTGGTGCTACCTCAGCAGGCCTACCTGGCCTCAAAACTGGAGAGCATATAGGGGGCATATGAAACTCAACCGCTGAAAATAACACAAAGTCACATGCCAGCATCGAACAAACCCTAGTAAAAAAAAAGTGATTTGACTGGTCCATGGCTGCTTACCTATAGTACTGCCTTCTTCAGGCGAATCAACAGGAGTCATGAATTCCATTTTTATAGCAGCCAACATTGTCTGTAGAAAAATATGATTGCGCGTGTTTTAATTAAACGTACTCATAAAAGAGCAAACTCTATGATCTTCCCAAGAATAACAATTAACGTCCACCTTAAATGATTTGCTTGCGTGTAAAAGTTAAACAACAAAACAAAGAAAAAGGAAAAGATAGAATTTTTATGTTGGTTCAGCTACAAGTAAATACAGATGCAACTACTTTGAACATGCTGAAGTGCAGGAGTGTGTCGGCATGCATCATATATACACGAGAATGAAAAGGGCAAAAAAATCACGGTCGAACCAATCTTTGCCAGCGCAGACCCGTCAGTGATGCAATAGCCCCTGCATTATCAATGCTAAGCAATTATAGGAGGAATACAACTTGTGCGGGCTAGATAAAGGAAGGAAAAAACAAATCACCAGATAAACAGAAAGCTAAACGAACCGACCGAGGGACACGATAGTATCTCTGGCTTTTTTCAGGGGCCTAGCATCGGGGCGTATCGATTCGGAGAGATGCTGCTCATAGTAGCGAAGAGGGAAGAGGCGTCTGAAAGCATCGACCTCCATCTCCGACGACCAATCTCCAGCGGCATTCGGCGCCCCCATTTCTATGGCTATCTACAGATAGTGATTTCCAGCAAGGAGAACCGAGATTAGAACTATGAATTAAAAAGAGCCCATTAAGGTTAACCCCATATTTGTCCCAACTCTCTAACAAAAATTTGAATTTACTGATAAAAAAAACTAAATTTTGTCCCGACCCACGAGCAAGGTGACAGAAACCATCTGGTTTTCTTAAAACGGAACGGTTTTTATTCTCCGGGCAGCATTTATTCAAGCACACTAGACATATACAGGTGAAAAGCTTCGACTAAGAACTCGGAAGGTAATATTGCAATCTCTCAGCACTGCATACGGTTCAAGAGCAACATAACAAACAGGTGGAGATCGTGCACGAGTAAAAGAGTAAAGATGGAGTCTTTTGGAACAAGCACCAATCTCTGAAGTAACCCGGCTGTTCCTGTAAGCTCGAAGCCCAGCTCCGATGCCGGTAGCCAGAGAGAGAGAGAGAGAGAGAGAGAGAGAGATAGAGACGTTAGGTTAAGAGCAAGAGCGAGGTCAGCATGAACAGGGCAAAGGGCAAAGAGGCCTGCAGAACAAGACGACGGCGAGGCAAAATCGACCGCTGAATTCTCTCTCTCTCTCTCTCTTTTCTTTAGTAGAAGCTGCAAATAATACCGATGAAAAATTCCAAATAAGGATATGAATATGAAGTAAATATTATTTCCAATAAAGATTCGAAATAAGTATACCAATATTAAAAAAGAGCCTGGAATGATTATAATTTTTTCAAATAAGGGCCTAGTCTTGTCGGCTCGCCGGTCGGCAAAATATTCTAGCTGATTAGGGATATGTGTGAAGGTATGGACATTTTTTAGTGAGAGTATTTCATATCATTATTTGAGAAAATAAGAATAATTTAGGTTATTATTTGGAATTTTCCCTAATATTGAGCTTTTACAAAATATATTTGTCAAATTGAATTCTTCTTTTCCGACCAATAAACAAGTTAGTGCTTTTGTGTCGTACACACATGGACAGAAGTGCTGATGTGGCAAACCACGTCAACATCGCAATTTTGTTGATTAGTTTAGTTACTATTGCAAAAAGGAAAAGGGAGGAAAAATTACAATAATAATAATAATAATAATTACAATAATAATAATAATAATAATAATAATAATAATAATAATAATAATAATAATAATAATAATAATAATAATAATAATAATAATAAAAACCTTAAAGAGAAAAAAAAGCGAGTGTGAAATAGAGGGAGAGGGAGAGTGGGTTGTCCAAGCACTAGTAGGGGCCGATAACCCTCGCCAACTAAGATGATGTCACTGTTATTGGCTGCCATTGTGACAGCGATTGTGACCGTTGCCTATACTCATTTTCTCTCTCTAGATTTTTATGTTCAATGATGGAGGTATGCAATTTGAATAATTTTTTTTTTTTGCTAAATGCTATTTGAATAAATGGATATTCATCCACGAGCACCTACTGCCGCTAGCCATGGACTTGAACTAGGGAATCAAAAGACAGGCTGAAGATCTCGCATGATGGAACTCTCTGTTGTGGACTCTTGAACGAACCCATTAGTATGAATCATTTTTTTTATCCCTCATTTTGGAAGAAATAAAAGTATTTACATGCTTAAAACTCAAAATTATGGACCTGCTTTGGCTAAGGAAATGCAATTGTATTTCCTCAAAATTCTTCAAAAAAAAGTTACCAAACGGTAATTAAGGACATATAAAGTTCAAGGGCTCTGAAGAAGTAGTTTCTGAGCTCAACCTTGTGGTCAAATGACATGTGGCAAAACTGTTGGCAAATAAGTGCCCACGTTTTTCCTTTTTAAAAAAAAAAATTAATTTTAAGTTTTTTTTTTTCTTAATCTAAATTTCTAATCTAATTTAATTAGTATTTTGATGAAAATGTCTCTGATCAGCCGAAAATTGGGAAGCGTTGATGGAACTCCCCCGCCCTACATGGTCCACAAATTTGAGGGCCGTGGAAAGACAAAGTAACACGCTCCTTTTTAGGGAGATTAGTGGAGATTTGCCAATCCTAATTAGCAATTGATTAGTGGAGAATTGCCTGGGATTGTGATGCCCCACACGCCACGGCAAACGCAATTACTAAAGTCTGTTTACTTTTTAAGCATGTAGAAACGTGTATGTTTAAAGAACACCCAGGACATGTAAAATTTCAAAGGAACACACGCAGAAATGCAAACCATGCAATCTTATTTCATTTCTTATTTCTATATATCTTAGGCGACAAGGTCGGCATACACTGGGGGATGAGCAAAACATATCACAGCTCTATACCACATCCAAAAGCTCTAGCAACTGCATCATCCCGATTCGGATACTACGTATTTACTATGTAATTTGTCTCCTAGCCACAATACGTCAAAAAATCTTGGCCTTATCTTCACAAAATGTTACTAATCTGAGAAATAATGATCAACTAAAAGTCTACAAGTAAGCACAAAGCTTAGCAAGCAAACTACTAACCTGTCTATACCACTAAGTCAATAATAGCACATACAATGAAGTTTAAATATAAAAGACAGAAGATCATTAAGATATCAACTTTTCTGAAAACCTTTCTGAAAATTAGGATAAAAACTAAAAAGCGTTTCCTCTTAAAATTAGTAACCCAATAAAACTTGAATAAAATTTGAAATTGCAATTGATCATCTTTATTGTTAATTGACTACCACCATCTTTTGGGGAACCACGTTACCCCAGGGTATCTCGCACCTTCTCGGCATCGCGAAGACATATGGGGAACCGTGTTACACTCTCTAGGCATCCATATGAACTTAGTTATCCCTCTAGGCATCTTTACTATAACCCGGGGCATTGTCATCTTAATAACCGACATCATTCCCAAATCACACACTCATCCCATAGTGCAACAATTCCATAATTCAATTGAAACATATCATCCAATGAGTTAAAACATAGAGACCCATTCGACTTCACAATCATCAACCCGTTGTCCATTTGAAAACTAGAAAAATGATGTAGGATGGTCGGTTATTTAGTACTCGCCAAAGACAAGTGCAAAGGGAAATTCCAAAGTCTCGAAATCAATCAAAAAGGCATTTTGTCCATCCTCAGAAAATCAGTGGTATTCCTATTCACCAATCAAATCTGCTCAAAAAATCACGAAACTTTAATAGGAGGTGAACGAGATTCCAAAAATGTTTTTCATGAAGGACTTGAGGTCCAGTTTAACTTGTATGGGTCCTAATAATTTTCGGAATTTCCAATCAGAACAGAGTGCAATTCCAGATTGTAGTTGGGTCAGGAAATCACATTTTGGACATCTACATGAACCGCAAAAATCATGGAAAAATTCCACTTTATAGTTTAAGATGTGATAAAAAATTTAGGGAGGACATGAGTTCAAATTGTTTGTCAAAAATGCGGCCAAAAATTGAAAAAAAAACAAAGGTTTGGAAATGACTTACAAAAATAATTTCGGACACGAACAGTTTTCAAAATATATTTTGTACACACAAAGTCATAAAAATCTGAAATTTAATTTTGTAGTAGAACAAGCCAAAACGCACAATTTTTGTGAAGAAAGTCCCATTAAATTTGTACCATAGAAATCGATATAAAATTGGCAAAGCCACTGTGTAAAGTTAACCAAACTATAAAATAATCACATTCCCAGATTCCGTCCACAATTCATGATATTCAAACTGTTGTATTTTAGTTGGTACGTTCATGATGGGGTGTGATTGGATCGCACCGTATCGTCTTGATACGTTACGATGGAAAGACACTATTGAAAGGATATGAAGGGAGATGTATAAAAGCCTTTTGAAGACAACCGTTTGGGGTGGCTGTTGGCAAAACATACGCACCAAATTTCTCTCCTTTTCCATCAGAAAGAAGAAGGCATTCCATTTCAATTTTACAAGAACAATCAGCATTTACGCTGTGAAAATCGGGTGCTTTCCTCATGATCGCATCTAGACCAACGTGAGGTAATATTGTTCGTGTTTCATCGGCAATTCAACGTTCGTTTTGGGACTAATTAAAGTTTGCGCCTCGGATAAAGGTAAGTTGTCTTTTGCTGACTTGAATTCCAACATTGGTATCGAGCTAGGTTGCAAATTCTGCCTTGTTTTTCATTGAATTTTCTTGTTTGCCTTTTGATATTAACATCAAGAGTATGAAATCTACACTGTTTGGATGTCTAATGGTCGGAATTGCCATATGAAAACTCGAAATCGAACCGAAATGAAGAACGGGTTCGGGTTCGCGTACACTCGTATGGTTTTGGCCATTTTTTGAAATAATTTGTTGCCCAAAATTAATTTTTAGATATACAAGGTGAAAGTACTCGTTGAGACGAGTCCGTCGATGGGTCGAGCGCCACCGGATGACATCGGACGCGCCCACACGCGAGGCCAGAAGCCGCTACGTGTGGGTGCCACGTGCCTGAAGTGCTGAGAACGCCAGCGTGTGCATGACACACACCGGTCAGCGAACCGGCGTGTGATGACGTCACCGTGACGTCACCCAACGGTCGGTAATTGTAAGGATGACGTTATCGATGACGTCACTGCCGGCGAGTTAGCCGGCTGGCGACCGACTCGTGACCCGACCCGACCTGAAATCTGACCTGAGGTTGACCTGACCCGACCTGACTCGATTGTTGACCGGTCAATAGGTCGGACCAGTCAATCGGTTCAGTGGTCAAACCGGTCGGACTGGTCAGGAGCCATTTGGCTCGTTGGCGCGTGCGCCACACACGCCGCACACTCAGGCGGCGCGTGTGGGCGCGTGTGAGGTTTGATTGGAGCGTGGTTAGTGGCGTTTGGTTCGTATGAATGTTGTCTACACTGTGGTATAATTATTTTATACTTTTGAATTTTATAAATGTATGAAAATGCGTAGGAAACCCTATGTACGTGTATTTTTTTAGGGTTTAATGCATAGTTTATTCATTTGTAACTTGTATTTTTTTGTGGTTTAAGAAATACAGTAGCTAGCTTATGTGCAAATGATGTCATATATGTTGTGTAGAGCTTGGTTTGATGATATCATTTATATAGTTTAATATACTTGCAATTTTCTAGTTGCTAGAAAATTTGAATAATGGTAGGAAATCCATTACATGTTGAATTGCGATTTTAATTATAGTTGAAGTATGATTGTTGTTTATATGTTGGTTATTATCATGCTATGTTTTTGTGTTAAGGAAAAATGTAGAAATTACATAAGGTCATGTAATTATTTTTCTTAGTGGGAGTTCGTAGGTTGGTAAAATTTGAAAGAGTTCTCACCTAGAACTTAAAATTTGCGCAAATTAAACTAATTAATGATAATAAAACGTTTGTACATAGAAATTGATTGGGAACATAGTAAATTTTTGCTTTTGTGTCTTTTGTTGAATTATCATTAATTTAGTTTGTATTTGCTGCAAATTAAATGTGTGTTACTTTATAAAGTATGCTAGTATTGATTTTGCGTTTATTATGTCAATGTGATATAGCAATTGATTATAGTTTCAGCATCCAAGACCATTGTGGCAGACTTCAATAAGGGTGAGAAGCTGAACGGTGACAATTATGATATTTGGCACCGAAAGGTTCAGTACATCCTTGAGGAGCAAGAGGTTTTGGAAACCCTCAACCATACCATGGATGAACCTGAGCATGGAGCTTCAGCTCAACACATGAGAGATCTATAAGCTTATCAAGATTGGAAAAAGAAAAATAGCATTGCTTGCATCATGTTGCTGAGCTTTATGCAAGATGATCTCATGTGTGAGTTTGAAAATTATGATAAAGCTCAAGCTATGTGGGTTGCCTTGAAAGATAAGTTTGTGGGTACATCTACCACTAAGCTGAGGAGACTCACTATCAAGTTTGACACATTCCGAAAGCGCCCAAATGTAACGATGAGGCAGCATCTTCGGGATATGTCAAACATGATCCGTGAACTGAAGTCGGCATGTCACTCCCTTATTGATGAACAACAAGTTCAGGTTGTTATAAGGTCTCTTCTTGGCAATTGGGAGCATATAAAGATCAATATGACGCATCATGATAATATTGTCATTTTTGATGATATTGCGCGTCATTTGGAATTAGAGGATGAGTGCCTAGAGGTTGCGAAATCCTTTACCCATGCTTATATTGTTGAATTGAGTTCGCGCAAGGCTTCGGGCTTCAAGTGCAAGATGAACCTTCAGTTCAACAACAAAGGGAAGAAGATTGATCAGGCACCAAAAAGGGCTAAGACCTTCCAACGCAAGAAGCATGGTGAGAAGAAGGACAAGGCCAAGATGTAGTGCTACAATTGTGGCAAGATGAGTCACTTTGCTCGTGAATGCACTGAGCTGAGAAAGGTACCCTATTACTCAATTACTTTGATTAATGTTTTTGTTTCTAGTATTGTAATATTTGCTGAATTTTATCCAATGTGGATTGTAGACTCAGGAGCAATAGATCACGTATCTAGAGAACGATAAGCATTTGTGGAGTATCGTTAGATATAGCCTGAAAGAAGATGGATATATGTTGGGAACAACTCAAGAGTTGAAGTGAAGGGTATCGGCACATGTAAATTAATCTTATGTGATGGTCGAAACCTATTCCTACATGATGTCCTTTATGTTCAAGATATTTGACGAAACTTGGTCTCTGTAGTTGTTTTTCTTAGCTTAAGTTATGTATTGAATTTCCTGGTGATTTTGTTGACATTTTGTCCGGAACAGTTTATTATGGTTCAGGTCATGTATCAAATGGTTTTATGGTGTTAGACATTGACTATGATCAGTACTATGTTAATTTCGATGGTTGTTTTTTTTTTAAAATTGTATCTTCTAGTAATGTTGATATTGATGCAAGTACTTGGCATGCTAGATTAGGTCACATTGGATTGCAAAGAATGCAAAGATTAGCTAGAGAAGGCTTTTTAGGGTCACTCACTAATATTAGTCTATCTGCATGTGAACAATGTCTAGCAGGAAAAACAACTAGAAAACCATTCGGTAAAGGGACTAGAGTTGAATTTCCATTGCATCTCATACATTTTGACATTTGTGGTCCTTTGAATGTGAGGGCGAGGCATGTAGCCTCATATTTCATCACTTTCATAGATAACTTCACACATTTCGGTTATATCTTTTTGATCTTCTATAAGTTAGAAGCATTAGACAGCTTTAGACGATATATAGCGATGGTAGAGAATCAGTTGAACAAAACAATAAAGGCATTGAGAACCGTTCATGGACATGAGTATCTATCGGAGCAATTCAAGGCTCTTTGTGATTAAAAGGGAATTGTACGACAATTGACTATTCCTGGTACTCCACAACAAAATGGGGTAGCTGAGGGAAGGAATAAAACCATATTGGAAATGATTAGGTCTATAATGACGCAAGTAAATTTACCTATCTCCTATGTGGGAGATGCGTTATTAACTGCTGCCTATATATTTAACCGAGTGCCCTCAAAATCGATCACTTCCAACTCTTATGAATTATGGACTGGTAAGAAACCAGACTTGAGTAGTCTACGTCTAGGGGGATATGCAGCTTATGTTTATGATTCTTCCCATAGAGGGAAGAAATGTATCTTTATAAGATATTCTGAACACTCCAAAGGGTATGTTTTCATAGGTAAGCAAGCTGATGGAAGTGTGAACAAAATGGAGTTACGAGATGTCACGTTCTTAGAGAATGATTTTCCTAGTAGAGGTGAGATTGATAAGGACTTCCAATTATATGAGATGGAAGATCCTGATAACGCACTCATTGATGTTGTAGAGGGAAATGAAAATTTACCTCAACATGCAAGACCTAGTGGAAGTGTTGCATCGCCTGACGAATTGAATTCAAAAGAAATTCAATTGCGTAAAAGTAATAGTAAAAGTATTCCCCGTCATCGTTTTGAGATTGAAAGGGAAGCATTTATGATTGCTCAGAATGACGATGCCGAGCCTAAGATTGTTCAAGAGGCTCTCTCATCCTCTGATAAGGAAGAATGGAGAAAAGCTTTGAAAGATGAGATGGAGTCTATGATGGCAAATCATGTCTAGGACTTAGTTAATCTACCACCCAACCGTAAGGCCATTGGAAATAAATGGGTTTTTAAGATTAAGCGAAAGGCGGATGGATCCATTGAAAAGTATAAGGCTCACCTTGTGGTGAAATGTTATACTCAATAAGAGGGTATAGACTGTGAGGAAACCTTTTCACTAGTTTTAAGGTTTGCCTCAATATGCTTTATTTTAGCCATCGTTGCATATTTGGACCTTGAGTTACATCAAATGGATATAAAGACTGCATTTCTCAATGGAGAACTAGATGAGGAAATCTACATGAAACAACCAATAGGTTTCATAACTAAAGGTCAAGAGTATACAGTTTGCAAACTTCATTACTCAATATATGGCCTTAAGCAATCATCTAGACAGTGGTATCTTCATTTCAATCGAGCCATAACCGCTTTTGGTTTCACGATGATCAAAGAAGATCACTGTGTATATGTTAAGCGGTCCGAAAGTAAATTTGTAATTTTATCACTTTATATGGACAATATTTTATTGGCTGGAAATGACAATGTTTTGGTTATTACCATAAAAGAATGGTTGTTCTCCAATTTTGAAATGAAGGACATGGGAGAAGCTACTTATATATTATGAGTTAAGATCGAAAGAGATTGATCAAGGAAACTCCTTACTTTATCACAAGAGTCTTATATTACGAAGATTCTTGAGCGTTTCAATGTGCAGCATTGTAATCCCATTAATACCCCTATCATGCAAGGTGAAGGCCTAAGTATTGAGATGTGTCCTAAGACTCCAGAAGAAATTAGAGTGATGAAATTGTTCCTTATGCTAGTGCGGTTGGAAGTTTGATGTATGCTATGATGTGTACTAGACCCAACATATGTTATGCCGTGGGATTAGTGAGCCGATATCAATCAAATCCCGGTCAAGCACACTGGAAAGCAGTGAAGAGGATCTTGAGAGACTTGAAGGGCACCATGGACTATCGACTTTATTACTAAGGGAATGATTTACGCCTATTAGGCTATTCAGATGCTGATTGGGGTGGAGACCTGGATGAGCGTAAATCGACTTCTGGATATGCGATTTTACTCAATGGAGGTGCAATTTCTTGGAATAGCAAGAAATAGACATGCACGGCCTTATATACGATGGAGGCATAATTTATTGCATGTTCTGCCGTAGTACAAGAAGCAATATGGCTAAAACGTTTCTTAGAAAATTTAGCCACTATCACTGAGATTCCAAGATCGGTGATAGTTTATTGCGATAGTCAAGCAGCCATTGCCTATGTGAAGGATCCCAAGTATCATGGAAAGACAAAGTACATTGACATAAAGAACAACTTCATAAGAGATATAATAATGTAGAAAGAAGTGATCCTACAATATATTTCAACCAATAGAATGGTTGCTGATCCATTTACGAAGGCTATTCCTAGAGACATATTCTTGACCCATAGGATGTCACTAGGATTGCGTAGAATGTGATATCTATTATTGTTGAGGATCATCGGTTTATGTATTTGTGGACATATGTATTGTACTTGTTTGTTTATTGATGACTTTATATTTTATCAATAAGTACAAATCCATTATGAAACTAGCACAAGCACACATATATTATTGAAAAGTATGTCAACAGGCAATGATTGGCTCACTCACATGAGCAATCGCCTCAAGTGCTTTATATAACACATTGAGATGAGACGTTATGTACAGATAAATGCTGAAGAGCAAGTCTAGTACATAAAAAAATGTCGCATTGATTGGAGTCAAGATGAGGTATGTGATTTATTTATAATAAGACCGAACATAATAGTCTCATAATTATGTATGCTTGTAAGATGCCGAATGCGAGTACTTAATTGGGCGATATGGAAAGCGATCTGATATAGCACTCGAGCTAAGCATGAGTACGTGAGAAGCACGTGACTATGTTTAGGCTAAGATTCGTATAATGGATATAGTTAATAAATAACATACGCTCTTATAGAAAGAGAAATCTACTATAGCATGTAATTTATACTACATGTGCATTATATGACCGACAAGGGAATGTGAGTAAAATTATCCCTATTTACTCATCGTGTGAGCCCTTGAGGTAATTTATAATTTACCTCAATTTTGTGCCCTATGTTACTTCTTAATATGTTCTCGAAGTGAAAGATCAATGTTGATACTTGAGCATTTTATCGGCGGTCATGAATAGATATGGCCTTATGGGACGTGTCTAGGAAATTAGTTGTTCTGAAATTGAGAAAGACATGAGTGTGAAGGAAGATTATTGTTGTTTTACATCCATCACATGTATTTACTGGTCGACCAATTATATTGCTCTCTGTGGTTGCGAATATAATTGTAAATACATAGTGTTTCGAGAATAGTCAAGTATAGCCTTTAAGAGATAGGTATACTTGGATTGATGTAACAAAATATTTCTGGGGCATTATGGGACATCGATTGTTTATTTCTTTTTTGGGTTGTAGCTATTATGTTATCCATAACAGGTGCATAATTTGAGCTCTCAAGTGCAGGTGTACTCACTGGTCGCACGGCTTACTTACCAGTATGAATTGTTTTGTAAAGTTGATGAATGTTGAATGCCTTATATTCTTGATAGAGCGCTATCAAGCCCATCATGTTCGAGTGACAGATGTTGTACTTTAGTTGGTACGTCCATGATGGGGTGTGATTAGATCGCACCATATCGTCTTGATATGTTACGATGGAAAGACACAATTGAAAGGATATGAAGGGAGATGTATAAAAGCCTTTTGAAGACAACTGTTTGGGGTGGTTGCTGGCAGAACATATGCACCAAATTTCTCTCCTTTTCCATTATAAAGAAGAAGGCATTTCATTTCAGTTTTACAAGAACAATCGGCATTTACGCTGTGGAAATCAGGTGCTTTCCTCGTGATCGCATCCAGACCAATGTGAGGTAATATTGTTCGTGTTTCATCGGCAATTCAACGTTTGTTCCAAGGCTAATTAAAGTTTACGCATCGGATAAAGGTAAATCATTTTCCGCCGACTTGAATTCCAACACCTCAAACACACTTAAATCTCAATGATCAGCATTTCAACAAAATATTAATATACTCAAGGTACTAAATTATTAACACTACTTGTAACACAAATATCCTCGAATTTGATTGAGGTGACTAAAAGTCGAGGAAACCAACCTTGACACACGGAAATTAACCTACGTAGTATGAACGACAGTAAATCACTTGCCTCGAGTTTGAAACAAAAGTTGACATGGCTTGAGGGAGTCTCAGATAAGTCCAGAGGTTGCGGCCAGCGTGCTGTGAGTTGCGGTGGCGTCGCATGAGTTGCTGGCGAGCTGAGGGCTTGGCCTGATGTCGACGGCTTGAGCCGAGCTGCTGGCCGTTGAACGGAGGGAGGTACAGTGGTTTTTCTTCGTGTGAGCAAAGGTGAGAAAGAAGAAGAGTGGAGGAAGAGGGGTGAGCGGTGGCTTTCTTTGGGCGGTCGAGGCTTATTCCTCCTTTATGCAGCTTCGGCGTCTACCCGTGAAGATGCCTGGAGAGAGAAAATGGTGCTGTTGACCAGTTTACTTAGCAGCAACAAGTTGGGACATGTGGGGGAGGACATGGCAAGGGGTAATGAACTTGGGTGAAGGAGCGACGGCTCTCCTCCTTCATCCACCACTTGAGTTTGGTCCTCTCTTCTCCGTTCGGTTGACTCGGTGGCCTTTCTTCTCCGTTCGGTTGACTCGGTGGCATCAGTCTTCGCTAATTGGAGGAAACGTGGCCTTGGACGGTAAGAAGAGGTGGCGCCGTCTAGTAATGATGTGGCGATGATGTAATTGGTACGGTCCTATGTTGAGTTCAATGATGTGGTGTTAATTGTCAAGTGGCGGAGGCTCACGATTTTGTTGGTTGAAAACAGGGATGTCACACAGAATTGGCCAAAAAGTGGCCCCTTTTAAAAGGCGGAGAATTACGTAAGACGTGAAAGAACAACCCCAAGATCTCCATAAATGAAAAAAAGAACACATATGTAATCATGTAAAGAGAATTATGCACCTAATTTGGACCACTGTTCTTGATATGGAATAGCGACGATCTAACTCGAGAATTTCTCCTCTATTGTCCTTTGTATTACTAGCTCAATGAGACAACTTCTCACCCTTAACACTTAGGAAACGCTTCTTTGTGAAGATAATTGTGAATGTTAGGGTTAGATAAGAGATTTGAGCACTATTTATAGAGTTTTCAGTTAGACCCTTTAATTATGAGCCAGACTTAACTCAACCCAAACTAGTCAGTCCCATATTAAACTAATCAATAAATCTTGTAAAATGGTAAATTATAATATTAATTAATGTAGTTCACCTATTTGGGCTATTTGCCATATTAATTGAAATTGTATTGTATGTGCATACCTTGGTCTAGGGATAATTCTTAATAGTCAATCTTATTCCATAAAGTCTCAAACGCTGAATCATGACGGTAATTGTATGTATACACACAAAGCCTTCTATGATCACGATTGCTTTTAACTTTATTGATATGGATTCAATATGATAGTGTGGCAAATAGATAGCACAAATGATAGAGAGATCACATTTATTAGTCACTATTCTCTTACCTTAAGTGTCACAAAAACCTATACCACTAAAGAATATCTTTATAGTTTTAGTGAACCCACATATATTTTGTTCATATGGTTAATTTTTTTTTTTTATGTATAACAAGACATATGCTCAAGGCTAATAATTGGATGTCCATAGCTTTCACTCAAAGTTTATACAATACATTGAAACTTTTATCAATATGTATTCAACATAATAACAATACATTCATAAATATTTAATTGAATGCAAAAGTTGATACATATTAAATCGTTACTAAGTGTAACAAATACAGATATAAACTTTATTAGAGCAAAACTGAAACAACTCCCACTAAATAATGGCATCTCATGATGCTCCTAAACCCATGCTAAACACATGTCGTTTAAGAATACAAGGGCAAAGGCCTTTAGTTAGTGGACCTGCAACTATATTATTTGTGAAAATATGTTCTGCTGTAACATTACCATTCTATACTGTTTCTTTATGGTGAAAAACTTGATTGCCATATATTTAGACCCTTAGAGACCTATGTTAATAAACAATATTGTAGAGTTATTGCTTCAATACAACAGTATGAGTCTATCCATAAAGTCAAATATGATAAACTCCCTAATGAGATTCCAGAGCCCAATAACCTGAGTAATAGCCGAAAAGCATGTTACAAACTCCGCTTACATGGTAAAGAATGATATAGATTTTTGTTTACTATAACTTCTACTAATATAAAGATGTATTCCGTTGTCGACTTCATGTCATCCTAATAGCTAGCAAAGTTTGTATCCAAATACCCTACTAGCTGCAGGACTTGAACATGTTTATAAATCGGCATATAGTTTTTTATCCTCTTTAAGTACCTTAAAACCTCATTGGCAATAACCTAGTGATTGTGTCATGGGTTTAACTAATATATGTCTAGAAGTCCTATTGCAAAAGCGATATTTAGTTTAGTGCAAATTTGAGTATACATGATATTTTCAAGTACACTAACATAATGTACATCTTTTAATTGGGTTTTCTTAATATCTGATTGAGGACATTGTGACAGACTCGGTTCATCATCATCCTTAATGACAGGAGTAATTCACGACTTGCAAGTGATGTATATTGAATCTTTCCAAAATACGATCAACAAATGTCCTTTTAGATAAACCCAATATACGGTGAGAACAATCTTTACGGATCTTAGTGCCAAGGAAAAAAGACACCTTATCAAGGTCCTCCATGTCAAATTTTTTCAATAATATTTGCTTTGTCATGCAGTAATTTAAGATCACTACTTATAAGCAAGATATTATGTAGATAGAGTGCAAGCAAAATAAATTTCCTCCCACTGACCTTGCAGTATATATACTGATTTACTTTGTTCTCAACTAAACGAAGTGATAACATTATGAAACTTTAATAATATTATTTAGAAACTTGCTTAAGGCCATAAATAAGACTTTTTAGTTTACACACAAGCTTACCTGAATCATTTGCTGCAAAACTTTCGGGTTGCACCACATAAACTTTGTTATCAAGGTATCAATTTGGAAAGATAGTTTTAACATCAATCTGACATAACTCCATATCAAAATGAGCTACTAATGCCATGTTCAATCTAAAAAAATCTTTATAAGAGACTAGAAAAAAATATTTCTTCACTGTTCATCTCTCTTTCAGAGTTAAATCATTGGCACAATTTGGTTTTAAACTCCTTAATCTTTCTTTGGAGTCCCTTTTAGTCTTATATACTTATTTGTAGCTGATGAGTTTGTGACTTTCAAGCAACTCAATAGATTCTTAAACACTATTATATTTCTTAGATTGTAACTCATCTTTCATCATGTCTAATCACAGATCTAATTGAGAACAAGAAATAACATTTGTATAAGTTACTAGATCAACCATACAACATATATCATAGTCATGCTCTCACGGATATGCCATATAATCTCGTGGTTTAATTGATCATCTCTCCCTAACAGATCTCCTGAGTGGAGCTATAACCACTTCATCCTGCACCTAAGAGCCTTGAGAAGCTTCATCAAAAATTGTCCCAATAATAGTATCCTGAACCTCAATAAGCTTAGTTTGTGGTGCAGGAGACTTCATAATTCTCTGTATAGGCAAAGATAAAGATATATCGATCTTCACCATTCTATTATCTTTAATAGCCTGAGAATAGTTATCTTTTGTGACTATATCGAACTCTAGAAACTTTACTATTTGTGATTTCACAATTCCTGTACCTTCATTGGGGTTTTAAAATCGATACACTTTCGAATGATTTGGGTAAAATACGAAATAATATTGAGTGGTTTTAGATTCTAAATTTACTTAACTTTTGATTATATAACCTCACTTCTGTATGACACCCCAAATTTTAAGATAATTCTAGCTAGGTTTATGTCAAATCCATCACTCAAAGAGAATTAATGGAACAATTTTGGTAGAAACACGGTTTTGTATGTGAAAATGCTACTTTCAAATTATCGGCCCATAGAAAAACGGGTAAATTAGTCTTATTAATCATACTCATCATTACATCCATTATGGTGCGATCACGCTTTTCGGCCACACCATTTTATTCAGGATTTTCGGGCATAGTAAATTAAGTTACCATCCCAAAATCTTCCAAGTATTTGACAATAACCCTTTAAGCTATTCAACATTGCCATACTTTGTAAAATACTCAGGTATGATAATCTTCAAGACTTATCCCAACTATTTTTTAATTTTAGTCCGAAAAAAATCTTAAATTTATCTAGAGATTCAGACTTTTCCTTAATTAAGTACATAATAAATAATCGTCAATGACTTTGTTAAAGTAAAAATATCTACACAACGTTATCATGTAAGTTGAATGACCTCCACCTAGTCAAAACTTCATAATGCATTGTTAGTTTTTATCTTAGTCATCTTACTTCTAGAATAGTCTACGTAAGTTTTTCAATAACTTTTACGAGTAGACAAAATATCAACATTATCGGTCTTTCTGCTCTTTCTTTAGACATGTGATCAAGACGTTAATGTATGAGATTATTCCTTAGGCAAACGTCTTTTGAAAACACTTTTTCAATTATATACGCAACATATATATCATTGGGAGTTAAACACAATCTGTACAATCCATTGAAAATAATGTAGTACTAAACCTAATTTGAATTAAAGAACGCAAAAATAACATTGTTTTTTTTTTTTAAATAGTTACATATATTCAAATATGATACGGAAACTAAGTTTCATTTCAAAGAAGGTATATAAAATATGTTTCTTAATATCAGATTAAAAATAATATAAAATTAAAATGATATCTCCAATGAACTCAACATCGACTTTATCATTGTTTCCTACGATGAACTATTATTTATTATGATTTGGCTTCCTTAGACTTATGAATCCCCATATGGAAAACACAATAAATTTGTTACACCACTATCTAGCCCATCAAGAATTGAATGCAGCTTCTGATTGGATTCATAATCAATGCCAATATATATATTACCTATGGACTCACACTTGGATAACCAAATTTTGTATACTTACTGTAGTATATTTTTATGTGACATTTCCTTTAAAAAGAAATAACAGTCACTAATTCTTCTTGAAGGATTCTATCTTACGACCTAGACTATTAGAATGATTGGTGATTTCACGAATTTTTTTATGAGTATGTTTTTAGACCTCAAATCTACCATCTTTATAATATAATCCCTAACCTCATTAGAACCATCGTACCTTATATTAAAGAGTCATTACAGATGTGTCCTAATCTTGGTATTAGACAATACATAATTCCAAGCCACCAAGACTTCTATTATCCTTTAGTAGTGCAGTCAGTTAATAAACATGGAACGCTTCATGGATAACAAGCAAATTCGATTGCTCTTTTCCCAAATAGAAAATCCTATTTCCACTACGTAAAGTTTGAATCAGTAAGAATCTCAATAGTTATGGGGTTATTAATTACAAATAAGGTGACTAAAATAACGAGTAATGGATGTAGTTGACATCGTGTGAGTATTGTGTAACTTGAAGATGCACAAGTACACATATAAAGAGTTACATGCATTATCACATAATCACCTTTTGATAGAATACATGACATGCAGTTGTATACTCTCCACATGACAACGACCATGAGAATATATTCCAACCTTTGTGAATTCATCACCTTTGAGCGTATAAACCACTAGGATCAGTCTCTCTTCCACCATACTGTCATGTATCCCTTCATGAATTAATATACAATCACCTCTTTTGGGAGTATGACTGTGCATTAGAACATGAGACATCCTATTATTATACGAGACCAATATTTTTCAGACCCAATCAAATGTGCTACTTTAGCAGTCACAACTTAATTGAATTATTGAAACTCTTTCATACTAGGGATATAAACTTTACTTCTCACATACACTATATACTTGTGATTTTAACTTTAGTGACATGGGCAATTTATCACTAAAATCACATATCATGCCAATTACATTGATTTATTGTATCAAACTTTATACATATTATAAATGAATTGCACTCTACACAATATTTATGTGATGACATACCTGTAAATTAGCACTTGTATTTCCACAATCATAGACAAATTCAAGAAAATATGCAAAAATACCCTAAAATAACCCAAAAAACACGCACAGTTAGGATTCCATAAGTGTTTTCACGTCCATAAAATTATCAAAAATAAAAAAAAATAAATACATCACAATGTAGAGCATATCCATGCAAGCACATAGTCTCCAAAAACGTCCCAATCGAAGTTCCGACGCACCTGTACACACGTCCGGAAGGCGTGGCTTGTGCAGCGCATGTGCAAGTTGCCTATGTTGGAGAAATCTTCTTGAAGTGTTTTGAAGCTGACAAAACGTTTCCATCAGTCTAGTCTGAAGGTTTGTAGACTCTGCCATTTAAAGTCTAAAGACCTCCGGACAGACAGACTCAAGACTTAAAGTCTATCCTCATTGACAGTCTCTAATCCGTTGAAGAAAGGTTATCCAGAATTGGATGTTTCATTAAGGATATGACCTTATCGACTGGAGAAGATCTCTTGGCTGGACAAGACACAACGGAATCCTTTGATTGATCGAGATTGACTCGAAGATTAAGGAATCGATGATTGCCTAAATATTCTTGGAAGGTTCTACTTATGGAAACCGAGATCCTGATTGTATGGGCGAACATGATTGATGGGCTATCGACACGTTCCTTTAATAGCTCGAATAATCTTCCTAATTGATTCCGTCCAACGGGTAGATTGGAGGAATTCCTTTGGTAAGTGCCAACGGGTATGATGGCGTAAAGGAGTATATAAGGAAGACGTTCTAAGTTGTTCCGGGTGTGCGCGATAGAAGAATTCCAAAGTCTGAAGCTCCTTGTTGTTTAGACAATTCCTTTGAGCAAATATTTGTATACAAAAGAGAGTCTATATTTATGAGAAACCTTGAGGAAGTGTGGTAGAACATCTACACTGTGGAATCAAGGAAAAGTCATGGCTTGTAACTACTCTTTTGTTCATAGTGAAATCCAAATCGGTGGGCTGTCGGTGAAAAGTGGACGTAGGCTTGAAATAAGCCGAACCACTATAAACCTTGTGTTCAATTTTCTCTTCCTTACTCTCTTTACTTTAATCGTACTTTATTTTGTTAATCAATAGAGAACTTTCTTTCTATCGGGTGTTAAGAATCGCTTCTGTATCTCGATAAATTGTTTGTGCACCTATTCACCCCTCTCTAGGTGATTATACTAGCTATCTCAATTGGTATCAGAGCTCGTGTACTCACTTTATTTGAAGTGTTTTACTTGAGTTAAAGATCCATGGCTAGTATGTTGGCTCCAGGGCGGAGTAGAAGGGCAAAGCAATACCCGGACCCCTTACTTTGATGGAAAGGACTACAACATATGGAAAAACAAGATGAAGGCGTTCCTAAGATCAAAAGATCCTCTGGAATGGGACGTTGTAGAAAAAGGAATCATTCCTAAAGCTGCACCTATCTCAGAAATAGGAAAACACATTGTTGAGTCTAGTGAAATGACTCAAGAAGAGATAATCAAGAGACAAGCTCTTGATGCAAAATCAATCTATTCTTTATATTGTGTTTTATCACCAACTGAATATAACATAATATCTTCTTGTGATACAGCCAAAGAAGTCTGGGATAGATTACACATTACTTACGAAGGAACTGATCGAGTGAAAGAGGCAAGAATCAACATTCTCCTCGGTCAATACGAAGCCTTCAGAATGAAACCAGGAGAATCTATAACTGACATGTTTAGTCGTTTTACAGACATTGTGAATGGTCTTGAAAATCAATGTCAACCAATTTCTGACCCCATGAAGGTAAACAAGTTACTGCGTGGACTCTCCAAGGATTGGAATCACATAAAGACCTCAATCAGAGAGACCCAAAGAATCATGCCACTATCTGTTGATGAATTGGTTGGAACTCTTCAGTCCTATGAAGTGGAATGAATCAATGAAGACGAAGACCCTAAAGGTAAGAAATCCATTGCATTAAAATCCAATGATGATTCTGATGTTGCAGATTCTGAAGACGATATGGATGATGAGGAGCTTGCTCTCATGATAAGAAGATTTAGAAAGCTGAACAGAAAAGGAAGAAGATTCAATCCAAGGAAACAAAGTTTTCAAAAGCAACAGACTAAGTCCATTGAAGATGATGAATCAAACAAAGATGTAGTCTGCTTTGAATGTAAGAAAAAAGGGACACATCAGACTCAACTGTCCTCTTCTAAGGAAGAAGAAAGGAAAAACTGAAAAATATCGAAAAGCTCTCAAAGCTGAAACCTGGAGTGATACGGAGTGCAGAGATAGTGATGATGATTATGCCAACATATGTCTAATGGCACAATCAGACTCAAAATCAAACTTCGAGACTGATTCAGATTCAGAAAGTGAATTCGAGGTCACTATCAAGAAAAATGTGAAATTGTACAAGGATAGTGGATGCTCGAGACACATGACAGGAGATTCAAATTGCTTCATAAAGCTTGTTCAAGTAAATGGTGGAAAAGTCTCATTTGGAGGAAACAACAAAGGAAAAATTGTGGGATTTGGGACTGTGAAGATTGGAAACCTCATAATAAACAATGTTTCTTTAGTTGAAGGACTCAACTACAATCTACTCAGTGTCAGTCAGCTATGTGATACCGGTTTCAAAATCTACTTTCAAGAGGGTATTTGTTCAAGAACCAGTAAAGACTCTACTCAGTTATTTATGGGACGAAGACATGGAAATATCTACCTCTTGGATGTGAAACCAGATGAATCGCAATGTTTAATTTCAATCCAAGACGAAGCAAGTTTATGGCACAGAAAGCTTGGGCACATCAATATGAAGCAGATAGCCAAAATTTCAACAAAGAAGCTTGTTCGTGGTCTACCCAATTTATCATATCAAAAGTTTGACCCATGTACACCATGCATATTAGGAAAACAGGTAAGAAATTCCTTTAAACCAATAAATCAAGTTTCCACTAATCGTGTACTGTAGCTTCTGCATATGGATCTCTTTGGACCAACCAGAACACAAAGCATTGGAGGTAAGAAATATTGCCTAGTAATCGTGGATGACTACTCACGATTTACTTAGGTGTATTTCCTGGCAAGTAAGTCTGAAACTTTCTCTTACTTTGAAAAATTTGCTAAAAAGGTTCAAAATGAAAAAGGATATGTTATTTCAAGTATAAGAACAGATCATGGAGGTGAATTTGAAAATCAAGATTTCATATAATTGAAAGTAACATCTCCTCACGTTTTTGGGCTGAAGCAGTTTTTACAGCATGTTATATTATAAACAGAGTTTTTCTAAGGCCTATTCTAGAAAAAACCCCCTATGAATTATTCAAAGAAAAGAAGCCTATTGTTTCATATTTTCATGTATTCGGATGCAAATATTTCATATTGAGAAATGCAAATGATCGAGTTGGTAAGTTTGAAGAAAAGTCAGATGAAGGCATCTTCCTTGGATATTCAACCACAAGCAAAGCGTATAGAGTCTACAACAAGAAGACTCAAACTGTGGAAGAATGAATGAATGTCAAATTCCAAGATTCTATTCAAAATGAATCCATTCAGACTCATCTTGAAGAGACTGAACCTGCTCTAGACTCTACAAAGTCTAAATCTCAAGAAGCAGCTCAGACCTTGAAAGACCAGCAACAAGTAACTGTTGAAGATTCAAGTAAAGGAAGTGACCATCAATCGATAAATCAACAAGCAACTGGAAACATAAGTCTAGTCATCCCAAAGATCTTATTATTGGCAACATCAATGAAGGAATTCGCACTAGATCCAAAAGGCGCGAAGAGTCTAGTGCCGTGGCTCTTATTCTCTGAATTAGAACCCAAAAGCATAGATGAAGCTTTACCTAATGAAAGCTGGATTAAAGCCATGCAAGAAAAGCTCAGGCAATTCAATATCAATGATGTCTGGGAATTGACTCCAAAACCGAAAGGTAAATCAGTTATCGGAGCTAAATGGGTTTTTAGAAACAAGATGGACGAGAAAGGAAAGGTCGTAAGAAACAAAGCAAGACTCGTGGCCAAGGGATACACGCAAGAAGAAGGAATAGACTATGATGAGACTTACGCACCAGTAGCAAAGTTAGAAGCAATTCGTTTATTACTTACATTTGCTTGTTATAAAAATTTCAGGTTATTCCAAATGGATGTTAAAAGTGCATTCCTAAATGGATTCATCCATGAGGAAGTCTATGTGGAACAACCACCTGGGTTTGAAGACCCAAGGAAACCAGACTCAGTATTCAGACTCAAAAATGTCTTATATGGCTTAAAACAAGCACCTCGAGCTTGGTACGACAGGCTGAGTAAGTTTTTAATCAAAAACGGTTTTGTGAAAGGTAAAGTAGACACTACTTTATTTATTAAAAGAGAAAGCAAAAGTTTTGTGCTAGTTCAAATATATGTCGATGATATTATATTTGGATCTCCTAATGAAAGTCTATGCAAGAAATTTTCTAAGACTATGCAGGATGAATTTGAAATGAGCATGATGGGTGAGTTAACCTTCTTTCTCGGGCTTCAAGTGAAACAACTAAAGGAATGAACTTTTATTCATCAAGAAAAATATGTTAATGATCTCGTCAAAAAGTTTGGTCTGAACAATTGCAAGAAGGCTGGAATACCAATGTCAAGTTCCTTGAAGATAGATAAAGATGAAGAAAGAAAGAAAGTCGACCAGAAGCTATACAGGAGTATCATTGGCTCACTTCTTTATCTTACTGCTTCTAGACCTGACATTTTATTTAGTGTTTGCATTTGTGCCAGATTTCAATTAGACCCAAAAGAATCTCATTTAAATGCTACAAAGCGTATTATTAAATACATTGCTTCAACTTCAAGCATCGGCCTATGGTATCCTAAAAGAGGAGACTTTACTCTCCTTGGATATTTAGACGCAGGCCTTGCAGGATGCAGAGTCGATAGAAAGAGTACCTCGGGTACTTGTCAACTACTTGGAGGCAGGACAATATCTTGGTTTTCAAGAAAGCAAAGTACAGTAGCTCTCTCTACAACAGAAGTAGAGTTTGTAGCTTTTGGAAGTTGCTGTTCACAAACTCTCTGGATAAAACAATAGCTAAGAGACTTTGGAATTGAAGACTCATGCACGGAGATTAATTGCGACAACACCAGCGCTATCAATCTCACCAAAAATCTAATTCTCCACTCAAGAGCAAAGCATATAGAGATTCGACATCATTTTATTAGAGACCATGTTCAAAATGGAGATGTTTCAATTCAATTTGTTGACTCAAAGAACCAACTGTCGGATATATTCACAAAGCCGTTGGAGAAAAATCAATTTGAAACTATCCATTCCAGACTCAACATTTTGAGGTATGAGGAAATCAAAGTCCAAAGACTTTCAGACTCAGACGTACAAGACCTTGACTGTAAGTTATTTTCTCTCGAATCTTATCTTGAACAAGTACGATCGTCGACCGTGTTTAAATTGCTATATTTAATCAGCGTAATTATTACATTGTTTCCTTTTCAAAAAGGAAGTTATTTTTGAAATGACTATTTTCGCGGAAAAAAGGACGGTTATTCTGAAAAGGCATCTTTTTATTTTTCTTTGTGACGGTTCGTTTATCTCCTTTTTTAACCGATCGTGCACTGTTGATTTCCCTTCACTTTACTCTCAAAAACCCTAGAAAGCATCGATCTTCCATTCCCGTTTTCTTCCCTTGTTTAATCTTCGAAAAAGTTGTCATCTTTCTTGGGAAAGTCAAGCAAGGAATCTTCCAAAAACTGAGAAAGATGTCGTCTTCAAGAAAGTCTTCGAGAATCGCAAGCAGGGGACCACGGCGAATGAGTGAGGGGCCTACGCACTTCGATCTCACCGAAGAAAAAGTGTCTCCAGAACAGCAACTGAGCCCACAACATTCTCAGCAGCGTCACTCTCCTCTATCTAGTCCTGAAGGCGTTGGTCATCAACAAGAGGAAGAAATCATCGAGGATGCAGACCCTGTAAGAGTTCAAAAGCCCGCTTTTATTTATAAGTTGTATCGTGCTTTGAAAGGGACTCATACTCCTTTGAAGTATGTCGATGATTTTCTTAAAGACAAAGGGTATGGAAATGAATATATCTTTTTGCGAAAAATGGAAAGTCTGGGAATTGCTCATAAAGGGGTGGCAGAAGAAACCCTTGCGAATATCCCAAGTGATCCTCGTGATTGGGGAGTTAATCTTGTAGATGGGAATAATGATGACAAGTTGTACAACCAATTTCAACCGAGAATGGGTGTTGCGGTTGAAAATCGAGGAAAAAGGGGAGACTTGTTCAGATCAAAGGAACAAAAGGATATGTACTCAAAATTGCTGAAGTGTGGGGGTGATAAACCCTAGGAGTTTGGATTTTGATTTTCTGGATGCTGTAAATGTGAATTTGAGGGAAAAGTTCGGTTATCTTCAACTTGAAAAGTTCTGCTCCGACACTACAGAGGCCTATGTTGGACTAACCGCATATTTCTATTCAAATCTTAGCTTTTTGGATGCGAATATATTCTCTTTCAGTGTCAAAGATCAAGACTATGTTGTGGATATGGATATGCTGGCAGATGTGTTAGAAGTTGAGAGAGGAAGATATCAACCAATCAAAGTTTCTATTGCTCGTGCTACACTGGAACTTGTTAAGGAAAAAAGAACAGAGGAAAAGATGTCCTACCTAAGGATGAGTGCGTTCAACATTCTGCTTCACAAGATTGTGATCAATTGCCTCAGACCGAAATCAACCTCCAAGACTGATGTTTCAATTTCAGAGGCAAAGCTGATGTATGCCATCCTCACTGGGAAAAGGTTTTCTCTTCCTCACACTGTTATGTTCCACATGTATAGAGCCATGATAAAGGACAGAGGTCAACTTCCTTACCCAAGTCTTGTGACGAAGTTATTTAGACATCTGAATATTCAGCCTCCGCAAATCTTTTGTGTTTGATCGTGCGATCATATGGTGGTAGGACTGAAAATGGTGACCAAGATGCGTCTGAAGGAACTGAACAAGGAGTTGGAGAAATTTAAGGAGAAGACTCTAGTCAAAGCTCATCAACCCTCTTCTTCATCAAAACGGAAAGGAAATGAGCCCTTGGTTGCTTCAAAACCGAAAAGAAGAGCTCTTATTGTTGAAGATGAAGATGATGATGAAAATCTCACCATCTCTGCAATGGCTTTGAAGAATTTAAGTCATCCTATTCCAGAGAAAGAATTGGAACAAATGACGAAAGAAGTAGAGGAGAAGGAAGCAGAGGAGAAGGAAGAAGAAGAAAGAGAAGCTGAAAAGGAAAGAGATGAGAAAGAAGAAGAAGAAAGAAGAGAAGAAGGAGAACCCGAGGAACACTCTTCTCCACTTGTAGGCATGGAAACAAGGGGAGATCAAGAGAAAAGGAGGGAAGTTCTTATATCCTGATGCAAGTGAAGGAGTCAGTCACTCACCTGCAAACCCAGAGGACGTTTATGCCTTTCAATTTCCAGAAGAAGGTCATGAAGTTTCATCGCCAAACCTGCGAGATTATGCTGATCTACCATCGTCTGCATTTACTCCATTAGATCGAGTCGAAGCAAGTACTCAGACTGATAATACAACATATTTTCGCAAAATCATGGATATTCTCTTGGAGATGCGAGGTCAAATTTATGCTTTGGGACGCGAGATTCAAAACTTGCAAACTGCAGGTCAAGTTTCTTCATGTTCATTGAATGATAAAATCCAAGTCCTCACTGTTCAGATTCAAGCCAATGCCAAGGGTGAGGAGATTGCACAACTGAAGGAAGACTTGAAAAGGCTGGAAGGCATCGTTCAGTCTATGGGAGATTTCCAGCTTGTCCGCGTTCCCAAGCAATCTTGACTTTATTCCATTTTCATCTCAACCTTTTTAATGCTGACAAAAATGGGGAGAGATGCATGATTTGAACAATTTAACTTTTAATCATATGGTTTGTTGGACTGTTTGTTGGATTGTTTTGATCTGTTTGACTTTGTTTTTTGTGTCTGGATGAGAACTGAACTAGACTTGGACTTGACTGCTTGTATTAACTACTATTGATATCTTATGGATGGCTTTATCGCATATTAGACTAACCTATTTTATGTGGTTGTAGATTCTAGTGTTATCCATTTAGCCATTTATCTCTATAAGATATGCATATGTGTTTGAGAAATGTTTTGCATGTCAAAGTTGTCCAAATCTGCAGGAAAGTTTTGTCACCATCAAAAAGGGGGAGATTGTTGGAGAAATCTTCTTGAAGTGTTTTGAAGCTAACAAAACGTTTCCATCAGTCTAGTATGAAGGTTTGCAGACTCTGCCATTTAAAGTCTGAAGACCTCCGGACAGCTAGACTCAAGACTTAAAGTCTATCCTCATTGACAGTCTCTAATCCGTTGAAGAAAGGTTATCCAGAATTGGATGTTTCATTAAGGATATGACCTTATCGACTGGAGAAGATCTCTTGGCTGGACAAGACACAACAGAATCCTTTGATTGATCGAGATTGACTCGAAGATTAAGGAATCAATGATTGCCTAAATATTCTTGGAAGGTTCTACTTATGGAAACCGAGATCCTGATTGTATGGGCGAACATGATTGATGGGCTATCGACACGTTCCTTTAATAGCTCGAATAATCTTCCTAATTGATTCCGTCCAACGGGTAGATTGGAGGAATTCCTTTGGTAAGTGCCAACGGGTATGATGGCATAAAGGAGTATATAAGGAAGACGTTCTAAGTTGTTCCGGGTGTACGCGATAGAAGAATTCCAAAGTCTGAAGCTCCTTGTTGTTTAGACAATTCCTTTGAGCGAATATCTGTATACAAAAGAGAGTCTATATTTGTGAGAAACCTTGAGGAAGTGTGGTAGAACATCTACACTGTGGAATTAAGGAAAAGCTGTGCTGTAACTACTCTTTTGTTCATAGTGAAATCCAGCCGGTGGGCTGTCAGTGCGGAAGAGTGGACGTAGGCTTGAAATAAGCCGAACCACTATAAACCTTGTGTTCAATTTTCTCTTCCTTACTCTCTTTACTTTGATCGTACTTTATTTTGTTAATCAATAGAGAACTTTCTTTCTATCAGGTGTTAAGAATCGCTTCCGTATCTCGATAAATTGTTTGTGCACCTATTCACTCCCCTCTAGGTGATTATACTAGCTATTTCAGCCTAGACTGGTCTAACTGCCGGTCCGATTGATTTGACTTGTCAACTGCTGGTTCAACTGATTCAACCGATCAGCTGCCGGTTGACTGATTAGGTTGTTCAAATGTTGGTTCGATTAGTCAACTCTCGATTCAACCAGTTGATTGGTCTGGCCAATAGTGAATTGGGTCGGGCGGGACAATAGGTTGGATTCGGGTTTGGTCACCTAAGTTGGTCAACAGTCAATTGGGTCGAGTCAACAAGTCGGGTCAGGTCGAACCACTCCATCGGGTTGCTGACGTAATCCCTGCATGTGTGTGGGGCATTGCTCGACGCCTTAGTGGTGCGTGGCTGTGCGGGGGGGCATACGGCCTCCCCGATGGCGCCCCGCCACAATTTTGCTCATCTCAATGAGCCCGTTCCATTTTTGTTATAAAAATTGATTTTTATTGAATAAAAAATTACAATAATAGGGCAAAAAACTATGCATTTGGGTTCTAAGCTATAGCTACTCTAATACCACATGTAAGATGTGAAAGCGCAACCCCAAGATCTCCGTAGCTATAAACACAAATGCAGATGCAATCATGTAAATGGATTTACGCAATTTGTCACGCTCCGATTCTTGGGCATACGCTCATCCCTCATATTGGTCGAGTAATAGCGACGTCCCAAGATGCATCGCCGACCCTTTCTTTTTAATACGTATGCGGAAGCAGATAAAAATCCACAAATAATAAAACAATGGGATAGAAAAGTAGGAGTCCAAATTTTCACACTTTAAAAGCAACCACACTTATACACATTGCAAATCATATGCAAATATATACAAAGCGAATTGTTAAATCTGGTTTTAAATCACCATTTCATAAAACAAGTCTGCAGGAAGGAATCAACTTCCTTTAAAAGAAGATTGTCCTATGTTTAACAAGTCAGACAGGATTGTCAATTCTTCAGGCTTCACCTTCTACTCTTTAGGCCTATGGTCCTTCACCAACGCCATCTAAGGATCTGAAAATGGTTATTCAATAACTAGTGAGACTACATCTCAGCAAGTTCTACCCCTTAAGACTCGATTAGGAAGCTAATACACTCAAGAAGCTGCCTAAGCACAACATGGGTCAGAGGACTTACCTTGGCTTCAGTTCCTTTATGCAAGTCAGTTTAGTTAATAAATATTGACAACCATACCATCTAATCAAATCATCCAGCCAGATCGAATCATCGATTTATTGACTAAGTCGATTACATGTCAACTCGACCATTTCTTGGTCGATTCATCTCATTTACTCAAATTCAATGCTGGATTATGGCTCAGTAAGCACAGCTTACATAATCATCTCAAATACCCATCCCCAACGTTGAATTAGGGCTCAACAAGCACAGCCTACTAAAACTTTGGTGGTAATGCTGAATTACGGCTTAGTGGGCACAACCGATTCTAAATTCAGTGGTAATGTTGAATTACGGCTCAGCGAGCACAACCGATTCCAAACTCGGTGGTGGTGCTGAATTACGACTTAGGAAGCACAACCTAGATTATGTGGTAATGTTGAATTATGGCTCAGCGAGCACAACCGATTCCAAATTCGATGGTAACACTGAATTATGGCCTTGTAGACATAACCTTTATTAGGTGGAGAATTATGGCCTCGTGAACACAACCTTTATTAGGTGGAGAATCACGGCCCAAATAGGCACTACCTTTATTAGGTGGTCAATCTCAATCAATGTCATGACCTCACCCAATTATTCATCTATGGCCAAAGACATTTTCTTCCACAATCATATTCCTTATTTAAGAATTATGTCTTGACCCAATTCCCTCACGATAAAATACCTGGTACAAATAGCCGTGTGTGGGGACACGGTCGGCTTTAGCCAAAATGCTATCATTTCCTTCCACAAATCTCACCATTTTCTATAGCGCACCAAAATATTTTTGGCATCATCAACCGATGCCCGGTTATTTTCATAATTATTCAATTTAGGAATAAATCGTAAAATCACTCATAAATCAATTTAGCACAAAATAAAGTTCAATTAAATAAACGGATTGCACCACGATCATCAGCATAAAATTCCGATCATCGACCATCCTGGTCTAATTTTTGGAAAAATAAATAATTAATTTAATAATTTTGAAAATTAATAAAAAAATACTAAAAATCCAATTTAGGCCCGTAATGCTTAATTGGAACTCAAGACGGGTTGGAAAAAAATCCCGAGATGCATTCAATAAATAATAGTGCATGTCTACTTGCTAAGTACACTAAGCATTTGCCTAACATGCATAGGTAAATCCCTAATTTAATTATTCTAATCTAATCTATCCACCTAATTGTACTTAATTAATCTAATCAACCCCTAACATCATTAGCATACTAATAAGGGATTAGTGAGCAAAACTCACTTGTGCAAAGCGAAGACTGGAACATTGTGATGGTGGCCGAAATCCGAATTTTTGGTGGCATCGACGGGCACTTGGACCGGGCCTAAAAGCCTTGCAAGCCCATAGCAATTGTTGGGCTTGATCTCGGGCTTGGGGTTGGTTGTGGGCTGGGTCAACTTCGTGGGCCTAAGAACTCAGTTGATGGGCTGCTTCTTGGGCTGAGCTTCACTGGACTCCAAGTGAGTTGAAATTGGGCTCAATTTGTTGGGCTTGCGAGACTGAAAGAGCTGGGCCGAACTACTGCTGACTTGTGGGCTGAACTAGGCTTGATTCCGGGCTGAAGATGTGGGCTTGCTGGGCTCAATTCTTGGGCTGAAACCTACGGCCACAGCTGGGCTTGAAGAAAAATGTGGGCTGCAGCCTGAATAGGTTGAAGATGCTGGAATCCACAGCTGGCTTCGCTGGCTTCGATTGGTGGCAGGAAATGGAGACACGAGCTGGCAGCAAATGAGGAAATGAAGCAGCTTCGGTCAATCTTCGGTAGTCTTCAGCTGTTGGTTTGTTGACCGGCGTGGGAAGAAGACACAACGTGGCAGCAAAAAGGAAGATGGGTGGAGTAGCAGGTGTCGTTGAGGGTTGAGCTCGAAGAAACGGGCGCTGGAACGGAGTTGCTTCAGTCAAAGATGACGCTGGAGTTGATGGGCTGACCGATCCAACTAAAGACACGAAGAAGCAGCGTGTCCTTGGCCGCGTGGAGAGGAGGTTGGCGCATGAAGAGAAGTCAACAGCAAGTGATTCTATGGGACGTTGGTGCTGAATGTTGACTCGGTGAAAGGAGGAGACGCCATGTGGCAACGTGAGATGGGAGAGGGAGTTTCAGTGGAGGTGGCTTCGCTTGCAAAAGATAAAATGGAGATGAAGACACATGGAAAAGAATAAGAACATGGGCAGCAACGTGAAGGAAGAGAGAGGATTGACGTGGAAGGAGCTACACCAAAAGAAAAGAAAAAGGAGTGGGACGGTGGGAAGCAGCTGGCTTGCTTGGTGTGCGTCGCAAGTTTTTTTGGTGGGTGGGGGGGGGGGGGGGGGGGAGAAAGGTCAATGAAACTAATCCATTTGCATTAAAACCTTATCCCTTGTCACAAGTTTTTTGTCCCCTAAGTCAGCTGGCTTGCTTGGTGTGCATCACAAGTTTGGGGATTGGGGGGGGGAAGAGAGAGAAAGGTCAATGATGAGATAGCTAGTATAATCACCTAGAAGGGGGTGAATAGGTGCACAAACAATTTATCGAGATATGGAAGCGATTCTTGACAACCGATAGAAAGAAAGTTTTCTGTTGATTAACAAAATGAAGTACGATCAAAGTAAATAGAGTAAGGAAGAGAAAATTGAACACAAGGTTTATAGTGGTTCGGCTTATTTCAAGCCTACGTCCACTCTTCCGCACTGACAGCCCACCAGTTGGATTTCACTATGAAAAAAAAGAGAAGTTACAGCACAGCTTTTCCTTGATTCCATAGTGTAGATGTTCTATCACACCTCCTCAAGGTTTCTCACAAATATAGACTCTCTTTTGTATATAAGGTTTCACTCAAAGGAATTGTCTAAACAACAAGGAGCTTCAGACTTTAGAATTCTTCTATCGTGCACACCTTGAACAACTTAGAACATCTTCCTTATATACTCCTTTATGCCATCATACCTGTTGGCACTTACCAAATGAATTCCTCAAATCTACCCGTTGGACGGAATCAATTAAGAAGATTATTCGAGCTATTAAAGGAACGTGTTGATAGCCCATCAATCATGTTCGCCCATACCATCAGGATCTCGGTTTCCATAAGTAGAACCTTCCAAGAATATTTAGGCAATCATCGGATCCTTAATCTTCAAGTCAATCTCGATCAATCAAAAAATTCCGTTATGTCTTTTCCAGTCAAGAGATCTTCTCCAGTCGATAAGGTCATATCCTTAATGAAACATTCAGTTCTAGATAACCTTTCTTCAATGGATTAGAGACTATCAATGAGGATAGACTTTGAGTCTTGAGTCTGGCTGTCCGGAGGTCTTCAGACTTTAAATAGTAGAGTCTATAAACCTTCAGACTAGACTGATGGAAACGTTTTGTTAGCTTCAAAATACTTCAAGAAGATTTCTCCAACAAATGAAACTAATCCATTTGCATTAAAACCTTGTCCCCTAAGTCAGCTGGCTTGCTTGGTGTGCGTTGCAAATTTGGGGGTGGGGTGGGGGTGTGGGGGCTGGGAAGAGAGAGAACTGTCAATGAAACTAATCCATTTGCATTAAAACCTTGTCCCCTAAAGTTTCCATAATTATCCTCTTATGTCCCTCAATTAAATCTTGCAAATTATCCACCAAAATTCCAATTTGAAGCCAAAAAATGCCGCCCTCCCTTGGTTCCGAATTTCATTAGATTTAGACTTCAATTTATTCCTCAAATTCTCCAAATTCGAAGTCCAAAATTGATGAGGAAAAGCCCACAAAATTTTCACACTTTCCTATCGTCAAGTAGCTCGGTCTAGAAGTTGGAATTCCCTTCAATTGAGCCCATCCGAATTTCCGTTATTTTTCCGTGACGTCCGAACGATTTTCCGCAAAAATCTCGGAATCTTAAAAAATTCTTCAGAGGATGAGTCGACGTTCCTAAAATAGGTTGTGACATGACAGAACTTCCGATTTCTGAAATTGGACTTGAATTCACGGTTAACTTCCGTTCGACGTATTTTTAGCGTGATCTAGGCTACTGGGTAGTTTTCAGAAATTTTTAGTGCAAATGACCCGTGGTCGATTTTCTTCGAGCCACAATGAACCCACTCGACACAATGGCGACTGTCAATTGTTGTGAAAATTGCAAGGATCCAAATACGGATACAGGGTACCAAAACGACAGTAAAATCAAACTATTGTCGGTCGATGAGAATTTTCCAATTTAGTGGAGTCACCCACAATTGGCCACACATCTTAGTTGAACTAGTCTATCTCTAATTTCAAATCGATTTTATATTGTACCATAATGGCCTCTAAAGATAGACACGGTCGAGAAGCCGATTCCTGGTCTAATTCTCAAGTCTATTGCCTTAAAATTCCTTAATGGTTTCTCCAGATAGTCTAGTTATCTCGAGAGTGATCAGCTCTGAGAACAACCCTATAGGCGCATCAATGAAATGCCTGATTTATTCAGTAGAAAATAGTATTGAAAATCTAGAATGTCACATAATTGATTTGTACCACTATTCTTGATGCGGAATAGTGACGATCAAAATTCAAGAACTTCTCCTCTATTGCCCTTTGTATTACTGGCGCAATGAGAAGGCCCTTCACCCCAAGCACTTAGGAAACACTTATTTGTGAGGATAATTGTAAGTGTTTGGGTTAGAGGAAATATTTGAACACTATTTATAGAGTTTCCAGCCAGGCACTCTTATTATAGGCCGAGCTCGACTTGGCCCACACTAGTTAGCTCCATATTAAAATAATTAAGAAACATTCAATCTCATCTTAAATCAATCGAATCAATCAAATTGGGTCAAAATGACCTGGCCCCCAATTAAGTTGAAATTGAACTTGGGTTAGGTCGAATCAATCAAATCGGGCCAAAATGATCAAATTTGCATTGAATTTGATATTTTTGGATAAGAAAATGACCAATTTTAAGGGACTTTCTTGCAAAATTGGGTAGGCACAATTGTGAAAGCTAATCAAGATTTTAAACTACTATACATGAGCTTGCTAACTGATAAAAAATCATAGCCAAATTGATGGATTAAAGTATTCAAACTAGCTACCAAAACCCAACCCATATTTAGGTCTTAATTCGGAGTTGCTAAGTAAGTAATTTTGTGACCCCACCATATCCTACTCAGTAGCAGCTTAATCTTTGCACATGATGGAAGACCATTAAAACAAAAATTGGTCAGGGACAAGATGCTGAAAGCAAGGGAAAATCGTAGTAAAATCTGCACATAACAGCTGCAAAAGTTTAAAAAATTTGCTGTTAGAAAGTGGCTGAACTAGCTTAGATGACACACTTGGTAAGTTGACAAAAGATTGATAAAAAATCTCTTAATTCAAGGTATAAGATCATTGAAGCAAGCTCTTTCATGGCATAAAAGGTAGGAGACAAGAAGGGGAAGAGAGAACTCACTATCGTTCCAAAAAAGACACCTTTAGAAGCAACTCCAGAAAATAAAAATCCAGAAATTCCAGACTGATCCTTGCAAAGAAAAGTGAAATTTTTACAAACTTGTAGCCAAAATTAGCCAAAACCTTCAATTAAAGAGTGAAACTTCACTCAAAGATCTTTCCAACCATAGGTTTCACACCCCAAATGGAGATTGGGAAGGCCTCCTAAAGCCCCTTGAAGTAGTACCTTCCTGGCGAATCAAGAAAGTCTGAATTTTTGTTGAGTGTTGAGCTCGGTTGGTCACAGGTGGGGGAAAACGAGTGTTTTTGAGAAAATTGAGAGACAAATGAGGAAAATCATGACCTTTACCCCAAACTAGAATACATATAGTTTGGTTTGGTATTAATTTTTCCAACAAAAGAGGTTTTAAAGTCTAATTTTAGAAGTCAACAAAAACCTTCATTGTCAGTTCGTTTCTTTGCAGATCTCATTTTCCAGTTTGAAGGAACCAACTTCCATGTGCTTCGGAGGACATTTTCTTGATTTCCTTGGCCAAGAGTCACTTGCAAAAGAAACTAGGAAGCAAGGTAAGCATCTTAGATGTATTTTGAAAATCAAGAGGAAAACCAGTTCGGAAAACTGATTTCCGAGGCTGAAATTTTTCTCTGTGTTTAAAACTTCTTCAATTGCCCTACATGCTTGACTTGCTACTCCCATTTGCATGCGTTTTTTTTTTTTGTCTTCATGAGCTTGATGAATGTTGTATGGGAGTACAGATGATGCTGAAGTCAGCTTGGTTTGGTCTTTAAATCACCTTGTGAACTATGAGATCGTCTAAAACTTCAGCCAAAAACCAAGCCTATTCACATTAATTCATGGCTGGTTAATGTGGACTTTGAATGTGTGCTTCTTGGAGAGGTCATTTTGATGTATTCGGTTGGTCATTCTCTGTAATGTTTGTTGCATTTGAAAGCCCATGTTACCTACTTTCACTCGGATCAAGTAATGTTTCCCTTGGATCTCGTATGTGATAAGTGTCGGGGCTTAAATATGGGCATGCAACCTATTTGCTTGACTTGGGTTCAACCCAGATTTGCAAAATCAGCTTAAACCCGCATATTTGAGACCAATTTTTCAACTTAGTTCTTTTGTGTTTTAGGCCATGATTTCTATCTAATTTTGCTCCTCACATGTGGCAGTATAATCTTGATATTAGTTCCACATGAGATTGCTTATGAGTCAAGATTGAAGGCCGCAAACATGGCTCGATGAAGCTGTTTGGGCAAGTTTAATGCACACTAAGTGTTTGACAAAATGCCCAAACTAAGTGTGGATCTTGAAAGTCGATTCAAGCTCGGTTCTTGTGATATTTATGTATTGGGCTCTTAGTAAATCAAAGCATAGATTGGTTGAGGGAATTATTTTCAAATACAAAATAAAAATTTGAAAAATTCAAAATTTTCAAATATATATATATAAATGATGGGTGGTATCAAATTAAGGCAAAAATGACATCTAGGAGATTTTCCTAATTTTATAAGGTCTTTTTTCCTAATTTAATGCTATATTGGTATTTTATAATCCTTTTTGTAAATAATTCATGGTGCGTAGATGAAAATTATTTAGAGTAATTTATGTATATTTAAATTCCCATTGTTGCTCATGGGGGTCCTGTCCCGGGCGTGACAATAAGGCCATGTAATATTATTTGCCCGACTTGTATCGGGTTTTCCTTTTCTGCATTTATTTTCAAGTCATTTCAATTTCTTGGATGTTTACTTACCGCACTGCTTTTCATTAATTTGAGTGTAAATTTCTTTTTCTAAATTAGGTTATGATTAGTCTAGACATTAAGGAAAACAAACCTACAAAAACATTGGCGTGGACGCTTAGAAGTTTCATAAGTTATATTCGTAATCAAGATTGTGTGGTCATTTAGATAAACACCTTTCCAAGTTAGTGGCATCGCAATGGCGCTAATAAAAATATTGGCGTAAACAAGTCATCATTCCTAGAAATATTTGGTTGCGTAGGAATCAAGACAAAACTCCTGCGTCATGATTGGTTTCTAGTTGACTCTAATAGACCAATGGCGGCTCCTAGAAATACATAGGTTGTTAAGAACTGAAATACGAAATCCAACGTTGAGCGAAGTATGGGCTTGGGAGAGCCCACGCCTAATTTAAGGCCGTTGGTCTGCCTCTTTAGGATTCCTTTTTTCCCCGGACAGAAAACTAGAGGTCGTGACACCTACCTTCACTAGTTTTTCAGTTTGCATAACCGACAAATGTTACCTAAATTCTTGTTGTCCTATAGCATTCGGACAGGAGGCTATTCTCCAAAGATTGATTAACAAAAGCATGGCTTTGTAAAAGCTCGACAGATCCTCCAACTCCGTTCCCCCTCCCGTTTTCTGCCTTCTCCGGCTTACTCTAGTTCCATTTTAGAAATTTTTCCCACGAAAAAATGTGATTTTTTTGCTCAATTTCCCCAAATAGAGATTAGAGTTTTAACTATTGACATGGCTTAAGTTGGCAGTGCACGTGCTACTGTTTTAATGAGTAATTTTTCCCAAGCTCTCAAAAGTCTCTTTTCCTTTCCTCCCCCCGCCCCCTTCAAGTTTTAAAAAGTTCTTCCATAAAATGAATTGCAAAAGACAAATATCATTTTGTCAAACAGACAGCGTATGAAATTTTACTTACCTTAACACTTTGACTACAGTTTTTGCTTGTCAGCAGTATAAACATTGCAAGATACAAAATAATCTTTAGAAGCCACACATATCTAGATGTGATTCATTATATGAAGAAAATAGATGTGGCAGTTTATATGTGCCAATAGGAATTAGTCAAGCTAAATGTTAACACTATATATTCAAAGAAGAAATTTTTATTTTTTATTTTTTATTTATAGAAATAATTCTATTGACCCCAATTTTCGAGTAACTGTAGGAGTATAAACAATATGTTCCACAGGCAACCTAATCTGTTCTTGATTAGGTGATTAGTGAGGAAAGATTAGCATTATCTTAATTGTGCAGTGCTTAAAAATTATGTGGAATTTCAACGTGGTCCAAGTGCAGCGGTGTACAGAGAGAGGGAGTGCAGGCAGAGGAAATATAGAAACAGGGAGGCGTCCAAGCAGAATTACTACAAAGGAGAGATGGACGATAGATAGGATGGAGGGCGTGCGCATGGAGGGTGGGAGTATAGGGAGAGGTGAAATCAAAGGGATTGTAAGCATAAGTAGCATGGAGGGTGTGCGCATGGAGTACAGCGAGGAGAGGGAGGAGTGAAAGCAGCGGAAGAGGGAGGAGCAGTGGAAACAGCAGAAGGAGTAGCAGCAGCAGAAGGGGGAGGAGTAGGAGCAGTGGAAGCAGCAGAAGGAGTAGCAGCGGGGAAGTGGAAGCGGGGAAGCAGTAAGAGGAAGTGTTCCATATATTCGTTTGGGGCATTCTTGGTGTACCTCTCCTATGCATTGTGTTTTAACCTTTCTCTGCTTAATAACAAGGAAACAAGCCAATAAATAGTAGTAGTGGTTCATCGACGCCGCCTGCCTCTCCAGCCCACTGATACTACAATTTTAACAGAACAATATATATATTCTTTTTCTTTTTCTGTTTCTTTTTTTTTGTCATTTTCAAATCTATGTTCCCTTTTAAATTCCTACTCATATGTATGAGTATTTACAGATAAAGTTCTTGATTCGTCTCTCAATTAATTTTTTTTTTGGTGAGACATTTTGGAAATGCGACTCATTTGCGGTGATTTTGACCCTATGAAACATTTAGGATCATGAAGAAATCTAATGGATTTCCAACGTCAACACAGAATAATCATTCTTATGAAGGTTGCTGATAGTTAATATCGGATTCAGGAGTTTGAGTTTCATAGCCATCTTCTAGCCAAATATATGAGTTTCGTAACGAAGCTTGGGTCTGTCCCTAGATCGAAAATGAGAGCAAACTTTACGAATAATAGGAGGATAAAGGAGATACATACAATGCACCGTATCGTTTCTGCATTGAGATCTTGGAAGTGCACTGTGCAAGCACCCTGCAAAATAAGGTGAACGAGGTTTTTACAAATTCCAATTTAAATGTTTAAATTATTAGGTGAAGGGAGACACCAACGACAAATCCCATTAACAAGCAATGCGAAATAGCGGTTTAGCACCCCTCTACGTGCAAACCTGAGAAAAACCGTATGAAGGAGATACATTGAATAAAGAATAGGGAACGGCACCCATATTAAACTTTAACAAGACATGAAGCGGGGGATGTGCGAACAGATATGATAAGAAGAGCTATTATTCTTAAAACGGATAATAATCAACAAATAAACAACCATTGTAAAAGATTTCTGCGATCAACTGCTTTTCACTATAGGATTATATTTTATGACAAAATTTGAATAGTCAAATATGATTAATCAGGGAAATTACCAAAAAAGCAGACCTTACTTTTGATCCAATGACCACTTACATACCTCTATTTTTACAAAATCTCTTTATATATCTCTAGCAAAACCCCATATCAAAAAGACCAAATTGCCGCTTTAGTGTTCTGGGTGTGTGTAAAAATTTAGGATTTGGGGACGGGCATTTGTGGAAAGAAAAATTGCATTTTCGTAAATCAGGATATAAGAATGATGATGTAAATGTGCAAAGCTGTCTCCATAGGTAAAACTCACATAAGTAGAGGTATGCAAGTGATTACTAGGTGAAAGATAAGTTATGTTTTTTTTTTTAAATATTTTTCTAATTAATAATAATAAAAGCCAAGTCGTCCTGGTGACGAAATCATAATAATTGTAGTGTTCCATTGTGAGCAGTAAATATATGCCTAACTGGCGCTTGGAGCATACTCTACAGAGAATGCAACCAATCCAAAGTTTTAATACGAAGGGGACTTTTCCAGTAATCTAGAATCTAATGCGTCATCGTGAGAGGTGATTCTTTGGGACTACTCTGTTATTACTCATTTATATATATCAGGCAGGGCACATTGAAACATGGCTCTAATACAATGTTCAAAGTCCAACCGAAAACCTAAACTAATAAATGCAAAGTCATGATAAATCCCGTTAGCAAGCGATCTAGAATAACACTTTGATAGGATAAATGGATGATTACTTTTCTATGGAATTTCACTTGCATGTTCTCCCTTACGCATGCTTCCGCAGAAAAAAAAAAAAAAAAAAAAAAAAAAAAAAAAAAAAAAACAAGGCATTTGACACATGCAATCAAACCTCTTTAGTGGTGTCAATAAACTATATTAAACACATAGCACATCAAGAAATCTAAGACATTGTGCAAACTCGTGAATATACCTGAAAATAAATCTACAGCACATTCAAACATTCTAAGGGTTCCATTGTAAACATAAAATCAGCTGGTGCTAAATTCAGTATTAATTATGAGCTTGGTAAAGAAGATTGGAAGTATGGACAGACTTACATCGAACAATGTGGGGGCAATTGCCCCCTTCGACTTTTTGATCATCCGTCATTATAGCTTAAGGTTTCAAAAGCTACACCAATTATCCACCCACAAAATCTTTAAAAAAACTGCTCGGAGAAGTTATTATTTCACACGTGTCCTTAATTTATCTGAGAATCCAAATAGAAAATTCTTTAGTTATGAAACATAATCGCTACACAAACAAAACCTATTCAGTATTATGCTTTTCAATCTTTATATGTACAATCCGACCAAAAAAAAAAAATCTTTATATGTACAAAAGCACTACAGGAATCACTTGAATGAACAAAAGTCGTACTGCCCAAAAATCAAATTCTCAAACTTATAAGCAATGAAGCTATTCTAAACAGGGAGAGATGATGCACGTAAAGTCCCACATCGGGCAACTAAGGAAGTACCCTAAGGCATATTTAGGGTCGAGTTTCCTCTCTTGGCAAGCTAACTTTTTGAAACAAGTTCTTCTACCCCGTAACACATCAACGTGGTATAAGAACCACTCCTTGGATGCCTACCTTTGGTACTTTAACCTCAAGGCTGCAGTCCCCTGATGGTGGCCCAAGGCTGCAAGCTTGGGGTCGTTCCATGAGGTCACATAATCTTGAAGAGGGGGAGAATGATGCGAGCAAAGTCCCACATCAAGCAAGTAAGGAGATATTCTGGAGTTTATAATGGGTTGGGTTTCATTTTCTTGACGGTAGCTTTTTGGGATGAGTTCTTCCCTCCCTAGTAAAACGCACCAAGAGACCACTTGATCTCAACCTAGGCTCCTGATGGCGGCCTCCTAGAAAGTACTTTATCCCAATGCTCTGAACCATTTAAGTTTAACTAAAAGCTTATCAAAATAACAAAAAATTAATTCCCCACATCAACAGATTACAGATGCAGTTAACCCAGAGAGACATCATACGACGGGATGTACCTTCATGCAAGCTAATATCCCGGGAAGTCCATAGCTGCAACCAAGCTGCAGATTTGCAAAAACATGAATTGATATACGATAGCAGCAAAATTTTTTTTCTAAATTTTGATTCTGTGGCCTCAAAATGAGAATATAGGAAAGAGGAACTAACAAAAGAATTAAAAGTAAAGGCAGCCTCGAAATCATAAATTTGCCACTTTATCTTTTCTCCCCTCCCTTCCACAGGTGGTACTCAAACAAGTAGTTCATTTATTTTGCTCGACATCCAGAAGTTACATCTTTGTCCAAAATCCAGATACTTCTCAATCACGAATAAGATAAAGGTCCACTTCTAAGCACTTAAGGCAATCTAGAAAATATCCACACAAGTCCCCGATATGGCTCAGACATACTAGAAGATAATTACCTCAAGTAACCATTTGCCTCTAAAGCTGAGTTGTCCATTGCGAATCTCATGTTTAAGAACATTCACAAGATCAATAGAATTGTCCTAAGACTTCAAAAACCATTGGCACTTACCAAAGGAGCTCTTCCAATCTACTCGTTGGACAGAATCAATTAGGGATATTTCGAATTATTTAAGGAATATGATGATAGCCCATCAATCCTGCTCGCCCATACAATCAGGATCTAGGTTTCCATAAGCAGAACCTTCCAAGTATGCTTCACCAATCAACGGATCCAAATTACTTGAATTAATGTCAAAATGAATAATGGATTCCGAGATGCTATATCCAGCCAAGAGATCTTCTTTAGTCCATAGAATCGAATCCTTAAAGAAATACTTAATTCTGGATAAGTCTTCTTCGACGGTCTAGAAACTGTCAATGAGGATAGACTTTAAATCTTGAGTCTAGCGGTTCGGCAGTCTTCAGACTTTGACGAAAGAGTCTGCAAGTCTTCAAACTAGACTGATGGAAACATTTTGTTAACTTCAAAACACGCAAGGAAGTTTTCTCCAACAATCTCCCCTTTTTTGATGGTGACAGAACTTTCCTGCAGATTTGGATATCTTTGACTTGCAAGACAATACTCAAGCAAACATGCATATCTCACCAAAGATAATTGGTTTAGTAATAAATCTGCATCCACAGGAAATAAGTTAGTCATGTTAAAAACAACTATCTTTGCCATGAATACCAACAATGCTTAAGATATTGCAAATGCCATGAATACCAACATCGCTTAAGATATTGCAAACATTAAACGATCAAACGATCCAAATCCAAACTAGTCATAACCATAACCAAACAAAAGTAAAGTCAATCAAAAGTCAAAGAGTCAAAAGTTAAAGCTCAAATCTGCAGCATTTCTCCCCCTTTTTGTTAGCATTAAAAAGGTAGAGACGAAAAGAGAATGGAATTATGATTGCTTTGGAACACAAACAAGCTGGAAATCTCCCATTGACTGGACAATCCCTTCTAGCTTTTTCAAATCCTCCTTCAGTTGAGCCACTTCTTCACCCTTGGCATTTGCTTGAATTTGAAGAGCAAGGGCACGAATTTGATCATGCAAGGAAACTAAAGAGGCTTGACTTGCATTCTGCAAGTTCTGAACTTCGCATCCCAAGGCATAAATCTGTCCTCGCATCTCCATAAGAATATCAAGCAGTCTTCGAAAGTCTGCTGAGTTATCAGTCTGAGTGCTTGCTTCTGCATGTTGGGTTTGAGGAGTATTTGTAGATGATGGCATTTCAGCATGGACACCTAGATTTGGAGATGAAGTCTTATTACCTTTCTCAGGGAATTGAGATGCATAGATGTTTTTTGGATTTGCAGGTGAACGGCTAACACCTTCACTAGTAAAAGCAATTGAAGATGTACCTCTTTTCTCAGCAACTCCCCTTGTTTCATTGCCTTCAGGCGGTGAGAAGTACTCTTTATGCTCTGTTTCTTCTTGTTCACCTCTGCCCCCTTCACTAGTAAAAGCAATTGAAGATGTACCTCTTTTCTCAGCAACTCCCATTGTTTCATTGCCTTCAGGCGGTGAGAAGTACTCTTCATGCTCTATTTCTTCTTGTTCACCTCTGCCCTCTTCTTCTTCTGTAGTCCTTTCTTCCACTGCTTCTTTTCTCATCGATTCTCTCTCTCCACTCCTTTGCTCAGACTCTTCTCTGTCTTGCTCCTCTCTCTCCTCTGTCTTTGGAACAGAATGATGTAAGCTTTTAAGAGTGGAAATGGTGATATCTTCCTCATCTTCTTCATCCTCCAAGATGAGTGCTTTTCTTTTCTTAGATGGAGTAGTCATGGGCTCCTTCCCTTTCCGTTTTGTAGCCAAAGAAACTTGGTGAGTCTTAATAGGGGTTTTTCTTCTTAAATGCTCTAAAGCCTTGTTCAATTCTTTCATACACATTTTAGAAACCATCTTCAATCCCACCACCATTTGATCACAAGTATGAACACAGAATCTTGGGAGGCTGAATATTCAAATGTCTGAATAGCTTTGCAACAAGCCCTGAGTAAGGAAGTTGTCCCTTGTCTTTCACCATCGTTCTATACATGTGAAACATGATAGTATGAGGCAAAGAGAACTTTTTGCCAGCGTTGATAGCATACATCAACTTTGCTTCTGAGTTGGACACGTCGGTCTTCGAAGTTGATTTTGGTCTAAGGCAATTGATCACGATCTTGTGAAGCAAAATATTTGAGGCATTTATCCTCGAGTACGAAATTCTTCCTTCTGCCATTCCATCTCGAACAAGCTCTACTGTTGCACGTCCAACAGATAGAGTAATTGATCGGAATGCCCCTCGCTCTACTCCAATCACATCCGCCAATGTATCCATATTAACGATATAGTACTGGTGTCGAACAATAAAAGAAAATCTATTCGCATCCAAGAAACTTAGATTAGAATAGAAATAAGTAGTAAGTTCTGGATGAGTAACCGTTGATTCAGAGTAAAATTATTCAAGTTGAAGTAGAGTAAATTTCTCTCGCAGCTTCACATTCAAAGACTCAAGAAAATCAAAGTACACACTTTCTAGGTTGATCACCCCTCGCTTTAGCAACTTAGAGTAAAGTCGCTTGTGTTCCTCCGAGCGAAACAAATCTGTCCTGTTGTTTCGAATATTCACCGCAACACCTATTCTAGGCTTAAAATGAGTGTATATTTTGTCATCATCATTCCCATAAGGTTGACTAAGACCTCCAACACGTGGATTGCTTGGTATATTCGTAAATGCTCTTTCTGCGGACCCTGCAGGAGCAACTCCCAATTGTTCCGTTGTTCGCAAGATGTGGGTTTCATTTCAATACCCTTTTTCTTTCAAAAATTCATCAATATAGTTCAAGGGAGTACCTCCCTTCTTCAAGGAAGAGTAGAGCTTAAATATAAAAGCGGGCTTTTGAGTTCTTACAGGTTATGCATCTTCAATGATCTCTTCCTCCGCTTGATGAATATCCTAAGGTCTAGATTGAGGAGATTGACGCGGTCGAGAATGTTGTGGGCTCTGCTGCTGTCTTGGAGATTCTTCTTCCTCGGTAAGATCAAAATGCGTAGGACCCTCACGCATGTGTTGTGGTCCCTTGTTCGCAATCCTTGAAGACTTTCTTTGGGAAGCCATTCTAATAGTCATTGAGAGATTCCAAACTCGATTCGCGAGAAAGATGGGAACATTGAAGATTAAACTAGAGAGTAAAAGTAAGAAAATGATGTTTTGTGTTTTTAGGGTTTGTGAAGAAGACAATCAATATATAAGGTAGTCAAAAAGAGACATACGGAAGGACATAAAAGGAAAAATAGAAAAATGCCTTTTAAAAAATAACTGCATTTTTGAAAAAATAGATAACCGTCATTTCAAAAGATAACTTCTTTTTCGAAAAGGAATGATTGCAATAATCACGAAGACTGGGGAATCAATTACAGATTAATAGATGAACATACCTTTTCGAGATTTTATCCGAGATAAATTTCTAAAACTAAAATAACTTACAGTCGTGATTCTTGATCTTCTGAGTCTGAGTATCTTTAGACTTTTATCCCCGAGTCTAAATTTCTTTAGACTTTAAGATATTGAGTCTGGAATGAATAAGCTCGAATTGGCTTTTCTCCAGAGGCTTTGCAAAAATATCCGCTAGTTAATTCTTTGAGTCAATGAATTGAATCAAAACTTCTCCATTTTGAACATGGTCTCTAATAAAGTGATGTCGAATCTCTATATGCTTTGCTCTTGAATGAAGAATTGGATTCTTGCTGAGATTAATTGCGTTGGTGTTATCACATTTGATCTTAGTGCATGAGTCTTTGATTCCAAAGTCTCTTAGCTGTTGCTTTATCCACAAGATTTGAGAATAGCAACTTCCAAGAGCCACATATTCTGCTTTTGCTGTTGAAAGAGCTACAATGCTTTGCTTCCTCGAAAATCAAGATACTGTCCTGTTACCAAGCAATTGACAGGTGCTTGAGGTGCTCTTTCTATCAACTCTGCATCCTGCTAGGTCTGCGTCTGAATATCCAAGGAGAGTAAAGTCTCATTCTTTAGGATACTAGAGACCTAAATTAGAGGTTGATGCAACATATTTGATGATATGTTTTGCAGCACTTAAATGAGATTCTTTGGGATCTGATTAAAATCTGGCACCAATGATACTCCTATATAGCTTTTGGTCAACTTTATTTCCTCCTTCATCTTTGTCCAGCTTCGAGGAACTTGACATTGGTATGTTAGTCTTTTTGCAATTCTCCAAGCCGAATTTTTTAACAAGTTCTTTAGCATATTTTTCTTGGTGGATGAAAGTTCATTCCTTCAATTGTTTCACTTGAAGCCCAAGAAAGAAGGCTAGTTCACCCATCATGCTCATTTCAAACTCTTTCTACATAGTCTTAGAGAATTTCTTGCACAGATTTTCGTTAGGTGATCAAAAAATAATGTCATCAACATAAATTTAAACAAGTAAAAACTTTTTGCTTTTTCTTTTGATAAACAGGGTAGTGTCTACTTTACCTTTAACAAAGTCATTTTGAATTAAAAACTTACTTAACCTGTCGTGCCAAGCTCGAGGTACTTGCTTTAAATCATATAGTGGCTTTTTCAGTTTGAATACAGAGTTTGGTTTCCTTGGGTTTTCAAAACCGGGAGGTTGTTCCACATAGACTTCCTCTTGAATAAATCCATTTAGGAAAGCACTTTTGACATCCATTTGGAATAACTTGAAATTCTTATAACAAGCAAAAGCAAGTAATAATCTAATCACTTCTAACCTCACTACTGGTGCGTAAGTCTCATCATAATATATCCCTTCTTCTTGCGTATATCCTTTGGCCATGAGTCTTGCTTTATTTCTTATGACTTTTCCTTTCTCGTTCATCTTGTTCCTGAAAACCCATTTAGCTCCAATAACAAATTTATCTTTTGGTTTAGGAGTCAATTCCCAGACATCATTGATACTGAATTGCCTGAGTTCTTCTTGCATAGCTTATATCCAGCTTTCATCAGTTAACACTTATTCTATGCTCTCGGGTTCTATTTCAGAAATAAGAGCCATAGCACTAGACTCTTCATGCCTTTTGGATCTTGTACAAATCCCTTCATCAATATCACCAATAATGAGTTCTTTGGGATGACTAGACTTGTGCTTCCAGTTGCTGATTGGCTTGTCAGACTGTTGATCTTTTTCTTCATTTGATTCTTCAAGGATCGTTCGTTGCTAGTCTTTTGAAGTCTGAGCTACTTCTGGAGATTTAGACTTTGTAAAGTCTGAAGCAGGTTCAGATTCTTCAGGTTGAGTTTGAATCGATTGATTTTGTATGAAGTCTTGAAATTTGACATTCATCGATTCATCCACAGATTGAGTCTTTTTGTTGTATACTCTATAAGCTTTGCTGGTGGTTGAATATCCAAGGAAAATGCCTTCGTTTGATTTTTCTTCAAACTTAACAATTCAATCATTTGCATTTTTCGATATAAAACATTTGCATCCAAACACATGAAAATTAGAAACAACTGGCTTCTTTCCTTTGAATAACTCATAGGGAGTTTTCTCTAGAATAGGCCTTAAGAAGACTATTAATAATATAACATGCTGTAGAAACTGCCTCAGCCTAAAAATGAGAGGAAATGTTGCTTTCAATTAAAAGAGTTTTAGCCATTTCTTGCAACGATCTATTCTTCCTTTCCACAACTCCATTCTGCTCTGGAGTGTGTGGTGAGGAGAACACATGCTGAAAGCTAGATTCATCATAGAATTTAGCAAAGTCTTGATTTTCAAACTCACCTCTATGGTTTGTCCGTATACTTAAAATAACATACCCTTTCTCATTTTGAACTTTCTAAGCATATTTTATAAAATAAGAAAATGTTTCAGACTTATTTGCTAGGAAATATACCTAAGTGAATCGTGAATAATCATCAACTATTACTAGGCAATATTTCTTACCCCAAATACTCTGGGTTCTGGTTGGTCCAAAGAGATCCATGTGCAAGAGCTGCAACACACGATTAGTGGAAACTTGATTTATTGGTTTGAATGAATTTCTTACCTGTTTTCCCAACACGCATCGTGTGCATTAATTAGATTTTTGGTATGTCAGGTTGGGCAGTCCACGAACAAGCTTCTTTGTAGAGATCTTGGCTATTTGCTTCATGTTGATGTGGCCAAGTTTTCTTTGCCAAAGATTTGCTTCCTCTTGAATTGAAATTAGACATTGGGATTTTTCTGGTTTGATATCCAAGCGATAGATATTCCCATGTCTTCGCCCCGTGAAAGTCTGAGAGGAATCTTTACTGGTTCCTAAACATATTCCTTCTTGAAAGTAGATTTTGAAACCTATGTCACACAGCTGGCCGATACTCAGCAAGTTGTAGTTGAGTCATTCCACTAAGGAAACGTTACTGATTGTGAGACTTCCAATCTTTACGGTTCCGTATTCTACAATTCTGCCTTTGCTATTTCCTCAAAAAGAAACTTTTCCACCATTAACTTACATAAGCTTTATGAAACAACTTGAGTCTCCTGTCATATGTCTTGAGTATCCATTATCCAAGTACCATTTAACATTTTTCTTGATAGTGACATGCATTTAAAAAAGAAAGTCAAGCTTTCTTTGGTACCCATACTTTCTTGGGTCCAATGGAGTTAGTACAATATACGGTCTTTGCCCAAACCTTCCAAACCATAGGACATTCTTTCTCAAAATGTTCTGAGCTGTTACACTTAGAGCATTTAAGAGCATTGCGGCTTACATGTTTTACAAAGACTTTTTGGAAATGATTTCTATAAAAATCTTTTGTAGGTCTTTGTTTAATTCTTTCCTTTACTTTAGGAAAATCAATTAAGGGAATGGTTTCAGCAATCATTCCCAAACCTGATTTATTAAAGTAAGGTCTTTGTGCTTTGAAAGAATCTTTTCTACTTTTTCAGATCCTATAGAAAACCCTTTTTAAACACTTGAAATATCATTTTTCAAAAGTGCATTTTCTTTTGAAAGAGAGTCTGCATTTTTCTTTCAAAGTATCTAAATTTTCGACCTTTTCTTTCCAAACAATCTCTTGTTGCTTCAGTGCAGAATTTTCTCTTTTTAGTTCAGAAATCATCTTGAGAGAGGTTTTAAGACTAAGAGACAATTCATCAATATATTTAGAGACTTTAGTAGGAATTTTTAAAATACTTACTTCAATTTCACTATCGAGTCTAAATTTGTCTTAGAGTTAGATCAGTCTTTCGAATTAAACATTTACTTAGTGCAAGCATCTTAAAACTCTATCAAAGTGACAAGCAGTTTGGCTTTAAACTTGTACTTTAAATAAGAGGATTGGACATACCACATATATATTAACTTATTGCCTCAATGAGAAGTTCTATGTTACTTAGCACTATTATGACCTTGTGCTTGTACCTATTTGATGAGCTTTCTAAAAAACAACCCTAACTTTCGTAAGAAACGACATCATTTCTATATTCATATAGGTGAAGTATCTACAATGTGTTTCTATTACTAACAACACATTACTATTCAGCCTGCAAAATGTAAGGTGATACTGATTTCTTATATTAGGACTAACGTCAGTATCAAACAATCACTTTCGGTAATTTGTTTTTACCCATTAAATCTTATAGCTAGTGTTGTTTTAGAATAAGGTTGAGTATATTGAGACAATTGTTTAAAGATGGTACTATAACAATTGTCTACGTGAGGTTGAGCAATAATCTAGTTGATCCCTTGACTAAGGCTTTACCAAGAGACATGGTAAATACAACCTCACAAGAAATGGGGCCAAAAGTTTTTATTTAAAATCTAACTTACTATTATAAGTGTTACTATAAGCTATTACCAAAGTAGCCTGACTATTACAATAGATAAAAATAGAAGGCATAGGATTAGGTGAAAATTTGATATCCAACAATTAATTCATAATCCATTCAGCCTCTTTCTTAGTTGCTACTAAAGTGACGAATTTGGATTCCATTGTTAAGTGAGTTATGTATGTTTCTTGCTCATCTAAGATATGACACCTTCACCTAGAGTGAAAATTCATGCAAAAGTGGAATGTTTATCAACCATAATTGTAATCCAATTAGTATCTGTGTATACTTTTAATACACCTATATATATATATATATATATATATATATATATATATATATATATATATATATTAGAAAAATCCAAATTTTTAGTTCTCTTAAGATAACTAAAAATTATGATAGTAGCTCTCCTATTTTCTATTCTTGGATTACTTGTATACCTTCTCAGCTTGCACACATAATAAGCAATATTAGGTCTAGTATAATGCATTGCATATGTGACATCCCGAAATTTGGCCCCATTTCGAATATATGAAATGGTTGTTTCATTGGCACGCTTATGGCTATTTTACTCGGAACTGATCACTCACGAGTTAACTAATCTATTAGGTTAGGCCGTTAAGGAATATAAACGTGACAGACTAGGGAATTCGATCGAAAATCGACCGCTCGACCATAATAATTGTCTCATCTTTCGGTGAATTTTTGTCGAGTCCAAATTTTTTACGGAAAAAACGGTTTTCGAACAAAAAGAAAATAAAAGGAAATTCGGATTAAGAGGAAAAGGAGAATTTGCTGCCCAAAAAGGATTTATTTGTGAGAAATTAGAGGAAAAATGGTGATTGGGTGGGCATAGGACTTTTGTGGCATGAAGACTTTGTGGCATGTGATGATGAGTGAGATATTTTGCTAAGTTGTTCATTGGTTGTTCCCTTGATTTCTTATTCTCTCTCTCTCTCCCTCTCCCCATGCACGTTCAGCCCCCCACCAGCAGAACAGCCCCTCTCTCCTCTAATTCTCTTTCTTCTTTCACACGTTTCCCTCCCCCTTGGTTTTGGTTTTTGCTTTTCCCTTCATCTTTGCTGCAGCCGACCATCACCATCCATCCTCCCCTCCATTTTTCCTTCTGCTGCCACACGATTCCATCGCATCATCTCATCTTCACTTCCATCTTCATCGAGTAGCCACCATAATCGTAGCTACTAGCCTCGCCAAGTTGCTCAACTCGGCACCTTTCCACCATCACTAGCCGCTCCGCCTACTCCTCATGCCCAGCCAGCAACCACCAGTGTCTAGCTCCCCTGTGCCCAGCAGTTGCCCGTCCCACATCCAGCACCACCTCGTCCTTGTCATAGCAGTACTTGTAGCCACCTCCACTGACCAGACCAAGCCGAGCTCTCCTCCTTGGGCCGAGAGCTTGAGGGGACCATAATAGCCATCGTCGAGCCTTCGTGCAAGTTGTGGTTGTCTCGTGTTTTTGTTGCCGTCGCGTCGCCGTTGCCGTGAGCCCGCTGCTGTCAAAAACCGTGAGTTAACTCCCTAATCGTTGATTAGGCCATTAATTATGCTTAGGGGTGGTCAAATTAGTCTTAATGAGGATTAGTTTTAGTTAATTCTAGATTAGTGTTAATCAAGCTTGGTTAGGTTAATTAATCATGGTTAGATTAGTTAATCATGGTTATGTTAATTAAGTTGGATTAGCTTAATTAATCACAATTTATTTAATTAATCGTAATTAGCATAATTAGTAATGGATTAGGCATTACATAGAATTTTAAGCCCGTTTTCTTGGATGGAATTATGTGTGATTTTGATGGCTTATATGTACTATGATATGTAATTAATTGCTTGATGGTAGTTATAGATCATTAGTACAAAACTTGGTTTTATGGGCAGTTAAATAGAAAAAAAGTGAGGTGTCGGGTTTTGACGCCAACTTTTATGTACTATATAGAACCATGGAGTTTTAAAATGGGAGTATACTAAGTTTGACGATTCGATTTTGAATATGTGACCACACACGATTATTTTACCGGGATTTTTAATAAGAAGAAAAATTGTCCAAGTTCATTATTTGAAAACAAGGCATTTGAAGCATGGTGTTCTTGGCTAAATATGTGCTTGTATGGTCACTTAATGGAACCTATTCTAATGTGTTTACGTGGGACGATGCCTGATTAAGTTCGGATGCCCCTATGTCAATGGGATGCCGAGTCGCGGTTGAGGTCAGATCGATGCTCCTTTATGGAATGCCATCTAGGTGGCGAGGGCTAGACATTGCCGTGCCCGATGGGGCGGGACGATGCCCATTTACACCGGATGAGCACTGACTTTTGAGTTGGCCGTGGCTGAGGGGTCATAATAATCGGAACATGCTTGAATGATTGTGATGCTTTGTGCTTGATTATGGGGCAAAATTGTTAGGCATGGTATGAGACGTGCCATAATGGTTTTACCTTATAATCGGGACCCATTTGAATGTTTGGAGAGTGAGAATTATGTGTTCTGGTTTTAATTATGCTTGTTGTATTTATAATGGTATATGTGATGCACTAATATGTAGGGATGTTCTGAGGTGAGGTGAGTTTGTTTGTGGTGCCTGTTTAGGCTACCTCTGAGACGAATTTGAGTCCTAATCGAGGCTTAGGGTTTAATTCGCTGAGATTTTATCTCACCCTGTCGTGGTTAAATATTTTCACGGTTGTAGCATGGAGATATGCTGAGTGCGGATGTGGTGGGCGTGAGATGCGACACCTTTTGGTTGACCCTGCCGTTAGTGGAGTTTAGGTTAACCCTAGTCCCTGAAGGTTTTTGAAAAGGGTCAATAGGAAGTGGCCGTAGAAAGGCTTGTAAGTATTAAATTCCTTGGGTTAACTAGTTGACAAGGAAATCATTGTTTTTGGGGAAATCGTTCCTAGCATTTACTATCCCCATTGTTGTTTGTTGATCGGGGATTTATTTAATTCGCTTCCGCATGTGCTTAATTGAAAGATAAAAAGAATGGGTCAGCGACTCATTCTGGGATGTCGCATTTTTAATCAACCGCCAAGGGATGTGCACATACTCGAGGTTCGGGGTGTGACAGCATACATCAAAGACCCTATAGTGCTCACATATTCAAGTTGTGTTGCTACTCTACTAGTATTATAACTCAATTCAATACCGGAATCAAATGGAGTACTAATTTCCTTGAAACCAAGATATTGAAATTTATTTAATATTTTTTCACGTTAATCATATTGACTCAAGGAATAACTCTCACTATGTTTTTAATTTTAATACCTAAGATAGTATTTACTTCACCAAACCTTTCATTTTAAAAATGAAAATTAGATACTTCTTAGTCTCAACGATTCTAGTCAATTAGTTCCAAAAGAAACATATCATAACCATGTGTCCAAAAAGGAACCACAAAAAGATGCACTTATATTGACCTTCCAAGCTCTAGCACCGTTTGATTATATGCTTGTCTGGTTTACTTCTTTTTTGTCTCAGCCGCCTTCTCCTTCTACTTCTGGAGCTTTGAAGCACTAGAAGAATATTTAGTATAGAGACAAGAACCTGGGGACCGGAAAACCAAGGTGCAAGCACGACCACGCTTTATCATGAAGCGGCCGTAATAAGATAAGTTTTCTAGTTCTTTCCACATGAAAACCCCGAAACATTCAGATTTAATCAATCCACTCACCCTCCCCCAACCAGCAGAGAAAACATGATAGGCAGAGGTAGAAAACCTTTTTTTTTTTTTTTTTTTTTTTTTTAATACCGGTTGCTAGTGAACAAGGAAAAAGGGCAAGCATAGGAAGCCGATATGATAAGTTTTCGTAAGTTTCACCATCAGTTAGAAAACCACTAACCTTCCACCCGGCTCAACACTTCTAGCTCAATCAATAAGTGTTTCATCCACTTGGAGACATCTGGCTTCAAAAAGCTACGAGTAATTACCCAAGCAACAGGATTTGCATTCTGTCTAGAATCAAAGACGAGGATCGTGCACAAGGGGTACTTCAATCTCTTTATACCGAAGGTCGAATCTGCCGCTATGAGACTGCGGTGCCCAAAACAAATCATTTTTTGCGACTGCCCTTCTGTTTGAATGCCCAAGATGAAAGCATCTGTTTCTGAAGTGTCTTGATAGAAGAATATGGATTTCTTATTTTGTTCAACCCACATCCGGTTATTGGCTTGATCATCTAGATCCAATTCACGAATGGATCTTCTGATGATCATCCCGAGTTTGTGTATCCAAGTTTGTGAACGTATTGTGAAGCAAAGCTGTTGACCCTTGCATTTGAACCACATTGTTCCTTTGAAGGCCGATTACCCATATCGTGCAATCCAGAACCTCGCTTGAATGACAACTGTCATGATAATCGACTAAGTACAGAGCAAATCCAATGTCACGGCCGTTACAAATTGAATCAATATGGCCAATGTCGCACACAACACAAGACGCCCATCCGAATGCCTAAAGGCTACTCGCGTCACAGAACAAACAACCACATGCGCAAAAGTTTTTCGGGTTCCAGTCGGGGTCAACTATGATCCCCCTGTTAGCCACAGTTAGATTTGTCCCCAAACCACCAACTTTTGTCGTTAGAATAGATAAAGACACGTTGTCCGAATTGTTGAACTCATCCATCAAAGCCATTCCTTGTTTTACGGGAGTGAGACGATCCATTCTTCAGTACTTAAGTTCACTAGAAACCTAGAAATTCTCAAGAATATCAAGCATTTGTTGAGTTTGGGCAAAAGGAGAACATGCTGTTCCTTAAGATATTAGCTTCTCCACCGTTATCATTCACTCTCTCTTTTCCTCGTTAGCCCTTTCCATAGCTTCTACCCTTGGCTGTCCCCCCTCACTAGTTGGCTTTGGATCTTCTATAAGAGCCAAATTTAGGATATAGAATGTAGGATATCTTCATAGTAGTGAGTAGAAACATCATCTTGTTCCTCCGGCGAGCAAAGTTGTTCCCATCGAATTGGTCCAGTTTGACCATGTCTTGATTCATGATATTAATTGTCTCTGACTCCATTATTGAACAAATAATTCCTTAAAATTGTTGGGAAAATATGATGAACGATTGGGAAGAACAATGAAGTCAGACTTTGAGATGTGACATCACTTTATTTAAGGAATTATTTGCCTCATAACATCGCTAATGGTCATTAGCAAATTTTCTCCAGTATACAACAAAGTCTCAATTGAGAATACTAGATAGTAATTTTAGTATTTCTCCAGAATCTTTCAAGAGAAACAATTGGAAATAATGACTATATTTTCTTTTGAAAGAAAAAAAAATGGAACAAGAAGATTATAATTGAACAAACACGTTCAACAATTAATAGCAAAAAACAAGAAGTTATATCCAACAGACACAACCTTTCAAGGATTAAGAGGTTATGTCTAAAAAGGTACGAACTTTGAGATAACCGTTAGAAGAAATAATAAAATTTAAATTAAATAAATAAAAAATAACCATAATTTTTTCATGAATAGTGCAATTGTTTCAATAGGACACTGCCATTAATTTTTTATAATTATAAATCCGAATTTTAATAAATAAAAAATAATGATCGTTAGTTAGTGCCAAATCCCGTCTACATACATGCTTACATCTTTTCAATGTGCGACAATGCACCTCTTAAACAAACTACCAACAAGGCGGGCAAGTACCAACACATTAAAATAAGAAACACATCTTGGCAGCCCAAGAAGATAGGGACAGGCGCAGGTGATAGGGGCAAGTACCTCCTAGGGAAGAAATTCCCTGCATCAAGAATCCAAGAGAGCCCCTCGTTGGAGATTTTTCTTGAAATTCTTTTCATGTTCTCCTCCATTAAGTAATTATTAGGAAATACTATCTATTTGAGTATTAAACATAACAAGTCGAAAATGAAAAACAATTATTATTAGTCTTCGTGCATATGATAGTTGTCAAATCGGGTAACCCATGTAAGTCACTATGAAGTTAAAAGTTGTATTAGGACAAGAAAAGGTCATAAAAGTCCTCAACATATGACATATAATAATGTATGGCAAGACCCATATTAGGAATTTATTTGATGACAAATATAATTCGTGGATAGGTTTTAGTTCTAGGAAAGACATGCAAAATAAGTTTAAGAATTATGAGAAAATAGCAATAACAGATGTTGAGAAAGGTTTAGAAAATTAGAACGTACCACAAACTATTGTACATTATGTATATAAGAAAAGAGGAACGCCTTTGAATATAGGATAGATGACCCAATTAAGGTCGTTGGAAAAACAATCTCGGTGATCGGAAATGATGAAACTTTCCATGATTTCCAAAAGTGATGTCGAAATAAACAAGAAGAAAGTGAATCCGAAATTTTTTTCTATATAGGGTAAAAAAGAGGAAAGTATGAATAACCGAAAAAATCATTACACAACTTACATTGTGGCATATGGGAAACCCCAAAGATCAATCTTTCTCCTGCGGTAGAATTAAAAAAAAATTAGGAGAGGATACCAAAGTAATCACCATAAAAAGGCAGGTGGCAAGAAAAGAGAATGGAGTAAACCTGCATGCTATCTGAAAAGAAGGGAATGCAGCAAGAGAACAAAGATAAATATAGTAAACTATACTTTGGAGTCATTGGGTAATTAACCAAACAGTACGGAAACAAAACACTAGGAGAGTTACCAAAAATGTAGTTCTTAATGCTGCTCAGCTTGTATTATCAAACTTAGTTTCGTACTTTACGATGAGACATGAAAATGAACATTTTATGGCATGCCATTTCAACAACCTAATAAGGCTCTGGATATTTTTTGACCATTTAAGTATTGCAATAAAAGTGTATTGAGAAGATACGCATCCGACGAAATTTTATCATTATTGTATTACATATGGCAGCAATGTGGCATTATGTTAGTTGATTGGTACTCATTGTCAGCCTACATATGATGAGAATATGAGATATGAACATTTGTACAGAAGGGTTATGCTTTTGGGACTTAATCACGGCATACGTAATTTTTGAGGCATAACCATAACCGATATAGTTTTCAAGTTTTATCACCTAGCAAAGTGGGACCCTAGGGTAAATTTTTCTAACAGTGTCAATTAGTGTCAAACAGTACTTTTATGCCAAATTTTTCTAATCTTCACGCTTGCTTTAGACTTCTTTTTTCTTGTTGCTTTAGTCTTCTCCTTGAGATGCCTCAAACTTCTTCACAAGTCGTATTTATAAATTGGTTCTTCAATGTCATCGTCCGAGCTGTCTGAGCCATATCCATCATTCTACTTTCTGTATTCCTTGATGAGTCTTTTAACTTCTAGAGCTTTGAGATAGTCGGTATTTGTAGACTCTAGGTGTGACAGCTTGATTCTTTTGATTCTCTTTTCGATTGAATGAGTTGGGCTTTTCATCGATGCGCTTATAGTCTTTTTCTCTTAGCTGATCACTCACGAGATAACTAATCTATTAGGTGAAGTCCTTAAAGAATCTAAACGCAATAGATTTGAGAATTCGACTAGAAATCGATTGCTTGACCATGCTAATTTGCAAGGGTCAATACAACACCGTTAAAATTGATCAGAGACCAGAGATAGGTCGATTCGACGGAGGCATATAATTAAAGTGTGGGTGATTCCACCTAATTGCAAAATTTCTGTCGAACGGCACTAAACTAATTTTTCTGTCATTTCTATACCCTGTACCAGTATTTGAAATCTCGAGGTTTTCATGACAATCGAGAGTCACCAATGAGTCGAAAATGCAAAATGTGGCTTGAAAATAATTGACCACAGGTCAAATGCGCTAAAAATTCCTAAAAGCTACATAGTAGGTTAGGTCACTCTAAAATCACGCCCGGTTGAAATTAACCATGAAATTGAACCTAATTTCAAAAATTGAAAGTTCTGTCATGTCATGATTTATTTTAGGAACGTCGACTCATCCTTCGAAGAATTTTCAGGTGACTTCGAATTTTTGGCAAAAATTCAAGTTTGGCCGTTTTTGGACCGGTAAATTCGGATGGCCCTTTTTGGGTACATTTTTTGCCGTTAAGTTGGATCAATTAGCAAGGGAAATTATAGAATTAAATGTGGACTCCTATCTTGGAATTTTAGCCCTTGATTTGGATTCTTTTGAAGAGAAATTGAGTTGAATTTGAAGGGGAAATGTTGCAAATTCGTATGCCATGGGGCTGCTGATAGGGCTAGTAAGAGCACTTAGAAGGGGGTGAATAGGTGATAAAAGAAGTTTTTGCAAAACTTAACAAACTAATTCAACTTTTGAGAATAATAGACTGAAGATGTAAAAAACTATAAACAGTTATATAATGCTACGAATTAAAGTAAAAAGATTAGGGAAAGAGAATTGAAACACAAAGTTTATAGTGGTTTGGCTTAGACCAAGCCTATGTCCACTCTCCGGCACTGACAGCCCACTGGCTGGATTCTACTAAGAATCAAAAGAGATTTTATAGTCTCATGTCCTTGATTCCACAGTGTAGAGACTCTGCTACATTTCCTCAAGGTCTCACAAGTATTTAATATCTCTTTTGCGTACAATTTAATCTCAACAAATGAAACAACAAATAACTAAAAGCTTCAGACTTTGGAATTTTTCTTTCACGCACTCTCTCGAATAACTTGAACATCTTCCTTATATATTCATCGATGCCTTCATAACTGTTGGCACTTTCCAAAGGAGTTCTTCCAATCTACTTGTTGGACAGAATCAATTAGAGAGATCTTGAGTTATTCAAGGAATGTGATGATAGCCCACCAATCCTGGTCACCCATACAATTAGGATCTAGGATTCTATAAGTAGAACCTTTGAAGTATACTTCGCCAATCAATAGATCTAATTATCCGAATTGATATCAATAAGAATAATTGGTCATGAAATGCATTCTCCAGCCGTGAAATCTTCTTCAACCGTACCAACCAGATCCTTAAAGATATACTTGCATCTGGACAAGTCTTCTTCATTGGATGAAACTTTCCTTCGTCGGTCTAGAGACTATCAATGAAGGTAGACTTAAATCTTGAGTCTTGAGTCTTGAGTCTTTGACAATAGAGTCTGGAGTTCGTTATACTTTTAACACTTGAGTCTACAAGCCTTCATACTAGACTGATAGAAATGTTTTGTTAACTTCAAAACAAATAAGGAAGTTTTCTCCAACAATCTCCCCATTTTTTATGGTGACAAAACTTTTCTGCAGATCTTAAGCAAAACAAGATATCTCAAAGGAGAAAAGTAGATTAAAATATGGATATAGTAGCGATTCTACAACCACAGAAAATGTGTTAGTCTTACCAAACCAAACAACTACCATTTCCATAATCATTATCATAGCTTAAGTTACTGCAAGTCAAAGCATCAAATCAAACAGCCCAAATCACAACCACAACCAAACAAAAGATAAGTCCAACAAGTCTCCAACAATTCAAACAAAAGTTAAATCAAATCTGCATCCAAACTTCTCCCCCTTTTTGTCAATAGAAAAAAGTGAAGAATGAAAAATGTTGTTGAAAAATAGAGGCAGAATCATGGCTATTTTGGAAGGCAAACTAGCTCGAATTCTCCCATATAATCCACAGTCTTCTCAAGCCTTGGAAAACTCTGCTTCAGTGATTGGAAATCTACACCCTACACTGAAGATTGCACTTGATCCTTCAGAGCATTCAACTAATCGTGCAAAGATATTGAAGTAGCCATGAAAGCATTTTTGAGATCCTGCATCTCATATCCCATATCATATTGCTGTTTTCTTATATCCAATAAAATCTCTAACAACCTTGAAAGGTCTGCTATTTGTTCTGTAGTAGCACTAGGTCCAGCTAAGTCATTTCCAGGGACTTTGAGAGTAGATGGATCTTCAACAGATTGTCCACCATGACTATCTTCTAGGTAATGTGAAGCATATACATCTTCTAAATCTGTAGTGGAGCAACTCACATCACTAGTAAATAAAGGTGAAGAAGTACATTTTTGTTCAACAGCTCCCCCTATCTATTTGCTTTTAAGAGGAGTAGAAACAACTTCTTCAACCGTAGCTTCTACGGCAAAGTGATGTTTGTCTGTGTCAAGAGCTCCAGCAGTCCCAGTGTTAGCCATTTCAGATTCACTGGACAAAGAGATAGCCAAAGTTGGCTCAAAAGAGTCTTCTTGACCTTGGTCTTTCTTTTCTTCTCCTTCTTGTCCTCTTTCTTCTCTTCCTGCTTCTTCTTTCTCTCCTCTCCCTTCCTCTTCTTCCTCTTCTGCTCTTTCTTCCTCTATCCTCCTAAGTTCTTTAGCTTCTCTCTCTGTCTCTTCTCTCTCTTTGTCTCCTTCTTTTGGCTCTTCTCAAATCTCTTCAAAGCTGACAAAACTTTTCAAATTTCGTAAGGCTGAAGAGTCAGCGAGTCCTCATCCTCTTCATCTTGCAGGATGAGAACACTCTTCTTATTCACTGGAGCATTCATGGGCTCCTTTCCTTTTCTCTTGGCCGCAGCATAGTCTTGTCTTGCTTTGATAGGAGACTTCTTTTTCATGCGCTCCAACATCTTGTTCAACTTTTTCAAACGCATCTTTGTGACCATTTTAAATCCAATCACTATTGGAGAAATAGTTGACGAACATAATGGTGAAGAGATGTGAATTTTAAAATGTCTAAAAAGACGTGTGATGAGAGCAGAATAAAGGAGTTGTCCCTTATCTTTTACCACTGTTCGGTACATGTGAAACAAGATAGTGTGAGGCAGAGAGAATTTAAATCCATCATTGATGGCGTAAAGCAACTTCGCTTTAGATTGAGAGACATCAATCTTGGATGTTGACTTGGGACGTGTGCAGTTGATTACGATCTTGTGTAGCAAGATGTTTGAGGCATTCATCCTTGAATATGAAATCTTGCCTTCAACATCCCTATCTTTCACCAACGACAAAGTAGCATGAGCAATAGACACGTTAATTGGTTGGAAACTCGTTCTTTCCACCCCAATTATATCAGCCAACGTGTCCATATTCACCAAGAACTCCTTATCTCTCACTATGAAAGAAAAGCTGTTTGCATCCACGAAAGATAAGTTTGAGTAAAAGTAAGCTTGTGAGTTCAGGAAAAGTAGCAGTGGATTTAGAACAAAAGCGCTCTAATTGCAGTAGAGCAAGCTTCTCTCACATATTGACTTTTACCGAATCAAGGAAATCAAAATCAACATTCCTAGGATGCATAACCCCTATCCTCAGTAGATTCGAATAAACCCTCTTGTGGTTCTTTGATCTAAACAGATTGGAACCATCAGCAATATTTGTAGCCACTCCCGTTCTAGGCTGAAAATGGGTAAACATCCTTTCATCGTCATCCAGTCCTTGTGGTTGATTTGCAGTACCATAGAAGAGGGTCACTCGGGAAATTTGCGAAAGTCCTTTTAGTCGTTCCTCTCTCTATAACTCCTAACATTTCCAACTCCCGCAAGAATAAGGTTTCGTTCTTGTATCCTCTATCTCTTAAGAACGCGTCAATCAAAGACATTGGTGTTCTTCCTTGGGAGTTAGCGTTCTTACAAGTTCAGCTTCTTCTATAACTTCTTGTTCTCTTGAGTCAGTGTAGAAGATGGACGCTGCTGAGAAGATTCTTGCTGACTTGGATGTAGTGGTGGAGAAGAATCTTCTTCCTCGGTCAAATCAAAATGCGTTGGACCCTCAGGCAGATGTCGTGGTCCCCTACTTGCAATCCTTGAAGACATTATCGATTCAAGAGAGAGATTCTCAGGCTTGCTTGAAAAAAAAGGTGAAAACTTTTGGGCAAATCGAGAGTGAAAGTGAAAGCAAGTGGGAATTTTATATTCTAGGGTTTCAGTGTAAAAACGAAGAAGACGAATCTCTGCTGTATATATAAAAAGCAAGTGAAGCGAGGTAAACGAAACGACATAAAAAGAAAAATAAAAATACATTTTCGAAAAAGAATAACTGCCTTTTTGAAAATGAATAACTTTCATAAAATCAAAAACTCAGAAAAGATAACTTCTAAATATAACGATCAATTAGCAATTAAAAGTAATCGTACCTTTTCAATTTAAAATATTTGAATAGAAATAACTTACAGTCATAACTTTCTCAGTTATTCTAAGTCTGAACAACTTCAGACTTTACCTCTGAGTCTTGAGCACTTCCAGACTTTACTAGATAAAGAATATGATGTTCAGTCTGGTGCGAATAAACTCAAATAAGCTTTTCTCCAGAGGCTTTGTAATTATGTCCACTAGTTGATTCTTTGAGTCAATGAATTGAATCAAAACTTCTTCATTTTGAATATGATCTCTAATAAAGTGATATCAAATTTCTATATGCTTTGCTTTTGAATGAATAATTGGATTCTTTGTGAGATTAATTGTGCTGGTGTTATCACATTTGATCTTGGTACATGAGTATTCAATTCCAAAGTCTCTTAGTTGTTGTTTTATCCATAAGATTTGAGAACGACAACTTCCAAGAGTCACATACTCTGCTTCTACTGTTGAAAGAGTTACAGTGCTTTGTTTCCTTGAGAACCACGTTACCGTCATGTTTCCCAGCAATTGACAAGTACCGGAAGTACTCTTTCTATCAACTCTACAACCTACTAGATCTGCGTTTGAATATCCAAGAAAGTAAAGTCTCCTTTCTTAGGATACCATAGTCTTAACTTTGAAGTAGTTGCAACATATTCGATGATGCATTTTGCAGCACTTAGATGAGATTATTTGCGATCAGATTGAAATCTAGCACAAATGCAAACACTAAACAAAATGTCAGGTCTAAAAGCAGTAAGATAAAGAAGTGAACCAATAATACTCCTGTAGAGCTTCTGGTCAACTTTCTTTCCTCCTTCATCTTTGTTCAGCTTCGAAGAACTAGACATTGGTATCTCAGTCTTTTTGCAATTTTCCAATTCGAACTTTTTAACAAGTTCTTTTGCATATTTTTCCTAGTGAATTAAAATTCCTTCCTTAAATTGTTTTACTTGTAATCCGAGAAAGAATGATAGTTCACTCATCATGCTCATCTCAAATTTATCCTGCATAGACTTAGAAAACTTCTTGCACAAGCTTTCATTAGGTGATCCAAATATAATATCATCAACATCAATTTGAACAAGTAGAAATTTTTTACCTTCTCTCTTAATAAACAAAGTAGTATCCACTTTTCCTTTGACAAAACCATTTTGAATTAAAAACTTACTTAACTTGTCGTACCATGCTCAAGGTGCTTGCTTTAAACCATATATAGCCTTTTTCAATTTGAATACTAAGTCTGGTCTCTTTGGGTCTTCAAATCCGGGAGATTGTTCCACATAGACTTCTTCTTGGATAAATCCATTTAGAAATGCACTTTTGTCGTCCATTTGGAATAACAAGCAAAAGCAAGCAATAATGTAATTTCTTCTAACCTTGCTATTGGTGCGTAGGTCTCATCATAGTCTATCCCTTCTTCTTGTGTATATCCTTTGGCCACAAGTCTTGCTTTGTTCTTGATCACTTTTCCTTTCTCGTCCATCTTGTTCCTGAAAACCCATTTAGCTCCAATAATGGATTTACCTTTTGGTTTAGGAGTTAATTCCCAAACATCATTGATGCTGAACTGTCTGAGCTCTTCTTGCATAGCTTCAATCCAGCTTTCGTCAGTTAAAGCTTTTTTTATGCTTTTGGGTTCTACTTCGTGCCACAGTGCTAAACTCTTCTTGCTTTTTGGATCTAATACAAATCCCTTCATTAATGTTACCGATGATAAGTTCTTTGGGATGAGCTAGTTGGTCTGGCAGAATGTTGTTCTTCTACTTCAGTTGATTCTTCAACCTCCGTTCGTTGATTTTCTCCAAAATTCTGAGTTACTTTAGGGGAGTTAGACTTTGTAAGGTCTAGAGTAACTTCAAATTCTTTAGGTTGAGTCTGAATCAATTGATTCTGCAAAGAGTCTTGGAATTTGACGTTCATAGATTCTTTCATAGACTGTGTCTTTTTGTTGAATACTTTGTAAGCTTTGCTGGTGGTTGAATATTTAAGGAAGATTCCTTCGTCTGATTTCTCCTCAAAACTTATCAGTTCGATCATTTGCATTTTTCAAAACAAAACATTTGCAACCAAATACATGAAAGTAAGAAACAATTGGCTTCTTTCCTTTGAATAACTCATAAGGAGTTTTCTCCATAATAGACCTTAAAAATACTCTGTTAATAATATAACAAGCTGTAGAAACTACTTCAGCCCAAAAGCGAGAAGAAATTTTACTTTCAATTAAAAGGGTTCTTGCCATTTCCTACAAAGATCTATTCTTTCTTTCCACAACTCCATTTTGTTCTAGAGTATATGGAGAAGGAGAAAACATGCTGAAATTCAGATTCATCATAGAGTTTGGCAAAGTCTTGATTTTCAAACTCACCTCCATGATTTGTCCATATGCTTGAGATGGCATATCCTTTCTCATTCTTTACTTTCTTAGCAAACTTTGAAAAGTGAGAAAATCTTTCAAACTTACTTATTAGAAAGTGAACCCAAGTAAATCGTGAATAGTCATCCACAATCACTAGGCAATATCTCTTTCCACCAATGCTTTGAGTTCTAGTTAGTCCAAAGAGATCCATATGCAGTAGCTGTAAAACACGATTAGTAGTAACTTGATTTATTAGTTTAAAAGAACTTCTTACTTGTTTTCCCAACACAAATGGTGTGCATAGGTCAGATTTTTTAAACTTCAAGTTGGGTAGGCCACAAACAAGTTTCTTGGAAGAGATCTTGGCAATTTGCTTCTTGTTGATGTAGCCAAGCTTACGTTGCCAAAAGTTTTCATCTTGAATAGAAATTAGACATTAAGGCCTTTCTGGTTTGATATTTAGAAGATAGATGTTCCCATGTCTTTATCCAATAAAAGATTGAGAAAAATCTTTACTAGTTCCTGAACATACTCTTTCTTGGAAATTGATTTTGAATCCAGTGTCGCACAGTTGACTTATACTGAGTATATTGTAATTTAGTCCTTCTACTAAGGAGACATTGTTGATTGTGAGATTTCCAATCTTTACAATTCCACACCTAACAATTCTTCCTTTGCTATATCTTGCAAAAGAGACTTTTCCACCATTTATTTGAACAAACTTTATAAAACAATTTGAATCTCCAGTCATGTGTCTTGAACAGCTACTATCCAAATACCATTTGACTTTTTTCTTGATAGTGACCTCTAATTGAAAAAGAAACTCAATCTTTCTTTGGTACCCACATTTTTCTTGGGTCCAATAGAGTTAGTGCAATATATAGTCTTTGCCCAATCCTTCTTAACAGGTCTCCAAACTATAGGACATTCTTTCTCAAAGTGTTCTGAGCTATTGCACTTAGAACATTTGAGAGCATTTCGACCAACAAGTTTTACAAAGACTTTTTAAAAATGATTTTTGTAAAAAGTTTTTGTAGGCCTTTGTTTGATTATTTCCTTCACTTTTGAAAAATCAATTAAAGGAATAATTTCGACGTCATTCCCAAGCCTAACTTGTTAAAATAAGGTCTTTGTGTAAAAAGAATATTTTCCAACTTTTCAGATCCTATTGAAAACCTTTTTGAGATGTTTGAGGTGTCATTTTTCAAAAATGAATTTTCTTATGAAAGAGAGTCTGCATTTTCTTTTAAAACAACAAAAAATTTGTTCAAATTTTTGAACTTTTCTTTTCAAGAATTTTCCTGTTGCTTTAGTGTAGAATTTTCCCTTTTTAGCTCAAAAATCCTCTTAAGAGAGGTTTTGAAACTAAGACAAAGTTCATCAATATGTTTTGAGACTTTAGTAGGAATTTTTAAATTACTTACCTTGAATTCGCTATTTGAGTTTGAGTCTATATCTGTCTTAGAGTCTGAGTCTAATTCTAATTTTGCCATTAAACAAATGTTGACATAATCTTCATCACTTTCTTCACATTCAGTATCACTCCATGTTTCTGCTTTGAGAGATTTTATGTATTTCTCAGCTTTTCTCTTATTTTTCTTCAACAGAGGACAATTGGGTTTGATGTGTCCTTTTTTCTTGCATTCAAAGCAAATCACATCTTTGTTGGTTTCATCATCCTCAGTTGATTTGTTATGAAACTTTTGAGTGCTTTGTTTCTTCCAATTGAACCTTATTCCCTATTTATTCAGTTTCCTGAACCTCTTTATCATAAGTGCTAACTCTTCATCATCTATATCATCTTCAAAGTCTGTAACATCAGAATCATCGTTAGATTTTAAGGCAATTAACTTCTTATCTCTGGGATCTTCTTCCTCATTGATTTGCTCTACTTCATAAGACTAAAGTATCCTAACCAGTTCGCCTACCGAAAGTGGCATGATTCTTTGTGTTTCCCTTATTGAAGTCTTCACGTGATTCCAATCTTTGGAGAGTCCACGTAGCAATTTGCTGACCTTTATTGGTTTTGAGATTGGCTGTCCCTGATACTCTAGACCGTTTACAATTTCTGTAAAACAACTAAACATGTCAGTAATAGATTCTACTAGCTTCATCTTGAAGGCTTCATACTGTCCGAGTAGAATATTGATCCTTATTTCTTTTACTTGATCAGTTCCTTTATAGGTAATGTGCAACCTATCCCAGACTTCTTTGGCTGTTTCACAAGAAGATATTATGTTATACTCAGTAGGAGACAAAGCACAATATAATGAGTGAATTGCTTTAGCATCAAGAGCTTGTCTCTTGGTCATTTCTTCTTGAGTCATCTCACTAGCATCTGCAACTTCTTTTCCTCTTTCTAAAACTGATGTAGCTTTATGAATAATTCCTTTTCTACCACATCCCATTCAAGAGGATGTTTCAATCTTAGAAATGCTTTCATCTTGTTTTTCATATGCTGTATTCCTTTTCATCGAAATAGGGTGGTCTGGTGTTGCTCTAGCCTTCAACCAAATCTAGAGCCAACATACTAGCTATAAATCTTTAACTTAGAAGTAAAAACACTTCAATTAAATGAGCACACAGGCTCCGATACCAATTGATAGGGCTAGTAAGAGCACATAGAGGGGGTGAATAGGTTATCAAAGAAGTTTTTGCAAAACTTAACAAACTAATTCAACTTTTGAGAATAATAGACTGAAAATGTAAAAGACTATAAATAGTTATATAATGCTACGAATTAAAGTAAAGAGATTAGGGAAAGTGAATTGAAACACAAGGTTTATAGTGGTTCGACTTAGACCAAGCCTACGTCCACTCTCCCGCACTGACAGCCCATTGGCTAGATTCCACTAATATCAAAAGAGATTTTATAGTCTCACATCCTTGATTCCATAGTGTAGAGACTCTGCTACACTTCCTCAAGGTCTCATAAGTATTTAATCTCTCTTTTGAGTACAATTTAAGCTTGACAAATGAAACATGAAAGAACTAAGAGCTTCAGATTTTGGAATTTTTCTTTCACGCACTCTCTTGAATAACTTGAGCGTCTTTCTTATATACTCCTCCATGCCTTCATAACCGTTGACACTTTCCAAAGGATTTATTCTTATCTACCCATTGGACAAAATCAATTAGGGAGATCTCGAGTTATTTAAGGAATGTGATGATAGCCCACCAATCCTGCTCGCCTATATAATCAGGATCTAAGTTTCCATAAGTAGAACCTTTTAAGTATACTTCGCTAATCAATAGATCTAATTATCTGAATTGATATCAATAAGAATAAATGATCGTGAAATGCTTTCTCCAGCAGTGAAATCTTCTTCAACCGTACGAACCAAATCCTTAAAGATATACTCGCATTTGGACAAGTCTTCTTCATCGCATAAAACTTTCATTCATCAATCTAGAGACTATTAGTGAGGGTAGACTTAAATCTTGAGTCTTGAGTCTTCAAACTTTGACAATAGAGTCTGAAGTTCATCAGATTTTTAACACTTGAGTCTACAAGTCTTCAGACTAGACTGATGGAAATGTTTTGTCAGATCCAAAACAAATAAGGAAGTTTTCTCCAACAGCTGCAACATTTTGGACCACTTTTGTGGCTTCTTGGAGAAGCTTGAGGGAGGAAAATGGGCAGAGGATAAGGCCATGGACTTTGGGGGCATGATACTCAAGTGATTAGGATATTTTCTCAACTAGCTTTGATGTCATATAACATGCCATATGTCACTACATATGTAGCATAATCAACCACTCAAGATGTTATATCATATAGAGCAATTTCATTTATTATTATTTTTTTAAAATGCAGCAAATTTCTGGATAAAAACAGATTGCACTCCTTTGGTCATAATTCTTAAAAAATTAGTAAACAGCCTTAATAAATTCTGAAAATTTGACATGTTATGTACAAGATCAAGAGGAAAATATTTCGTGCAAGACACCATATCAAAAGAACATCATACAATTCGGTACATACCACGCATCACAGTCTTTATAATTTCAGAATATTGCCATAGACAGTTTCATTCACAAATTCGGTAAAAATCCTAAATCAGCTCCAAAAATTCTAAATTTTTGTATATTATAGAAAAAATCCAGAAGTAAATATTTCATGCAGAACTTGAAACCATATTTTTCATAGATTAAAAACTATAATAACCATAATTGTCCATAACCCTCGGCACCGCTTCTTCCTTGCTGTTATCCTCCTCCATTATTGTTGTTTAAAGTTCAAAATCAGCTAGCAAAACCAGAGAGCTAGCCCTTGTAGCCGTCGACCGCCCATTTGAGTTGCCGCCATCGCCAGTCCATTTGCCTTAGCCCACACGTCTAGGTCGCCGATTCCGCCTCTTTCTCGCTTCCAATCCTCTATTCCGAATCGTTGAACCCTTCATCCAGCCTGTCGAGCTCCCTCTTCTATCGCCTAAGCTGCCCTCGGCCCCTTGCTCACGCCGCCGTCCCGCCTTGCTGTTTCCAGCCGTCGTACCCAAGTTGGGCCACCTTTTCCAGCCTTGGACAAAACCGAAATCTCAGCCCACATCTGAGACTTCGTGGCTCATTTTCGGCTCCTTTCGGACTTCGTTGGGCGTCTCTATCGACCTGAGTCTCGCTCACTGTCTCGCCGCTGTCGCCGTGAACTCACCGACTCGCTAATCCGATGAGTTTACTTGCTAACCTCACTTAGGGGGTTAATTATGCTTAATGGGTTATTAGATTAGGCTAAGCTTGGTTTAGGTTGTTAGTTTAGTTTAGTTAGTGATTTAGTTAGTTAATTAAGCTTATTAGGTGGTTAGGTTAGTTTAGTTAAGGGTTAATTAGACTGTAGAATATATTTAGCTTAGTACATTATTTTTCTAAGTCCGATTAGGTGGTTAGATTAGCATATTTAGCTTAATTATTCATTTATGCAATTAATTTGTATTTATTTAATAACTTTTACAATTTATTTATTTAATATTTTTTTTGAAAATTATATTAGGATAGCCGATCGCCAAAACTTCGTGCTGATTGTTGTGGTGTGATTAGTTTATGCAATTGAATGCCAGTTTGTGCAATTGAGTGATAATTGTTGAATTTCGGTTATTATTTCAAAATTGTGAAATTTTGGTACTTAATTAGAAAATACCGGGCGTCAGGTTTTGACACCAAAAATATTTTTAAGTGCTATATCAAATAGTGGGAGACGACGCTCAACTATACCGGAAGACCGCTGATTGTTGAGTCAGCCGTGGCCGTTGGGTCATAATCAATTGGGAAGCATGAATGATTGAAATTGACGCACCTGATTATGCGACAAAATTGTGTGGCCCGAAATGGGACGTGTCATAATGATTTGGCCTTATAATTGGGGCCCCTTGTGATTGATTGAGATGTGATTGAGGCGTTCTAATTGGTGTGTGCATTTATTAAATGCATCTATTATATGAATTGTGTTGACGTGCAGGAAGGAACTGAGGTGAGGTGAGTCTTCTATGATGTGTGATTAGAATGCCTCTAGGCATATTACCTTCCTAATCAGGATTTAGGGTGTAAACTTGCTGAGACATTGTCTCACTCTGTTGTGAGCTTAATGTTTACAAGTCCCTAGGTAGAGGCTCCTCTAGTTCGTTTTGGACTGTTGTGGGGGTATACCGAGCAGAGCACCGACGTCCCTGTCCCCGGAGTCTCTAGCTCCATTAGCTCATTGTGACCACTATCTTAGTCAATGAGAGCCTACCACATTTGGTACCTCATCAATATAGGGTGTGGTTTCTTCATGGGCCTAATGGGGTTCAAGAAGGTCCCCTTCAGGGTTTTGACGTCCTAGTCGTTGCAGTCAATGCCGCTGCAGGTGAGGGAGTAGTTGACCCACCTGATGGTGTCGTGGTAGATCCGAAGCCCCCTGAGCTTATGGACGAGGGGTCTTGTACCTAGATGTCTTTGTGACTCATTTTTTTGGAGTTGACTTTTGTCTATAGACTAGTATTGTATATAAACTAGTTTGTTTATAAAAGTGTGGCTTTCGTGAATTGGCTGTCCTTCTTATCTATCCCATGTTTGTGTTGTCTAGAGATTGTTTAATTTGCTTCCCCATGTGCCTGAATCGTTTAGGTTGGCGACGCGTCCTAGGAATGTCGTAGATTAGTTGACCATCGAGGGAGGTGCGCGCACTCGAGGTTTGGGGCGTGACATTCTTGCTTGGAGTCTTTAAAATCCAATTATTTGATATAGTATTTAAAACCATTTTCAGTGTCAAAACCCGACACCCGATAATTTCTATATAATTACCAAAATTTCCATATTTTGAATTAAATACTCAAAATTATAATCACCACTCTATTTGTATAATTTAACACTCAATTGCAGAAATTAAGTACACCATTGCAATTAGCACGAAATTCTAGTCACCAGCTATCTCGATATAATTTATGGAAAATAATAAATAATTAAATAAAATTCCAAAATTAATTAAGTAATGCAAATTGAATACCATAATTGCTCACTTAGGCTAGAAATGCTAATCTAACCACCTAGACGGGCCTAGAAAATTTTCGAACCTATCTAGATAAATAGTACAATCTATCTAGTCCATAATTAGTCTAATCTAACCACCTAACATGCAAAATTAAACAACTAAATCACTTATCCAATTTAACTAACCACCTAAACCTTAATTAGCCTAAACTAACAATCTCTTAAGCATCATTAACTTTAGCAAGTAAACTCACCGGTTTAGCATTCCAATGAGTTCACGGCGACAGCGACGCGAAGGCGGGTAACAACCAAGCCCACGACGACACCAACAAAGGTCCAGAAGGGCTCAGAAAAGCCTCACGACACCTCACGGTCACCCCTGGCCTTCGGTTTTGTCCAAGGACCAAAGAAGCTGGGCCAAGCAGCTGGATGGGTTGGAAACGGCCACACGGGTGGTGGGCTGCAGTGGCGGGGCCAGGCGGTGTTCGACGATGGCTAGACAGTGACGGTGGAGCTCTAGCGAGGCTGCGACAGCAACTAGGGCACACAAACGACGGCACTGGACCGCAGAATGGCGAGGATGAGCGGGCAGACTGACGGTGTTGGCTCGGGCTCGCGGTTGGAGTGTGGCTGGTCCGGTTGCTTCAGGCGGTAGTCGACGGCAAGGGGGAGGTTACTGGCTGGTTTCCTCCATAATTTGAGCTCACAAACACTCATTAATGGAGAAAGTGAGCCAAAGGAAGAAGAAGTTGCTGAAGGTTGGAGGGGGCCACCAAAATATCCAAACACTCAAGTTGTTGGCCCTACCATGCATGGCTGTCTTCCTCAGCCAAACTGCAGCAGCCAAAGCTTCCTCAACAAGTCTCCAAGTGGTCCAAATATTGCACACCCTGAGACCTACGAATTTTTGAACATTTGCCACTCTATTCATTCAATTCCCCTTCAATTCTCCTCCAATTGAACTCAATTTGGTCCCTATAAATTCAACCAAGATGCCATCATCCCTCTTAGGATTTTTTCTCGTAAATTGAACCAACTTGAATGCCAAAAACTGTGGCATCCTAAAATTCCTTGCCGGTCATTAGGGGAGTTCAAATTAAATGTCTTGCATTAAGACTTTGGCCAAGCCTATGGCGGATAATTATTTGATGAAAATTTCTATTTTGGCCATGAAGGATCATGGATTTGGAATTTATTAAGATAGGTCGTAGAGTTTTGTGATTTATGAATTTCAATTAGGAGTTTATATAATTAAGGATTAGGTAAATTAATAGGATGAGATAGGGGCCAAAGAAATTCCTTCAAATCAGCCCATGACCTCACCTTATTTTCGGCCATTTGGGCCTAGCCGCACAGCCCAAGAAGAGGAGCTATCGCTGGCCCATTGAAGCCCACGGTTGGGGCTATCGTCGGCCACAAGGGGGAGAGGCCGGCCCACTTCTTCCCAAGCCCATCTTGCATGTGTCTTGCCAAGTGGCAAAGAGAAGACTCCATGCATTGGCTATTGGGGGAGTCTTCTCATGATTGCCAATGATGACTTTGTGGGGGAATAAAAGGAGAGAGAGAATGGCTGGTTGAGGGTTTCATCCAAGCAAAGAGAGAGAGAGAGAGAGAGAGAGAGAGAGAGAGAGAGAGAGAGAGAGAGAGAGGGAAACTGAGAGAGGAGGAAGAAGGAGCCGCTCGCCGTTCGTCCGCCCGTCGCCGTCCGTTCGCCCGTCCGTGTGCCTCATTCGCTTGATCTTAGAGGCAAGTTAGGATCCATTTTCTACTCTTGCATGTGTGTCTTGCATGTGTGTTTGGAGTGGTGTCAAATTTTTGGGTGATTAGCAGTGAGAAACGGAAGCTAGTATGTTTTGTTTTGAGATTAGCTTGTTGTTTTCGTGTATACCGCCTGACTCAGAAACTTGTAGAGGCTTTCATGCGTGTTTCTAGTTAGATTTTGACTTTTACTCCTTCATGAAAGTTGTAGAAAATATCTTAAAGTATAACATACTAAAATTTGAGACAAAATGGTTTAGTTTCAAGGTGTTAAATCCTTCTTCTACAGAGACACTAGATCTGGAACTGCTTTGCTGACCTTTCGGTGGTATTGTGGGTTGCATGTTGCTTTTTACCGAGCATTTCCCTTCTATTTTTTCATAAAATTTTTAGAGAACATCTTAAAGACTAACATACTCAAATTTGAGGTAAAATGAGCAAGTGTAGCCTAGTGAAACGATTTTCTTTTGAAGACGGTAAATCTGGAAATACGGTACTGGACACCCGAGACTTCTTAGACCTATATGGTGACTATTATTTGAGAATCTCACTTAGATTTCCTAATGAAAGTTGTAGGGGACCTCTTGAGGCAAAACATACAAAAATTGCAGAGGAAACGAAGAAATATAAATAGGCGAAACCTCGATATTTCGGAGATAGGTACACTGGACTGTTTGGTACTAGAAACAGGGGCTTCGAACGTCTATAGAAAATTATCTAGAATGAATCTGGCCTAGATGTCTTCACGAAAAATCTAATTTATGGTCTTGAATATAACCTGGTAATTCAGAATTTTTGGAGATCATTCAGGTATTTTAATCGAAATATTTCAAAAACTGCACAATCTGACTTTGTCCGAATCTTGCATGTTGCAATGTGTGAGCTATATCTTTTTGTGTGAAACTCTTTTGGGCATGTGTCCTTCATGAAATTGTTATCTTTATGTCTTATCTAATACATGCTCTGATTTTGTGATTTTTGATGATCATATGGATATTTAATTTAAATGTTTTCCAAAATTGTGCAAGCTGGAATTTAGTAAATTTCAAAAAGGCATGATATATGGACTATTCTAAGTTGTATGGACCCCATGGATTGTATTGTCATTAGTGATTTTATCTTGCTGCATGTGTAATGATGATTGGAAATGCATATAAGAGTTAAAATGATGAAAGTGATCTTGTTTTCAATTACATCATGTGCCATGTTGAGTTGAGACATAAACTGGTGAACATGAACAATGATAAATGAGGAAACTGTTGGCGGTTGATAATGCCCTGGGAGTGTCAGGATGCCCGGGATGGGGGGTGCCAGATGCCCGGATTGTATTGAGATACATGGCCGGATGTCCTTGGGAGTTTCGAGATGCCCAAAATGGTTTGGTGTCGGAAGCCTCGGAGGTTTGTGCCCGAGGGGATGCTTCGTGATGCCAGTTGGGATGCGAGATACCCGAAATGTGGGGGTGCCGAATGCCCAATGGTGTGTGCCAAAGGTTTTTCTCTCGATGCCAGGTTGGGGTGTGAGTGGTAAAGTATGGGATGCAATTGTTGATTCCAAGAAAGAGAGATGTGGTGATCAAATTGAAAGATAAAAGTGGAAATTGAATCATGCACATGTGATATGATGATATACGTATGGATGTGTGACATGATGATGATGATATGTGTGTGATATGATGATGATCACCTATGGCATGATGATATGTGTGTATGATATGATGATGATCACCTATGGCATAATGATATATGTGTGAGACATGATGATGATCACCTATGGCATGATGATATGTGTGTGACATGATGATGATCACCTATGGCATGATGATATGTATGTGATATGATGGTGATGAGGACGTATGTACATATAGTGTGTTTACATATGCATGGTTGCAAGGTAAGTTATGCTTGGATGCATGATTGGCATGTACTATGCTATGATTGTTATGATTGTATTGTGATGCATTGAGTGGTTAATTGGATCTTTTACATGCTGAGTGGCTGTACTCACCCCTCTCACCCCTTCGGGGACCAACATTTCATATTAGAAAGATGTCGCTCCCTACCGTCACGCGGGGCAACCTTCTATGGCCTCCCATTGGATGTAGAGGTAGAGTGTACGGAGATCGATTGCGTTCTTGTCCCTGGAATGACATTTGTGCGAGTGCGAGTGCGAGTGTTAGTTATGTCCGATGTGGGCCTAGCTGAGGGCCTTGTCATTCAGGAGTTTTTGTTAGTTCATGTCTGCCGAGATGGAGTGTTTAGGGGGATGTTGTCGCCACCACCGCCCGACGCACCAGGATGGGTGTGATGGCCACGTGAGGGGTAGAGAGCTGATGTTTCTTTTTTGGAGTAGCTGCCACTATTAGATGGAGGATGTCACGTGATCACTTTAGGGGTCGAAGTATCTTTTTAGGGTTATGGCCGAGTGTAGCTAAAAGTCTTGGCCTTTCTTTTGTTGTATCGACCCGAGAAAATCCATCATGAAAATATTTAAATAAAAGTGTTGTGGCTTTATCTTTTCCTATGGTAATTAGTGGTGGGCATTGTATCATGATTATGCTCCCGCTAATGAGTCGTGCTGGGACCCTTTTTTTTTTTTATAAAAAAAATGTGTCTATGAACTACGATGCTTCTACTAAGAGATGTAACTAGTGTTCATTAAGTGTAGCAATAGGTGCTTGTGGTGACCTAAGGTGTTTTGGGGTGCCACAAAAAACGCAACCAAAAATAGTCCATTGAATTTTCCGGTCCAAGACGGCCCTACTTTGAATTTCCACCAAAAATCTCGATTTGCATAAAAATCTTTGAAGGGTGAGTTGACGCTCCTAAAATGAATCGTGACATGACAAAACTTTCAATTTCTGAAATCTGGTTAAAATTCACGGTTGATTTCAATCCGGCGCGATTTTAGCATGACCTAACCTACTAGGTAGCTTTTAGGAATTTTTAGTGCAATTGACCCGTTGTTATTTATTTTCGAGCCACATTGTACATCTTCGACATATTAGTAACTCTCAGTTGTCATGAACATCTTGAGATTTCAAATACGGGCATAGGGTACGAAAATGACAGAAAAATCAGTCTAGTGCCATTCGACATAATTTTTGCAATTAGGTGGAATCACCCACACACTAATCACATACCTCTGTCGAATCGACCTATCTCCGGTCTCTAATCTATTTTGACAGTGCCGTAATGACTCTTGCAGATTAACATGATTGAGCTGTCGATTCCTGGTCGAATTCTCAAGTATATTGTGTTTACATTCCTTAACGGCTTCACCTGATAGGTTAGTTATCTCATGAGTGGCCAACTTAGAGAGGAGAACTATAGGTGCATCAATGAAAAGCCCAACTTATTCAATTGAAAACAAAACCTGAAAATTAGGCTGTCCTAGTTGCAAGTTGGTAATTGGTGAGCGAGAGGGAAGGATAGATCTAATAGTCCTAGCCATGTATGATTTTGATGTAATAATTGGCATAAACTAGCTTACCAAGCAATGAGCTACTATAGACTGTTATCATAAAGCAATCCAGTTTAACCCGTTACTAGGTGGAAGTTTCGAGTTTGTTGGGAGTTGAGAAGGACCCTTGATTACCTTAATCTCGTTGCTTGAGGCAACCCGCTTGTTAGACGGGGGTTGTCAAGGTTACTTGGCGACTGTCGTGGACACGACAGTTGAGGAGCTGAAGATCGAGGATATTGCAGTTGTACAAGAGTTTCCAGATGTGTTCCCAAAGGAATTGCCTGGTTTGCCACCAAAAATGGAGATAGAGTTTGTGATTGAGTTGGCCCCCGGGATGAAGCCAATCTCTAAGGCTCCTTACCACATGGCGTTGTTGGAGTTGAAAGAACTGAAAGTGCAGATGCAAGAGTTGTTAGATCAGGGATTCATACGTCCCAGTGCATCACGTTGGAGAACATCAGTGTTGTTTGTGAAGAAAAAATATGGTTCGTTGCGTCTGTGCATCGACTATCGTCGACTCAATCAAGTGACGATCAAGAACAAGTATCCACTACCGAGGAGCACGAAAGATAGTTGAGGATAGTGCTTTAGACTCTATGAGATCATGGACTGTATGCTAAGTTCAGTAAGTACGAGTTTTGATTGACTTGTGTGGCTTTCCTAGGTCACGTGATTTCAGGTGAAAGAATCTCTGTGGACTTGACCAAGATTGAAGCTGCGATCAACTGGCCAAGACCGACGACAGTGATAGAGATCATAAGCTATTTGGGATTGGTAGGTTATCACAAAAGGTTTGTGGAAGGATTTTTAGTAATTGCCTCACCTTTGACTCAACTGCTAAAGAAGGAAGAGAAGTTCGTGTGGACAAATAAGTACAAGCATAGTTTTCAAGAGCTTAAGTAGAAGTTGACTACCACACCAGTGCTGACAATTCCGTCTGGTCCTAGAGGATACGAGATCTACAGTGATGCATCATTTAGAGGACTGGGTTATGTGTTAATGCAGCATGGCAGAGTCATTGCATACGCATCTCGTCAGTTGAGACCTCATGAGCTGAATTACCGAACGCATGACCTAGAACTCACAGCAATTATCTTCGCTTTGAAGATTTGGAGACATTATTTGTGTGAAGAAAGGTTCTAGATCTTTACAAATCATCAAAGTCTTAAGTATTTATTCTCTTACAAGGAGTTGAATATAAGACAACATCACTAGATGGAACTTTTTAAGGATTATGATTGCGACATCCTATATCATCCTGGAAAGGCTAATAAAGTCATGAATGCGTTGAGTTAGAAGTCTTCAATCGCTCAAATGGTGATTAAATAGTGGGTCTTACTCGAAAGAGCTCGAGATTCGGTTTTCAAGTTTGAGGTAGGCTACCTTTCAAATCTAATGGCCACCCTCAGAATTGGGCCAGAAGTGCAGATCAGAATCAAGACGCTGCAGTTGACAGACCCAAAGATGCAGATCAGAATTAAGATTGTGCAAGAAGATGCAGAAAAGAGAAAACCTGACGTTCAGATTTCTAGGACGGAATACTGAAGTTTCATGGACGATTGTGTGTACTTGACAATGCAAATCTTAAGGAGGAGATTTTGTCAAAAGCTTATCGTAGCAGTTACAGCATTCATCCAAGCAATATGAAGATGTATCATAATTTGCATCAACATTATTGGTGGATCGGTATGAAGGCAGATATCTCCCAATTATGTCGTCAAATGTTTGACGTGTCAGCAAGTGAAGGCATAACATTGTAAGCTGGGAGGACTTCTGCAACCACTCGAGATTCCCGAGTGGAAGTGGGAACACATCACAATGGACTTTGTGATGAGCTTACCAAGGAGTCAAAGGGGTAATGATTCTATTTGGGTTGTGGTCGACAGACTGACGAAGTTGGCTCACTTCATCGCTTGTACAAAAAGACTATGCATTGGATAGATATGCAGAGTTGTACATGCGTCAGATTGTTCGTCTACACGGAGTGATAGTGACAGTTACATCTAATTGAGACCCGAAGTTCACCGCAGCCTTCTGGAAAAGTTTGCAGATTGCCTTGGGAATGAAGCTGCAGTTCAGTATGGCATATCATCCACAGAAATATGGCTAGTCCGAGAGGATGATTCAAACCCCTGAGAGCTTGCATACTAGACTTCAAAGGAAGTTAAGAGGAATAGCTTCATCTCGTCGAGTTTGTCTACAACAACAGCTACCAGCAAAGCATTCATATGGCACCGTTTGAAACGTTTTATGGCAGAGCATGCAGAACTCCAATTTGTTGGGATGAAGTCAGAGAACGAAATATCACAAGCCCAAAGTTGGTTCAACAGTCAGTGGATGCAGTTGTAGTTATCGGGGACAGATTAAAAATCGCTCAGAGTCATTGGAAAAGCTAAGTAGATAAGCGTCGGAGACCATTGGAATTCCAAGTTTGTGAACACATCTTTCTGAAGGTGTCACTGATGAGGGGTACTTCGGGCTTCGGCAAGAAAGGAAAGCTAAGTTCGAGGTACGTTGGTCCCTTCGAGATTTTAGAATGAATAGGGACTTTAGCGTACCATCTTGCGTTGCCGTCGAGATTGGCGCAAGTGCATAATGTCTTCCACGTGTCGATGTTGAGAAAGTATGAGCCTGACCTAACCTACGTGCTGAATTTTGAAGAATTAGATGTGAACGATAGACTGTCATACGTGGAGAGACCGGTTCAGATTGTAGATCACAAGGAGCAGGTTCTGCGTACCAAGACAATCCCGTTAGTCAAAGTGGTCTGGCAACACCACGGCACAGAAGGAGCAACCTGGGAAAGTGAAGACTTGATGAGATGATAATACCACCACCTTTTTGTTTAAGATTTGTAATGGTTTAAATTTCGAGAATGAAATTTTTATAAGAGGGGAAGAGTTGTGACAACCTGATTTTTTTTATTCTGTTTTCGATTGAATGAGTTGGGCTTTTCATCGACGCGCCTATAGTGTTTTTCTCTAAGCTGATCACTCACGAGATAACTAATCTATCAGGTGAAGCCGTTAAGGAATCTAAACTTAATAGACTTGAGAATTCGACTAGAAATCGACTGCTTGATCGTGCTAATTTGCAAGGGCCAATACAGCATCGTTAAAATCGATTAAAGCCCGGAGATAGGTCGATACGATAGAGGCATGTAATTAAAGTGTGGGTGATTCACCTAATTGCAAAATTTATGTAGAATAGCACTAAATCAATTTTTCTATCGTATCTATACATGTGCCAATATTTGAAATCTCGAGATTTTCACGACAACCGAGAGTCACAAATGAGTCGAAGATGCACAGTGTAGCTCAAAAATAATCGACCACGGGTCAAATGCGCTAAAAATTCCCAAAAGCTATCCGGTAGGTTAGGTCACGCTAAAATCGCACCTCGTTAAAATTAACAACGAAATTGAATCCAATTTTAGAAATTGAAAGTTTTTTCATGTCACGATTTATTTTAGGAATATTGACTCATCCTCTGAAGAATTTTAAGTGAGTCTGAATTTTTGGCAAAAATTCAAGTTTGGGCATTTTTGGATCAATTAGTGAGGTAAATTATGGAATAAAGTGTGGACTCCTATCTTGGCATTTTAGCCCTTAACTTGGATTGTTTTGGAGAGAAATTGAATTGAATTGAAGGGGAAAATGTTGCAAATTCGTATGCCATGGGGCTGCAACATTTTGGACCACTTTGGTAGCTTCTTGGAGAAGCTTGAGGGAGGAAAATGGGCAAAGGATAGGGCCATGGACTTGTGAGGCCATTTGTGGTCCCCCTCCAATTGTAGCCATCTCTTCTTCTTCTTCTTCTTTGTTGTTCTCCTCCTCCATTGTTGTTGTTTAGAGCTCAAAATTAGCCAGTAAAACTAGAGAGCCAGCCCTTGTAGCTGTCGACTACCCATTCTATCTGTTGCCATCGCCAATCCGTCTGCCTGTGGGCACCCAAACCCGCACGTCCAGGTCGTCGGTTCCGCCTCCTGCTCACATCCTATCCTCCGTCCCGAGCCGTCGAACCCTCCGTCCAGCCCGTTGAGCTCCCTCCGCCGTTCACCCATGTTGTTGTTGGCCCCTTGCTCACGCCATCGTCCCACCTTGCTATTTCCAGCCGCCATAGCCGAGTCGGGCCGCCTTTTCTAGCGTTGGATAGAATCGAAATCTCAGCCCACAGCTGAGACTTCGTGGCCCTTTTTTGGCCCCTTCTAGACCTCGTTGGGCATCGCCGTTGACCTGAGTCTCGCTCGCTGTCGCGTCACCTTCACCGTGAACTCACCGGCTCACTAATCCGATGAGTTTACTTGCTAAATCTCACTTAGGAGGTTAATTATGCTTAGTGGTTAATTATATTAGGCTAAGCTTGGTTTAGGTGGTTAGTTTAGTTTAATTAGTGATTTAGTTGGTTAATTAAGCTTATTAGGTTGTTAGGTTAGTTTAGTTAAGGGTTAATTAGAATGTAGAATTTATTTAGCTTAGTACATTATTTTTCTAAGTCCGATTAAGTGGTTAGATTAGCATATTTAACTTAATTAGTCATTTATGCAATTAATTTGTATATATTTAATTAATTTTGCAATTAATTAATTAATTTATTTAATATTTTTCAAAAATTATACCAGGATAGCTGGTCGCCGGAATTTCGTGCTGATTGTCGTGGTATGATCAGTTTATGCAATTGAATGCTAATTTGTGCAATTGAGTGATGATTGTTGAATTTCAATTATTATTTCAAAATTGTGAAATTTTGGTATTTAATTAAAAATCTTGGATGTCGAGTTTTGACACTGAAAATATTTTTAAGTGCTATATCAAATAGTAGGATTTGAAAAAAAAAGGATATCAATTTTTATGGTTCGATCTGAGCATTTACCCGCACATGATTATTTTACTAGATGTTTTTATTATGAAGAAAATAGGCCAAGTACATTATTTTAATTGAGGCATTTGAGTGCAATGGACAATGTTCTTGGCTGAAATTGGATGTGTGCATGAATGTTATGAGAACCCGTCACAAGCCTTAGGGCCGAATGATGCTCCTTCGGAAATACCCCAAGTCAACGGATGCCGGTCGCAGTGGAGGCTGGGCCAATGCTTCTCTGTGGAATGCGGTTTAGATGTAGATGTCGCCATACTCGATGGTGCAAGACGACACTCGGTTATGCCGGAAGACCACTGACTGTTGAGTTGGCCATGGCTGTTAGGTCATAATCAAATGGGACGCATGAATGATTGAAATTGATGTGCTTGATTATGTGACAAAATTGTGTGGCACGGAATGGGATGTGTCATAATGATTTGCCCTTATAATCAGGGTCCTTAGATGGAGGCTCCTTTGGTTCGTTTTGGATAGTTGTGGGGGTATACTGCAAAGCACCAATGTCCATGTCCCCGGGAGTCCTTGGCTCCATGAGCTCATCATGACCATTATCTTGATTGATGAGGGCTTATGACAATTGGTACCTCATCAATATATGACGTGATTTCGTCATGGGCCTAATGGGGTTCGGGAAGGTCCCCTTCAGGGTTTTGACGTACCCACCATTGCGGTCAACGCTGCTACGGGCGAGGGAGTAGCAGACCCACCTGATGGTGTCATGGTAGATCCGGAGCCCCCTTAGCTTATGGACGAGGGATCTTGTACCTAGATGGCTTAGTGACTCATCTTTTTAGAGTTGACTATTGTTTATAGACTAGTATTGTATCTAAACTAGTTTGTTTATAAAAGTGTGGCTTTTGTGAATTGGTTGTCTGCTTTTCTATCACTTGTTTGTATTGTTTGGAGATTATTTATTTTGCTTCCGCATGTGCATGATTGTTTAGGTCAGTGACACATCCTGTGAATGTCGTAGATTTGTCGACCACCGAGGGATGTGCGCGCACTCGAGGTTCGGGGTGTGACACTAGGGCTTGATAAGAATTGGATGTGATGTTAGTGGTATTTAAAAAAGTGTTTTTCTTAGGTTTATCTCCATATTGTTGCTTGAGTGCTTTGAGGAGTTTCTCTACTTCTTCAATTTCTAGAGCAACTTCCACACTTAATTTAGATAGCCTTTGTCTTTTGGATGATTGATGATGAGAGCTTGACAAATCAGCATAGCTTGATGGAATGCCAGGTTGGGGAAAATTTCCAAGACGAAGTAATGGGCTTTCTCTATCGAGGCTTAGATTGAGTGCAAGCTACAATTCACCATGATCAAAAGGATCCTGTGATGATGAAGTTGGATCTTGTGAAGATTTTTGTGACTCAGAATTGTCCAGTATGTCAATTCCATATTATCTCCTTAGACTAGCATTGATTGCCAATCGGGTTGCACGGTAATCGTCACAATAATTCCAAGAAACATTATCAGCTTATGTTGGCCATGTTTATGGTGAAATGATTTGATTATGCTGGCACAATATGATTTGCAATTCTCAACACTATCAAGGGTAAGTTGAGATTCTATTGGGAAGATTGCAAAAATTTCATTTGGAAGAGGTTGTGGTTTATATGTGGATACATTAACATTTGCTAGAGTTTTGCATACATCTCCACTACAGCAAACAAATAACCATGGTTTGAAGAATAAATGAACTATATGAAGTTCTACATCAGGCCTGCATGCTTTGAGTTGTGCTTGGAAAATATTTTTCCATGCACTCAATGGTCCAAAACCAACAAAACACTTGTCCAAAATATTTATATTTGGCTTCTCCTTGGACGATCTTGCTAATTATGAGAGGCTTCTTGGCTATCGTAAATTTAATTACAATGGTATAAAGACTAAACAAATACCAATAAAACTATTTGAGTTTTTTTGGAAATTCCTCATTTGGGGAGAAAGATAGAGGATGAATGGTAAATGTTTTTGGTGCAATCCGTATGCGCGAAAAAAAAAAGACCACCATGATCGCTGAAAATATGAAAATGGTATTGCCACATAAGATGGAAGTACTGTCCACTGAAAATGCTAATTTGGAATACAAAATTCAGTTTTGTATCTATGTTCAAGATGTGGCATCCCAAAATTCAAAGCCAAGCCATAAGGTGTGTTAAAGTTTCTAATTAGGTGATAAAAATTTCCATGGCTTATGCTTTAGCCATTAGTCTTTTAATTAGATGATTTGTGCATATGATTGTGAAAAATTTAAATTTGATAGATTAATAATTTATGCTTAGCCATGTACTTTATAAAGTGAATTTCAATAAACAAGATGCCCAAGACTTTGGCCAAGATGAAAATCGAAATTGAAAAATGTTAATAGAAGAATTTAAAAAAAAATAAAAAAGAAGAGAGGGTAAAAATTCAATTGGGCCTTAAGCCCAAGAGTGGAACTTTAATGGGCCAAGTTGGCCGGCCCATTAAAGCCCACAAGTGGGCTGCCGTCGAGCAAGGGGGAGGGCCAAGAGTGGCCGGATGGCCCAATCCCAAGAAGCCCAAACCCAATTCAAAATTTAATAAGACAAGTGGCAAAGGAGAAGGCCATGCATTGGCCATGGTTAAGGCAATCTCATGATTGCAAATGATGAGCTCTAGGGGGTATAAGAAAGAAGAGAGAGAGGGTGGCCAGCCATTTGCTCGCCCAAGGAGAGAGAGAGAGAGAGATCGTGCGAGAGGGAGGAGCGGCCGAGAGAGAGAGGAGGAAGGAACCGCCGTCCGTCCGCCGTGTGCTACCGTGTTCGCCGCCCTACGCCGTCGACCGACCAGTCTAGAGGCAAGTGGGAGTCCTCTAGCTTCTCTTGCATGCTTGTATGTCGTTTGCATGTTGAGCTTTTGGATGTTAGAAGAGAAAAACCGAAGCATGGATGAGTTGTGTGTGAATGGTGTGACTATTCTTGCTCGGATCATGTGAGTCAGAAAATTGTTTGAGCCTGCATGTGTGTTTAGAGTCCGATTTTGGCTTCGATTTCTGCATGAGAGTTGTAGATAATATCTTGAACTAGACCATACTGAAATTTTGTGGAAAATGATGAATATTTTCTGGGTTAAAGTCTTATTATACGGAGACCTCAGATCTAGAGAGTTTTTACTGACCTCTTGCTGGATTCGTGGTTGCATGTTGGTTTGGAATGAGAATCTCACTTCGATTTCTTCATGAAAGTTGTAGGAGACATCTTAGACTACAACATACTCAAATTTGAAGTTAAATTAACAAGTAAAGCCTAGTAAATCGACTTGATCTTGAAGACGATGATTCTGGTGACGTATTCTGAGATACCTGAGACTTCATGGACATAGATGATGGCTATACTCTGGTTATTTGACTTAGATCTCTTCATGAAACTTGTAGAGGATATATTTATGTATAACATATCCAAATTCAGAGAAAATGAAAGAGAATAGGTAGGTGAAATCTCAATATTTCGGTGATATGTACACTGGACGGTGCGGTAATGGGTCCAGAAGTTTCGTGAGACTGTATAAAATAATCTAAAAAGAATCTGGCTTGGAGTTCTGCATGGAAGTTGTACGAAAATGTCTGCACTATAACTCGGTAAAATTTCGTAATTTTTGGAGACCGTATGGATATTTTAATTGAATTTCTTCGGAAACTGTGCATTATGGTTTTATCCGAATATTATGTGCTGTTTTGTGGAAATTGTGAAATTGTGTGAAATTCAATTTGGCCATGATTTTTGCATGAAATTGTCATCCTATTGGTTTGTTTAATGATTGCTTGAATTTTTATAATTTTGGGAATTTATAGATATTGAATTTAATATTTATTTATAAAAAATAATATAAATATAATAATAAAATAAAATGGATTATTTTATTGGCCATAAATTCCATTGAATTTATTAATAAATAATTATACATTGTTGCATGTACGATGAGATATTGGTGTATGTATGACATCAAATTGTGAAGCATGTGTGAATTTCATGCAAAGTATGACTTATTTGATGTCACGCCATGTGCCATGTTCAATTGAGATCAAAATAATTGGTAAACATGGATGATGGTAAATGAGGAGATGGTTGTGGTGGAGGATGATGGCCGGAATGTATAGAGATGCATTGCCGGATTCCCTGGGAGATTCAGGATGCCTGGAATGTAGGGGGCCGGAAGCCCTGTCGGAGGTTTCTGCTCGAAGGGAATGCCTCGTGATGCTAGTTGAGATGCGAGATGCCCAGAATGTGGGGGGCCGGGTGCCCGGTGGCCTGGGAGGCTGAATGCCGGAAGCCCTGTCGGAGGTCTTTGCCCGAAGGGATGATGAAATTGATGATTTGAGAAATGGGTGATGTGGTGATCAAATTTAAAGATAAAGATGAAAATTAACCCATGGCATGATATGCATGATGATGATGATGATATGTGATGTGATATGACGATCACCCATGGAATAATATGCATGATGATATGCATGATGATATACATGATGATGATGATGATGATGATGATGATGATGATATGCATCATGATGATGATGATGATATGCATGATGATATACATGATGATGATGATGATGATGATATGAGATGTGAAATAATGATGATCACCCATGATATGATATGCATGATGATATGCATGGTGATGATAATGATGATGATATATGATATGACATGTGTAATATGATGATGTCATGATGATGATGACATGTATGATACGATGATGATACACATGTGTGTGTTATGAATTGATATGATAATGCATGATAGTATGCGCATGGCTTCAAGGTAAGTAACGCCTGCAATGCATGTATGATTTGCCTGATGTATTAAGTTGTTATTGGATTTTCCTATTTGCTGAGTGGTTGTACTCACCCCTTTGGAGACCAACATTTCAGATTAGCAGTATGCCGCTTCCTGCCGTCGCACGGGGTGCATTTTACGGGTTACCGTCCGACGTCGAGGTAGAGTGTGAGGAGTTTAGCTGTCCTTTTGTACCTAGACTCACCTACATACGTGTGCGCTGTTTTGTTTCATACGACATAGGCCTGGCTGGAGGCCCGGTCGTTCAGGAGTTTGTTTCCGTCCACGTTCGCCACGATGGGGTGATGGGAGGGATGCTACCGCCGCCACCGCCTGACGCACCGGATTGGATGTGAGACCTGTGTGCGACGAGTAGGGGCTGTGTTTTTTGGGGATCGTTAGCCAACACCTATGATGGGGGGATTGTATACGTGTGATGTAGAGAGTCGAGGGTTCTTTTTGAGGTTTTAGGCTGGACATGGCTGAGTCCTAGCTTTTCCTTTTGATGTATCGACCTAAAAGAAGTCCCATCTTGAAAATATATATAAATAAAGCGTCGTGGCTTGTTTATAAAATTATGGTGATTAGTGGTGTGTATTTGTATCATGGTTGGTAGGGGGAGAGATGGTGATGTTTTAAATTGCTTCCGCTAATGAGTCGCGCTGGGACCGTTTTATTTTTTTTTTAAAAATGTGTTTATGAATTACGACGCATCTTCTAAGGAGAAAGGTAATAAGGAGTAACATTGGCGCTGGTGACGACCTGCGAAGGGTTTGGGGTGTCACACAAGATGAATTGCCAACTACTAAAATCTAGCTTTGAGATCAAATTTAGAGTACACTTTGGCTCGAGTGAGAGTAGAGAATAAAGAGTTCTGATGTGACAATGAAAATTTATCGTCTTGCAGGAATTGATTGAGAGGCTAGTAATTAATAACAAGTCTCATTTTTTTTTTCTATTTTGCTCAACACGCTTGTTGACATAGAATGTTAAAATGAGGATTCAATTTGTGACGTCCAGGCAGCGTCACATACTAAACACAAATGGAAGCTAATTATCAGTACATTGACAAGGCCTATCCCAATCATAATTAAGCTAAGATATTCCGGCCTAAATGGTTAGCATGTATAATATAAATATTACATGATCTTGAACTCTTCTAAGGCATGATTGTCATGTCTTGTCCCATCATTTACTATCAAACATTCCAATTATAAACATACACAAAACTAGAAGCTTACATATACAGTGCATAAATAGAAAATATCTACATGTCATCACCCAAAGTGTAAGCATTGGATCTAGGAAAGGGGTCAAAAAGGAGCCTAGCTTCACTACCCCTTACACTAACCCACGCCTATAAAAAAACAAAAGAAATCTTCAGCTTCAACATGAACTCAATGCTCTAAGGGCTGCCCGCCCTTGCTTTAGGCTTGCCATCACCAAACAGAAAAGGATTGAACAACTACCCTTCATGGTTAATGAACCAAGCTTCAAACCTCATCGGTATCTAGTTGACACATCCGTTGTCCATCTAGAGTGTAGCTTTGTATTGGGTGTAGGTCATATTGATGTCAAGATCATACATGTCTATGTAAGCGATGACCTTGTACCGCTCCACTAGAGGAAACATCCATTCTAACGATCTAAAAAAGATGAAGGAATGAGCAAATGCCTAGTCAAGAAACAATAGGGTCCTAAACTAGATGATCTATTAGTCACTAAGGAAATGCAAGATGTGACACATGACAACACACATAGACTAGAGCAAAACTTTCACATGGACTGTGACATCCCAGATGTGTGGTTGATCGTGGGTGACTCCACGAAATTGAGAAATTCTCATTGACCAACACTAATTTGATTTTATTGTCGTTTTGGTATCATGTGCCCGTAATTGAATCATCGAGATTTTCACAATAATCAAGAGTCGCCAATGTGTCGAGTGGTTCATAGTAGCTTGAAGAAAATTGACCACAGGTCATTTGCACTAAAAATCTCTAAAAGCTACCTAGTAGTCTAGATCACGCTAAAAACGCGCCAAATGAAAACTAACTGTGAATTCTAGTTCGGCTTTAGAAATTGAAGATTATGTTATGTCACAATAAATTATAGGAACGTCAACTTAGTCTCAGAAGATTTTTCCGACAACTAAGAGTTTTTGGGAAAAAGTTAGCTCAAGACCGTTTTTGTTCAAATAAAGCCGGGGATTGTTTTTGATTTCAAATTTGAGATGCAAGATGGTTTCTTGGATGAGGAAAATTATCAATTGAAGCGTTGGGGTACCAATTGATTTTATGGAAGCCAAATGAGGATGAATTGAGCAAGATTAAGCAACCAATTGGAATCAAATGTGGCAAATTCATAGCTCCCCCTCCTACTAGCCAATTTGGACCAATTGAGAAGTCATGAGGAGTGTAATGGTGGCCTAATGGAGGCTAAATATGTGTGCATGCCTAGGAAGAATCTTGGAGAGCAAGCGTGGAAAAAAATTGACAAAGGGCCCCGCTATCTCTACCTCATCTATATCCTCTCCCTCTCTCTCTCACTCCACCGTCCACCTCCATCCTCTCTCTCCCAGCCTTGGTCGACGCTAGCAACCAGCAGAGGAAGAAGCTGTAGCTGTCACATGCTAGCCACCGTTGCATGTCCACACCACCGTCGCCATTTGCGCCCCCACTCGCATGAGCACCACTAGTGCCCCCATCTTCTCCACGCTGTCTAGCCACCACATTCCAGCTCATGTTCGTGTGTTTGAGGGACTTTCCAACAGCCATGAGGGGCTGTGGAAGCCCGTCGGAGTCTTGTCGAGTCCCTGTTTGAACCCAAAACCACCCCGAAGTCTTCCTCTAAGCCTTCTCGCACCAAACTAACCTTATTTCCTTCTGTTTTGCAACTAGATCAAAGAGCAGAAAAGTGGGCCTCGCAGCCACTTCTGGGCCCATTTTGATGTGCTTGTAGACCCCAGAGCTTAGACCCGCTTCGGAGTAAAACGTCCCCCGCAAATTTCCTGACGTTTTGATCCAAATGGATTGTTAAACGGGTGAGTTTAGCTCACTAATCCTTGCTTAGTTTGCTAATGGTGCTTAAGGATTGATTAGTGTTAATTAAGCATGATTAGGTGGTTGGATTAGTTTAGAACAATTAAATTAGTGACTTAATGATGCATGTTAGGCAGTTAGACTTAGTTATTAGCAAGTAAAGAGCTTCTGGTATTTATTGAATGAACCTCAGGATTTTTCCTAGTTCTCCTCAGCTTTCAAATAGGCATTACAAGCCTAAATTGGATTTATTGTATTTTTTTTAATAATTTTTGGAATTATTAATTATTAATTTATTTTCCGGAAATTAGGCGGGGATAGCCGACCACCGGAATTTTATGCTGATTGTCGTGGCGTAGTTTGTTTATTTAGTTGAGCTTTTTTTGTGCTAAAATGAATTATTTGTGAATTTAGGATTTATTCCTAAATTACATAATTTTGGTTATTAATTGAAAAAATTATCTGGGCATCGGTTGATAATGCCAAAAATGTTTTGGTGGACTACTTAAAATGGTTGGAGTTAAGTAAATGAAAATATTACATTTTGGCTAAGGCCAACCATGTGTGGCACCTCGAAACACCTTAGGTCGCCACAAGCACCTAATGCTACACCTAATGAACACTAATTACATCTCTTAGTAGAAGTACCTTAGTTCATAGACACATTTTTTTTTTTTTTGAAAACGATCCCAGCGCGATTCATTAGCGGAAGCAAAATTTAATATCACCATCTCTCCCTCTAACAATCATGATACAATGCACACCACTAATTACCATAGGAAAAGATAAAGCCAAGCCACTTTTATTTACATATTTTCATGATGGATTTTCTCGGGTCGATACAACAAAAGAAAGCCAAGATTTTCAGCTACACTTGGCCACATCCTAAAAAGATACTTCGACCCCTAAAGTGATCACATGACATCCTCCATCTAACAGTGGCGGCTACTCCCAAAAAGAAACATCAGCTCTCTACCCCTCACGCAGCCATCACACCCATCCTGGTGCGTCGGGCGGTGGTGGCAGCAACATCCCCCTAATGACTCCATCTCGGTGGACATGAACTGATAGAAACTCTTGAATGATAGGGCCCTCAACTAGGCCCACATCGTACATAACCAGCACTCGCACTTACACAAATGTTAGTCCAGGGACGAGGACACAGTCGATCTCCGTACACTCTACCTCTACATCCGATGGGAGGCCATAGAAAGTGCCCCGCGTGACGGTAAGGAGCGGCATCTTTCTAATCTGAAATGTTGGTCCCCGAAGGGGTGAGTACAGCCACTCAGCAGGTAAAGGACCAATAAACCACTCAATGCATCACACAATTCAATCATAACAATCATAGCATAGTACATGCTATTCATGCATCCAAGCATAACTTACCTTGCAGCCATGCATATGTAATCACACTATATGTACATACGTCCTCATCACAATCATATCACATACATATCACCATGCCATAGGTGATCATCATCATGTCATACACATATCATCATGCCATAGGTGATGATCATCATGTCATACACATATCATCATGCCATAAGTGATCATCATCATGTCATACATATATCGTCATGCCATAGGTGATCATCATCATATCACACACATATCATGTCATAGGTGATCATCATCATCTCATACACATATCATTATGCCATAGGTGATCATCATCATACCACACACATATCATCATGCCATAAGTGATCATCATCATCTCATACACATATCATCATGTCACACATCCATACGTATGTCATCATATCACATGTGCATGATTCAATTTCCACTTTTATCTTTCAATTTGATCACCACATCTCTCTTTCTCGGGATTAGCAATTGCATCCCATACTTTACCACTCCACCCCAACCTGGCATCGCGAGAAAAACCTGCGGCACACACCACCAGGCATCCAGCACCCCCACATTCCGGGCATCTCGCATCCCAACTGGCATCACGAGGCATCCCCTCGGGCACAAACCTCTGAGGCTTCCGGCACCCAACCGTTCCGGGCATCTCGAAACTCCCGAGGACATCCGGCCATGTATCTCAATACAATCCGGGCATTCAGCACCCCCCGTCTCGGGCATCCTGACACTCCCACGGCAGTATCAACCGCCTCCAACAGTTTCCTCATTTATCATTGTTCATGTTCACCAATTTATGTCTCAACTCAGCATGGCACATGATGTAATGGCAAACAAGATCACTTTCATCATTTTAACTCTTATATGCATTTCCAATCATCATCATCATACATGCAGCAAGATACAATCACCAAAGACAATACAATCCATGGAATCCATATATCATGCCTTTTTGAAATTTACTAAATTCCAGCTCGCACAATTTTGGAAAACATTTAAATTAAATATCCATATGATCCTAAAAAATCACAAAATCAGAGAATGTGATAGACAAGACAAAAATGTAGCAACTCCGTGAAGAACACATGCCCAAAAGAGCTTTACACAAGAATATACAGCTCACACAATATAGCATGCAAAATTCGGATAAAATCATATTGCGCAGTTCTTGAAATATTTCGATTAAAATACCCGAATGACCTCCACAAATTATGAAATTTTACCAGGTTATAGTAAAGACCCTAAAGTAAATTTTTCATGCAGACATCTAGGCCAAATGCGTTCTAGATAATTTTATATAGACGTTCAAAGTTCCTGTTTCTAGCAGGGAAACGTCCAGTTTAGCTATCTCTGAAATATTGAGGTTTCGACTACTTATCCCTCTTCGTTTCCTCTAATATTTTGATATGTTTTGCCTCAAAAGGTCCCCTAAAAATTTTCTTAGAGATCTAAGTGAGATTTTCAAAGAGTAGTCACCATATAGGTCTAAGAAGTCTCGGGTGTCCAGTACCGTATTTCCAGATTTACCATCTTCAAAAGAAAATCGATTCACTAGGCTAAACTTGCTCATTTTACCTCAACTTCGAGTATGTTATTCTTCAGGATGTTCTCTACAACTTTCATGAAGAAGTCAAAGTGAGATTCTTGGTAAAAAGCAACATGCAACCCACAAAACCACCAAGAGGTTGATAAAGCAGTTCCAGATCTAGTGTCTTCGTAGAAGGAGGGTTTTGCCCCTTAAAACGCAAACATTTTGTCTCAAATTTTAGTACGTTATAATTTGATATGTTTTCTACAACTTTCATGCAGGATTGAAAGTCAAAATCCAACTCAAAACATGCATGCAAGCCTCCACAAGTTTCTGGGTCAGGCGGTATACACGAAAACAGCAAGCTATTTCAAGAAACAAAACACACTAGCTTCGGTTTCTCACTCCTAATCACCCAAAATTCGACACCATTCCAAACACACATGCAAAAAACACATGCGAGAGTAGAAAATGGATCCTAACTTGCTTCTAAGATCAAGCGAACTACGGCACATGGACGGCACACGGATGGGCGAACAGACGGCGACGGGCGGACGAACGGCGAGCGGCTCCTTCTTCCTCCTCTCTCGGTTTCCCTCTCTCTCTCTCACAAATCTCTCTCTCTCTCTCTCTCTCTTGGCTTGGATGAAGCCCTCTCTCTCCCTCTCTTTCTCACTTTAGCCGGCCATTATCCCCCTTAATGGTCTTCCCTTCCATCATTAGCAATGATTGCTAATTGCATGATCTACACATGGCAACTAGGAAGAGACACATGGTCTTGTTCATGCAAGTTGGGCCTCATCTCTCGGCTGGGCTTGGGCCAGCAAGTGGGCCGGCGACAGCTCCTCCTTGGGCCTCAATGGGCCGGCCATTTTGGCCCATCAAAGGTCCATGCTATTGGGCCTAAGGCCCAAACCTAATTAAACCCCAATTTTGCCTTTAATAATTCACTTTTAATTCTTTCTATTATAGATTTCAAATTTTCAATTTCATATGGCCATAATCTTGTAACATTTAATCTATAGGGATTAAATCTAAGAGGTGCATAGCCAAGAATAAATTCTTCTTATTAATTTATCCTATAATACTAATTTTAGAAACTCATGAGCACAAGCATATAACATTTATTCTTAAGAGAAGACCAATGAATAAAGCATAAACCATAGGTAATTTCATTACCTAATCATGGGCTTTAATACATCTTAGAGCTTGTCTTGAATTTTTGGGATGCCACAATTCTCCCCTCCTTAGAGAATTTCGTCCTCGAAATTAGACACCACTCGTGCCTTTTTGAAACAAGTGGGAGTACTTTTCTTTCATTTGATCTTCACTTTCCCATGTTGCTTCCTCCATATCATGATGTTGCCATAATAACTTAACCAGAGGGATCTTCTTAGTCCTAAGAATTTGTTCCTACCAATCCAATATCTGCACAGGTTCTTTGATGTACCTCACATTCTCATCCACTTTGATGGCTTCATGATCGAGTATATGACCAGGATCCGGCTGGTACTTCCTTAATATCGATACATGAAACACATCATGCAAATTTCCCAACTTAGGAGGCAGCGCCAAACGATAAGCCACATCTCCTATTCTTTCAAGTATCTCAAAAGGTCTGACAAATCTAGGGCTTAACTTACCCTTCATTCCAAATCGAGATATTCCTTTCATTGGAGATACTTTCAAGAATACATGATCTCCCACACTAAATTCCAAAGGCCTTCTACACCTATCTGCGTAGTCTTTCTGTCTACTCTGAGTTGTTTTAAGTCTTTTCCTGATAATTTCAACAGCTTCAGTGGTAACTTGTACCAGTTCAGGTCTTGTCAATTTATTTTCACCTACTTCATTCCAACAGACAGGAGTCCTACATCTCCTTCCCTATAATGCCTCATAGGAAGCCATGTCTATACTTTTATGAAAACTATTATTATATGCAAATTCCACCAAATGCAATCTCTCATCCCAATTTCCTTTGAAATCAATTACACAAGCCCAACATATCCTCTAATGTCTGGATTACTCTTTCTGTTTGTCCATCTGTCTGAGGGTGAAAAGCAGTACTAAATTGGAGTTTAGTTCCTAAGGAAATTTGAAGACTTCGCCAAAAGTTCGAAGTAAATCTTGAATCCCAGTCTGAGGTAATAGTCACTGGAACACCATGTAGGCGTACCACTTGACCTACATATAGATCCGTATATTTATCCACTGGGTAGTCTATACGAACTGCTAGGAAATGAGCAGACTTGGTTAAACGGTCTACTATTATCCATATAGAATTATGACCACTTGATGTCCTTGGCAATCCTTGCACAAAATCCATTGTTATATGTACCCATTTCCATTCTGGTATGTCTAACGGTCTCAAAAGTCCTGCGGGTTTGCGATGCTCCACTTTTACTTGTTGACACATCAAACATTGAGAAACGTGCTTAGCCGTATCTGCCTTCATACCATTCCACCAAAATTGCTAATACAAATTCTTGTACATCTTTGTACTTCCTAGATGAACACTGTAATTACTCCTATGTGCCTCCGAAAAAATTTCCTTCTTTAATTCTTTGTTGTCGGGAACACAGAGTCGTCCTTGGCATTTTACCACTCCATCTTCAGAGACATGAAATTTTGGTCTTTTCCCTAAAGACACTCCATCTTTCATTTTCAAAATTTATGGGTCAGATCCTTGTAATGTCTTAACTTTATGAATAATCTCAAGTTCAATTCTTAACGCACTAAGCATACCAGTAAGAAAATCCATTTCCAATTTAAACTTTGAGTTTACTACGGACTTCAATAAGCTCCATTCCACCATTCTTAAACTCGCCATCTCCATAGCTGACTTACGACTAAGAGCATCCGCTACCTTATTCGTTTTCCCTGGATGATATCGTATCTCACAATCATAATCCTCTAATAACTCCATCCACCTCCTTTGTCTCATGTTCAACTCCTTTTGTGAGAACAGATATTTCAAGCTCTTATGATCCGTATAAATCTCAAACTTTTCCCCATATAAATAATGCCTCCATATTTTCAAAGTGAACACTATAACTGCTAGCTCTAAATCATGCGTTAGGTAGTTTAGTTCATGGGGTTTTAATTGTCTGGATGCATAGGCTATGACCTTGCCATGCTGCATCAGAACACATCCTAGTCCTTTGTGAGATGCATCACTATATACTGTAAAACCATCAGGTCCAGTTGGTATAGTCAGGATTGGAGCTGAGGTCAATTTCCTTTTAAGCTCCCGGAAACTCCTTTCACATTCTCCATTCCATTCAAACTTCACATTCTTTCAGGTCAACTTGGTTAAAGGACCTGCGAGTCGTGAGAATCCTTCAATAAACCTCCTATAATAACCAGCCAGTCCTAAGAAACTCCGTATTTCAATAGGTGTCGTTGGTCTCAGTCAATTTATTACCATTTCAACTTTTGCCGGGTCTACTGCAATTCCCTCTCCCGACACCACATGCCCTAAGAATATTATCTGGTCTAGCCAAAATTCACACTTGCTAAATTTGGCATATAGCTTATGATCTCTCAAGGTTTGCAAAACTATCCTTAGATTTTGTTCATGCTCTTTAGGCCCTCTTGAATATACCAGAATATCATCAATAAAAACAATCACAAACTGGTCTAAATAAGGTTTAAAAACCCTATTCGTTAGATCCATAAATGCAGCCGGCGCGTTAGTCAATCCAAATGGCATAACCTGGAATTCATAATATCCATAACGAGTCCTAAACGCAGTCTTAGGAATGTCCTCTTTCTTAATTCTTAGCTGATGGTATCCCGACCTTAAGTCAATTTTAGAGAAGACCGAACTTCCTTAGAGTTAATCAAATAGGTCATCAATTCTAGGCAAAGGATATTTATTTTTTAATGGTCACCCGGTTTAGTTGCCTATAGTCAATGCACAAGCACATCGATCCATCTTTCTTTTTCACAAACAAAACTGGTGCACCCCAAGGTGAAGCACTTGGCCTAATGAATCCTTTGTCAAGCAACTCTTATAGTTTCACCTTTAATTCCTTCAATTCGACTAAGGCCATCCTATACGGGGCTTTAGATATTGGTCCTGTTCCAGGCATTAATTCAATTTCAAATTCAACTTCCCGCTCTGGTGGTAATCCAAGCAACTCCTCAGGAAATACATCCTGAAATTTATTAACCACTCGAACTTCCTCAAGTTTAGGTTCCTCTCTATCATAGTCTTTAACTATGGTCAGGTATCCTTGGCATCCTTTGTCAAGTAACGCACATGCTTCTATTGCGGAAATAAGTGTTATAGGTAGGTGGGTCTAACCTCCTAAAAATTCACAACTAGACTGATCAGGTAAGACGAATTGGATCACTCTTCTATAACAATCCATTTTGGCCCGATATGTGACGTCCCAAAGCATCACGTACAAAGTGCAAGCGGAATTATAATTATTATTATCTTCTTGTCTAGCTTGTAATCTCCTTTAGATAACCCATAGTGTTTACCATTGAAAGTTAGCATGTATAACATGGATTATTTAATATCTCAAGTTTATATTATAAGGTTATCCTGCAATGCGCATAGACAAGATCATAAAAGGGTTCCTTTCATTTTATCATCATCGGGGCATACAAATTTATCGACCTGGACTCAATCCATGTTCTTCGCCTATATATTTACATCATATACAAGACAAAAGTAAGGCGTAACACAAGCTAGGGATAAGGGGTGAGGGCATCTACTCCACGAGTTCCCACACTAGCCCGCATCTAACATAAAACAAAAGTCAGTTAGCCTCTACACGATCCAAGGCGTCCAGGCGCCATCCATCCCCGCTCCAGGTCCTCCTGCTCCAAAGGGTAAAGGTCCGAACATCTCTCCTTCATGGTTGATAAACCATGCAACGAATGTCATCGGTAACAACTCAGCTCTACCGTCATCCAGCCATAAAGTCGCCTCATATTTGGAGAAAACCATGTCAATGTCGGGATCATACTCGTCATGAAGAGAAACATCAAGATGCACTACCGCCCCGTATCGGGCTACCAGCGGTAAATCCATGCTATCAATTTGAAAATGTAAGGTATGAACAAACAACCTTGCCTAGTAAAGAATGATAAAACTCTAACTTAAACAATCCATAGCCATCAAAGTTACAAGTGAATCATCAAACAATTTAGGATGCTAAGAAAATATATCACAAGCATAAACAATACTATTACTTCATGTAAGAAATCACCTTATATGCATCCATTTATGTACTTACCCTTCACAAACTCAATCTCACATCAAAATATAATGCAACAATAATAGATGAACTCACTCGCCAAATAATTATATTTAGTGTGCATAAAATCCATCCTCGATCAATCATTAACCGGAATTCAACCGGCTAATCAAGTCACTTCCAGAAAGTACGTTATCCAGACTTCCACAATACCTCTAATTGTGGGCATCTCACTCCGAGGCATCCCAGTATCACACAACCGAGGTCCTCCCAAGACCACTTAGTAAGGGGCATCTCACTCTGAGGCATCTCAGTATCACACAACCGAGGCATCCTTGATCACACACAAGGGCATCTCACTCCGAGGCATCTCAGTATCTCTCTACCAAGGCATCCAAGACCACGCAACAAGGGCATCCCAAACTTCCAGGGGCATCACCGGTATCTCGGTACCGATGGGTTCATTGCACACGTTTCACACCACCACACCTTTAATTAATGTGTTTATCGTATGCAAAAGAAAAGACTCTAAAGTATCTATCTAACTCTCATGAACCTAGCACATGTGCGTGTCCAAATTATGAGATAAAACCCATTACGTCAGGTCCCATTCCATGGCGAACAGATATTTATCCCATAATTAAGCACTATGCACCACACTCATTGCACACACATGATTCTATATGCACTTATATCTCAAATGATATATGAGACTTACTCATACACAACTAACATCTAGTATAAGGTTTATTAGACTCTATGTTCATCATAAAAGTCTAAGATACAAGACACTACATCTAATATGTGTTCTCGGGTACAAACAGTATACTAGCTAAATGAACAGTTTCGGTTTCGAACACGGAAGGTATACTAATTCTTGTTGAAATATTACCAAATTTTAGTATGTTATATTTAAGATATAGAATAACAATTCCCGTGAAGAAAGTTAAGTATCATTCTCATTTTATTAAGAGTAACAATTGCCATAAGCTTTATTTGTACTCCGTATCGACGTCCAGATTCTTTATCTACAAAGAAAATTGTTTCACTAGCCAATTCTTATCGATTTAATCTCAAATGTTGACAAGTAATTCCTTAAGATGTATTCTACAATTTTCAGTAAGGATTCGAAGTCCAAATCTAACTAGGTAAATACAGAAAATTCGGATAATCAGTAAAGGTCAAACCGTTTCTCACAAGAACAGTTTACTGGTTTTACTAAGTTCACTTCTATCTCTAAGTTTTATATATTCATATGGTTATAGCTACGTGTATAACTTGATCTTAGAGATGTTCTATCAACATTCATAAAGAAAACTAAACACAAACAGAAGACTCCATAACTGTTTTCACTTAGAACAGAATAGATACACAAATTTTCTCACTTCTAACTCAACTAAACAACTTTGTCTATCCACAAATCTCTTCTACAATACTCCAATGCTTACTCACAGCAACTCAAAGCAACTTCAGCATATCTTTCTCTGACAAATGATCAATTTCACAACTCGGCTCGAAGTGTCGTTGCATCCGTAAGCCACTTATCACGATTTCTACCAAAACAACACACTCGGCATCCATTTCATCCCTTCGCTCAACAAAACAGCATACTCACACTTGGATTTCGAAACATGCAGTCCTAAAAAACAACATGCAATGGCTTCTAACTCTAATCTAACACTTACTCAGCTTAGATCAATCACAAAACAGCAACTACAGACTATATCCATCACTGTCTGGTTAGATCCTCAAGCTCCCTTGATGAAACAATGGATAACTTTCAATTTAGAGTTAGATCTTTCCTTACCTTGCTTCAGCTACTAAACAACACAGAAATGCTGCAAGATCAACACTCAAAATCAGCATGCAAGAAGGAGAAATCGCTGGTTTGCTTCTGGTTTTTCGCTGCTCAGCCGAGAGAAAAAGAAAGAAGAAGATGAATATGGGTTGCTGGGTTTTATATGGAGAGAGAGAGAGAGGATACGAAGCTTAAGGGGGAAAATAAGTCTACAAACTAATCCCTAGGCTAGTGTAATGATGTGATCTTGTAATGATTATGTTCCTTGAGTTTGCATGTCTCAGTTCATGGGAATCAAAACCGTGGGTGAAGAAAAACAAAGAGAAAAGAGAGGTGTCGTGGCCTCCAAGCTTGTTCTCTCAAGTTTAATTTGTCACTCAAAATTAATTAGTCTCTAATCCGAGTCATTAGTTAGTTCATTGATTTCTAATATTTTTCCATTTATTCCCTTTTGTTTCAACTTGATTTCAATCCTTTTGTGATTATACAAAGTCATGGCATAACATATCGAAAGACATAACATATCGACTAGTCAATGTTAGTCTATAAAAAATTCATCACAAAAAGAATGCTAAAGTTATAAATTGATATTAGCATTATAAACATTAATCAAGTTATCATAACTTTAATCTATAAAATAAATTCAGTCAGGCCTAAATATTCATTCTCGGCCCAATAGGCTCAATCTACAACGATCCGGCCCACTAAACTAAATCTACCAATCTAATAATTCCGAACCTTGGCCCGCTTCAAGCCAAGTCCAAGTCCATAATCTCTCATTAGGTTTCTTAAGTCCAATTCGTGTGGCCCACTCATTTCTCAAGCCCACACGTTTCTCACGATCCATTGGGTTCACTTTCTAGCCCAATCTAATTAATCTAAGTTCTTAATGATCTAATTACACTAATGAAGGTCGATGAAATTTGGGATGTCACATGATACTTACGAAGCCAATCCGTTCCTATAATAACATCAAAATCATACATAGCCATTACAACCAAGTCTATTTTCATATCTTTTCCTCCCATCGATATCTTACAATTTTCACACACTAGCGTAGACAATACCATATTCTTTAAAGGCGTGGAAACACAAAGAGGCGTCTCAAGAGGCATAACTTCTATTTTTCTCAAATGTCTATATCTTTCAGACACAAACGAATGCGTAGCACTCGTATCAAACAATGCATATGCATTTTTACCATTGATAAGGACCGTACCTGAGATAACGTTTTTGGAAGCTTCCGCTTCCTCTTGGGTGACCGCATACACCCTTCCTTGAGCTGGTGGCCTTTGAGGATTCCTTGAAAGGTTTGATCTAACAGCACTCTGATATCCCTGTCGCACCAAGCCAACACTCACTTGTGACCTTTCTTGTGGGCAACTTCTCCTAAGATGGCCCACTTGTCCACAACCAAAACATTTTAGTCGTCCATTACAAGGTCCTGGGCCATGTCGCCCATTACACCTTTGACAAACATCAGGCTGATAAGGTGCTTTCCCTATATTCAGACCATTTCTTGCTCCCCCAAAGCTTCCAAAATTGCTCTTTTTCTTCACATTCCAAGTCTGACCTTGACCAGAATAGGGTCTCTTACCCCTTTTCACATCATTAAAGTTCAGTTGTTTCTTAAACTTCGATCGCTCTCTCAACAGTTCCTGCTCCACTAACTATTCCCTTTCATAAATCTCATGGTAATCCCTTATGTTCAAAGGCACTAGTTGTTTCATGATATCAGTCATCAACCCTTTCAGAAATCTCTTAGCCTTTTCTTCCCGGTCCTCAATTAGCCTAGGAGCATATCTCGATAATTAAGAAAATTTAGCCTCATATTGGTCTACTGTTAGCTCCTTTTGTTCTAACTGAACAAATTCTGAAATTTTCCTGTCCTTAGCACAGTTTCAAAAATGCTTTCTATTAAAAGCTCTCACAAACTCTTCCCAATTAACATCAATACCTGGTGGAAAGATTATGTCTTTCGAAGCTCTCCACCAAAACTTTGCATTTCCCCCTAGCTGGTACTCTGCTAAAGTTATTTTCTCAGCATCATTGCAGTCTAACAGCCGGAAAATTCGTTCCATACCATCAATCCATTGCTCCGCCTACTCAGGACTTCCCATTCCATTGAACTTAGGTGGTTTCAGCTTCAAAAATTGCTCCACCAGTCCTTGAGTACGGCGTTCTGCTCCGGGCTGTTACTGCGCTTGTCTTTCCATCAGATTTCTAATATTGGCTAATGCCTACAAGATATCTTCCATCCGGTGTTCAGCCCTTGCTGCAGAGGCTTCAGCCCTCGATGGATGAGCACTTCCAGCTTGCACCATGACTTTCCTGCAATTTCCAAGCATTGCCTCAGGAATAATCTAAGACTCACTATCTCAATTCAAAGCAACTACTACTACTACATAAATAACATATACATGTTACTGGGACCTAAAGACAACTCTAAATAAACTACTAGGGATCTACGAGTGAATACTCATCACCCGTTATTCAAAGTTAATCAATTATTCCGTTTTATATCCTAGGGTGTGCATTGTCATCATGTTCCTCAATTTCCAAATGAGGCTCCTTATCACTCCACCTATAACCATTGGCTTTGATACTAAAAAGGGCGGCTGTGGCACCCCGAAACACCTTACGTTGCCACAGGCACCAAACGCTACACCTAATGAACACTAATTACATCTCTTAGTAGAAGTACCTTAGTTCATAGACACATTTTTTTTTTTTGAAAACAGTCCCAACGCGATTCATTAGCGGAAGCAAAATTTAATATCACCATCTCTCCCTCCGACAATCATGATACAATGCACGCCACTAATTACCACAGGAAAAGATAAAGCCAAGCCACTTTTATTTACATATTTTCATGATGGATTTTCTCGGGTCGATACAACAAAAGAAAGCCAAGATTTTCAGCTACACCTGGCCACATCCCAAAAAGATACTTCGACCCCTAAAGTGATCACGTGATATCCTCCATCTAATAATGGCGGCTACTCCCAAAAAGAAACATCAGCTCTCTACCCCTCACGCAGCCATCACACCCATCCTGGTTTGTCAGGCGGTGGTGGCGGCAACTTCCCCCTAATGACTCCATCTCGGCGGACATGAACTGACAAAAACTCCTAAATGACAAGGCCATCAGCTAGGCCCACATCATACAAAACTAGCACTCGCACTCGCACAAATGTCAGTCTAGGGATGAGGACACAATTGATCTCCGTACACTTCACCTCTACATCCGATGGGAGGCCATAGAAGGTGCCTCGCGTGATGGTAGGGAGCGGCATCTTTCTAATTTAAGATGTTGGTCCCATAAGGGGTGAGTACAGCCACTCAGCAGGTAAAGGACCAATAAACCACTCAATGCATCACACAATTCAATCATAACAATCATAGCATAGTACATGCTATTCATGCATCCAAGCATAACTTACCTTGCAGCCATGCATATGTAATCACACTATATGTACATACATCCTCATCACAATCATATCAGATACATATCATCATGCCATAGGTGATCATCATCATGTCATACACATATCATCATGCCATAGGTGATCATCATCATGTCATACACATATCATCATGCCATAAGTGATTATCATCATATCACACACATATCATGCCATAGGTGATCATCATCATCTCATACACATATCATCATGTCACACATCCATACGTATGTCATCATATCACATGTGCATGATTCAATTTCCACTTTCATTTTTCAATTTGATCACCACATCTCTCTTTCTCGGGATCAGCAATTGCATCCCATACTTTACCACTCGCACCCCAACCTAGCATCGCGAAAAAAACCTCTGGCACACACCACCGGGCATTCGGCACCCCTACATTCCGGGCATCTCGCATCCCAACTGGCATCACGAGGCATCCCCTCGGGCACAAACCTTCGAGGCTTCCAGCACCCAACCATTCCGGGCATCTCGAAACTCCCGAGGACATCCGGCCATGTATCTCAATACAATCCGGGCATCCGGCACCCCCAATCCCGGGCATCCTGACACTCCCAGGGCATTATCAACCACCTCCAACAGTTTCCTCATTTATCATTGTTCATGTTCACCAATTTATGTCTCAACTCAGTATGGCACATGATGTAATGACAAACAAAATCACTTTCATCATTTTAACTCTTATATGCATTTCCAATCATCATCATCATACATGCAGCAAGATACAATCTCTAAAGACAATGCAATCCATGGAATCCATACAACTTAGAATAGTCCATATATCATGTCTTTTTGAAATTTACTAAATTCCAGCTCGCACAATTTTGGAAAACATTTAAATTAAATATCCATATGATCCTAAAAAATCACAAAATCAGAGCATGTGATAGACAAGACAAAAAGGTAGCAACTCCATGTAGAACACATGCCTAAAAGAGCTTTACACAAGAATATACAGCTCACACAATACAGCATGCAAAATTCGGATAAAATCAGATTGCGCAGTTCTTGAAATATTTCGATTAAAATACCCGAATGACCTCCACAAATTATGAAAGTTTACCAGGTTATAGTAAAGACTCTAAAGTAAATTGTTCATGCAGACATCTAGGCCAAATTCGTTCTAGATAATTTTATATAGACGTTCGCAATTCCTGTTTCTTGCAGGGAAACGTCAAGTTTAGCTATCTCCGAAATATTGAGGTTTCGCCTACTTATCCTTCTTCATTTACTCTTAAATTTTGATATGTTTTGCCTCAAGAGGTTACCTACAACTTTCATTAAGATATCTAAGTGATATTTGCAAAGAATAGTCACCATATAGGTCTAAGAACTCTCGGGTGTCCAGTACCGTATTTCCAGATTTACTGTCTTCAAAATAAAATCGATTCACTAGGCTACACTTGCTCATTTTACCTAAAATTCTAGTATGTTAGTCTTTGGGATGTTCTCTACAACTTTTGTGAAGAAGTCGAAGTGAGATTCTCGGTAAAAGGCAACATGCAACCCACAAAACCACCAAGAGGTCGATAAAGCAGTTCCAGATCTAGTGTCTTTGTAGAAGGAGGGTGTTTCCCCTTAAAACTCAACCATTTTGTCCCAAATTTTAGTATGGTATACTTTGAGATGTTTTCTACAACTTTGATGAAGGTTTCAAATTCAAAATACTACTCAAAACACGCATGCAAGCCTCCATAAGTTTCTAGATCAGGCGGTATACACGAAAACAGCAAGCTATTTCAAGAAACAAAACACACTAGCTTCGGTTTCTCACTCCTAATCACCCAAAATTCGACAGCATTCCAAACACACATGCAAGACACACATGCAAGAGTAGAAAATGGATCCTAACTTGCCTCTAAGATCAAGCGAACGACAGCACATGGACGGCACATGGACGGGCGAATGGACGGCGATGGGCGGGCGAACAGTGAGCGGCTCCTTCTTCCTCCTCTCTCGGTTTCCCTCTCTCTCTCACAACTCTCTCTCTCTCTCTCTCTCTTTGCTTGGACGAAGCCCTCTCTCTCCCTCTCTTTCTCACTTTAGCCGGCCACTATCCCCCCTAATGGTCTTCCCTTCCATCATTAGCAATGATTGCTAATTGCATGATCTACACATGGCAACTAGGAAGAGACACATGGTCTTCTTCATGCAAGTTGGGCCTCATCTCTCGGTTGGGCTTGGGCCAGCAAGTGGGCCGGCGACAACTCCTCCTTGGGCCTCAATGGGCCGGCCATTTTGGCCCATCAAAGGTCCATGCTATTGGGCCTAAGGCCCAAACCTAATTAAACCCCAATTTTGCCTTTAATAATTCACTTTTAATTCTTTCTCTTATAGATTTCAAAATTTCAATTTCATATGGTCATAATCTTGTAACATTTAATCTATAAGGATTAAATCTAAGAGGTGCATAGCCAAGAATAAATTATTCTTATTAATTTATCCTATAATACTATTTTTAGAAACTCATGAACACAAGCATATAACATTTAGTCTTAAGAGAAGACCAATGAATAAAGCATAAACCATAGGTAATTTCATTACCTAATCATGGGCTTTAATACATCTTAGAGCTTGTCTTGAATTTTTGGGATGCCACACCATGTGCCAATGCATGATATTTTATCAAGTATGATAAAAATGACAAATTGATTGTACGATCGAATACCATATTACATATTGGCTCGATGACTTTATATGTCATTTTGGAGAAAGGGCGGCATGCAATGTCTGCTCGGTGACTCTATAGGTCATTTTGGAGAATGGACGACATGCCATAATGGCTCGGTGACTCAACATGTCATTTTGGAGAATGGACGTTATGATGAATATACTCGGTGACTTAGTAGGTCATTTCAGAGAATGAGTCGTATATAATACTAGCTCAGTAACCCAATGAGTTATTTTGGAGAACGGACAATATTGATTGAAATGACCAAGAATGGTCTATTTGACATGTAATCGACTAGGTTGATGGATTGATATTTCAATCCGTTGTGATTGTTTGGGTGCCTATTTAATTGTACTGATTTGCAGGTGGAATCGAGGCCAAGGTATTTCCTTTGACCCGTGTGTGCATAGGCATCCCATAGTGTATTGGTTTACTAATCGAGTCTTAAGGGGTAGAACTTACTGAGACGTGGTCTCAATGGTTATTGTGACATCCCAAATTTCATCGACCTTCATTAGTGTAATTATATCATTAGGAACTTAGATTAATTAGATTGGGCTAGAAAGTGAACCCGATGGATCGTGAGAAATGTATGGGCTTGAGAAGTAAGTGTGCCACAAGAATTGGACTTAAGAAATCGAATGAGAGATTATGGGCTTGGACTTGGCTTGAAGCAGGCCAAGGTTCGGAATTATTAGATTTATAAGTTTAGTGGGCCGGGATTGTTATAGATTAAGCCTATTGGGCCGAGAATGAATATTTAGGCCCGACTGATTTTATTTTATAGATTATAGTTATGATAACTTGATTAATGATTATAATGCTAATATCAATTTCTAACTTTAGCATTTTGTGATGAATTCCTTATAAACCAACATTGACTAGTTGATATGTTATCTCATTCAATATGATATGTTATGATTTCGTATGATTATAATAGAATTGAAATCTAATGGAATCGAAAGGGGATTAAGTGAAAAACATTAGTAGCTAATGAACTAACTAATGATATCGATTGACTGTTAATTAGCAATGATCGATGGATGGCGAAAATCTTCATGCATGAAAGCCACGACACCAAAATCTCTCTCTTTTCTCCATGCATGCGACACCCACGGTTTTCTCTTCTCTAGAAATCGAAACCATCAGCCCAAGGAAAACAATCATTAGCGAACTTCATCATTACACTAGCCTAGGACTAGCTCATAGCCATTTCCCCTTAAGCTTCGTACACTCTCTCTCTCTCCATATAAAACCAAGCAACCCCCATCTTCGTCTTCTTCTTTCTTTTTCTCTCGGCTGAGCAGCGAAAAACCAGAAGCAAACCAGCGATTTCTCCTTCTTGCATGCTAATTTTGAGTGTTGATCTTGAAGCATTTCTGTGTTGTTTAATAGCTGAAGCAAGGTAAGGAAAGATCTAACTCTAAATTGAAAGTTATCCATTGTTTCATCAAGGGAGCTTGAGGATCTAACCAAACAGTGATGGATATAGTTTGTAGTTGCTGTTTTGTGATTGATCTAAGCTGAGTAAGTGTTAGATTAGAGTTAGAAGCCATTGCATGTTGTTTTTGAGGACTGCATGTTTCGAAATCCTTGTGTGAGTATGCTGTTTTGTTGAGCGAAGGGAAGGAATGGATGCCAAGTGTGTTGTTTTGGCAGAAATCGTGATAAGTGGCTTACGGATGCAACGACACTTCGAGCCGAGCTGTGGAATTGATCATTTGTTAGAGAAAGATATGCTGAAGTTGCTTTGAGTTGCTGGGAGTAAGCATTGGAGTACTGTAGAAGAGATTTGTGGATAGATAAGTTGTTTAGTTGAGTTAGAAGTGAGAAAATTTGTGTATCTATTCTGTTCTAAGTGAAAACAGTTATGGAGTCTTCTGTTTGTGTTTAGTTTTCTTTATGAATGTTAATAGAAATAAGAAAGAAAATATTCTACATGATAGAACATCTATAAGATCAAGTTATACACGTAGCTATAACCATATGACTATAAAAACATAGACATAAGTGTACTTAGTAAAACCAGTAAACTGCTCTTGTGAGAAACGGTTTGACGTTTACTGATTATCCGAATTTTCTGTATTTACCTAGTTAGATTTGGACTTTTAATCCTGAATGAAAATTGTAGGAAACATCTTAAGGAATAACTTTTCAAAATTTGAGATTAAATAGATAAGATTTGGCTAGTGAAATAATTTTCTTTGTAGACACGAAATCTGGACGTCGGTACAGGGTACTAGTAAAGACTATGGCAATTGTTACTCTTAATAAAGTGAGAATTAGACTTAAGTTTCTTCACGAGAATTGTTAGTCTATGTCTCAAATATAACATAATAAAATTTGGTCATATTTCGACAAGAATTAATATACCTTCTGTGTTCGAAACCGAATTGTTCATTTAGCTAGTATACTGTTTGTACCCGAGAACACATATTAGATGTAGTGTCTTGTATCTAAGACTTGTATGATGAACATAGAGTCTAATAAACCTTATACTAGATGTTAGTTGTGTATGAGTAAGTCTCATATATCATTTGAGATATAAGTGCATATAGAATCATGTGTGTGCAATGAGTGTGGTGCATAGTGCTTAATTATGGGGTAAATATCTGTTCGCCATGGAATGGGACATGACGTAATGGGTTTTATCTTATAATTTGGACACGCACTTGTGCTAGGTTCATGAGAGTTAGTTAGATACTTTGGAGTCTTTTCTTTTGCATACGATAAATGCATTAATCAAAGGTGTGGTGGTGTGAAACATGTGCTTAAGATGATTGAACCCATCGGTACCGAGATACCGGTGATGCCCCCGGAAGTTTGGGATGCCCTTGCTGCATGGTCTTGGATGCCTCGGTAGAGAGATACTGAGATGCCTCAGAGTGAGATGCCCTTGTGTGTGATCAAGGATGCCTCGGTTGTGTGATACTGAGATGCCTCGGAGTGAGATGCCCCTTGCTGAGTGGTCTTGGGAGGTCCTCGGTTGTGTGATGCTGGGATGCCTCGGAGTGAGATGCGCACAATTAGAGGTATTGTGGAAGTCCGGATAACGTACTTTCCTGAAGTGACTCGATCAGCCGGTTGAATTCCGGTTAACGATTGATCGAGGGTGGATTTTATGGACACTAGCGCATTTGGTAACGATTACTTTCCCGAACCGCGATTCGACTAGAAATGATTATTTCTGATTCTGTTCCCGGGAACTAATTCTGAGTAAAAAAATGCGTTTGGTAACAAATAAAATTTCTGATTCTAGAATAGAAAAAGAATAGAAACGCGTTTGGTAACTATATAAAATTTCTATTCCAATTCTTTTTTAATTACCTTTTTAGATTAAAATAAATTTGATATTGAATTTTCATAAACCATTCACTGATTAATTATATTTTTATACTAAGTAATAAAAATATTAACTAATCAATTTTTATTATATAGTAAATAATAAACCATAGTATAAACTATACTAATATCCCTACAATATGTAATAAATAAAAATACTAAATTATAACATAAAATTAAATATGTATTCTATATACAACAAATATATATTTCATACTGGGAAGAAATAGAAATAAAATATAGAAATAATTTTTTTTTGATTCGGCACTTTTGATTCTCTTTTTTGATTCTCGGACGGAGAATCATATTTTTTCTGATTCTGAATTCTTGTCCAAAACTGATTCTCGGGAGTAAATTTGTTCCCAGAATCAGTTTTGGACAAAAAATTTACCAAACGCGATTCTGTTCCCAAACTGATTCTGGGAACAAAAAATCAAAATCAGGCACTGTTTGGATGGTTGCCAAACAGGGCCTAAATATAATTATTTGGCGAGTGAGTTCATCTATTATTGTTGCATTATATTTTGATGTGAGATTGAGTTTGTGAAGGGTAAGTATAGAAGTGGATGCATATAAGGTGATTTCTTACATGAAGTAATAGTATTGTTTATGCTTGTGATATATTCTCTTAGCATCCTAAATTGTTTGATGATTCACTTGTAACTTTGATGGCTATGGATTGTTTAAGTTAGAGTTTTATCATTCTTTACTGGGCAAGGTTGTTTGCTCATACCTTACATTTTTAGATTCATAGCATGGATGTACCACCGGTAGCTCGATACGGGGTGGTAGTGCATCTTGATGTTTCTCTTCATGACGAGTATGATCCCGACATTGACATGACCCTCTCCAAGTATGAGGCCACCTTATGGTTGGATGACGGTAGAGATGAGTTCTTACCGATGACGTTCGTTGCATGGTTTGTCAACCATGAAGGAGAGATGTTCGGACCTTTACCCTTTGGAGCAGGAGGACATGGAGCGGGGATGGACGGCGCTTAGACGCCTTGGATCGTGTAGAGGCTGACTGACTTTTTTTTTTTGTTAGATGCGGGCTAGTGTGCGAACTCGTGGAGTAGATAACCTCACCCTTATCCCTGGCTTGTGTTACACCTTACTTTTGTCTTGTATATGATGTAAATATATAGGCGAAGAACATGAAATGAGTCCAGGTCGATAATTTTGTATGCCCCGATGATGATAAAATGAAAGGAAGCCTTTTATGATCTTGTCTATGCGCATTGCAAGATAACCTTATAATATAAACTTGAGATATTAAAGAATCCATGTTATACATGCTAACCTTCAATGGTAAACACTATGGGTTATCTAAAGGAGATTACAAGCTAGACAAGAAGATAATAATAATTATAATTCCGCTTGCACTTAGTACATGACACTCTGGGACGTCACAGTTATTGTATAACCATTTCAAGTCTTTAGATGGCAACACCTCCACCTTCTCATATCCCTATGCATTTTTCTATACTAGAGGAAGTCACAGAGATAAAGACTCACTTCCTAATACACCCTCACCCTAAAGGACTAAAGTACATTCTAGTTTAGCCGACCATCTGGGTTGATGTGGGTAAGGACGCCTTGAGGCCCTATGAGTACCGGTTGTGGTATTGTGAGTATCATGACGGGTGAAGGGAGGTCCCATGCCAGAAGGTGATGTGCCCATGTTCATTCTGGAGGAAGCATTCGGGAAGGGGATGGTTGATCATAAAGATGGGTTAGTGGTGGATGACCAAGACCCTAAGCTCGAGAGTGATCATGACTTTCCAAAATCATCAGCAGTAGCCTCCAACTGGAGCATGCCAGAAGAAGAAGTCGATTAAGAAGAGGTGTACCTCGAAGAGAACTTGGAGGAGGAACCTGAAGGAGAGGAACTTGAGGAGGAGGAACCGGAGGAGGATTACCTATTGGATGAGGAGCCAGATGAAGAAGGTTCGGAAGAAGAGGACGATCCAGAGGAGGATCCTAAGTACAACCTGGATGAGGACTGAGATCCCATTCTGTTTGCAAACCCTAGGTTGAGAACTGATGTGTGATAGTTCAGCCTTTAGTGACTAGTATTGTATTATATACTATGTGGTTTGTCTTGCATAAAAGTGTGGTTATGGCTTTTCGTGTGTGAAAAATATAGCCCTACTTTTCTATCACATTGTTTTGTTGTTTGAGGATTTATTTATATGCTTCCGCATGCATATTAAAATAAAAGAATTGGCGATACATCCTGGGACATCGCTATTAATTGACCAGGTGAGGGATGGACACACGTTTGAGGATCGGGCCATGACATGGACTACTTCATTATCACCCTAACTCACAATCCTATTCAACACATACAAAGCACACCAATATCAACACACAAGTTTTATGCAACTGACCAAAACTAGAATGTGATGCAAATCAAACATGAATGCACACGTTGAATATGATTTATATATCATGTATTTCAAAATCCACCCTCAAATTGGTTTTCCACCAAATCACAAGCCGATCAGATTGAGTCAACTCTAGAATCTCTCATCCGGACTTCCATTGTCACGACCCGAACCCTGGGCACGCGCACATCCCTCAGCGATCGATTAACAATGCAATGTCTTAGGACGCGTCGCCAACCCAATCTTTTTATCTTTCGATTAAGCACATGCGAAAGCGAATTAAATAAACACTCGGCCATCAATCAAACACAGGGATAGTGAAAACATACAACCATTTTTAACAAACAACACTTTATGTACATACCAGGTTAGCCGTACAGGGTCATATTTACAAGCCTATCTAAAAAAGAAACCACTAGGTAACCTACATCCCTGATCCCTCCGACTCAGGCTTGGGATCCTCGACGATAGCGTCCGATATATCGATGTCCATGAGGTGACCTACCTCCCCATCCTCTATCCTGACGGGCGGTCCGTCAAAACCTAGTAAGGGACATACCGGAGCACCATTGCGCTCGTTAATGAACCACCCTTTGAAGCAATGAGGTACCGAATGAAGGAGACCCTGATTGACCCAAATCGTGGTCACCACTAACTCGTGAGTCTAGGTGGACCCAGGAATAGGGAAGAAGGTAGACTCGTAGTCCATCTCCCACGGAAACCCAAAATGAATGGGACATATCTCCATACTAGGGACCTAAAAAAAGTTAACCACGACGGGGTGAGATAAATCTTGGTGAGTCAAAATCCTAAACCCCGATTATGACGCAAATTTGTCTCGAAGGTGGTCTTAAACTTGCACCATACAGAACTCACCTCACCTCGGCACATCCTTGGATATTAGTTCATCACATATGCTATTATCAATGCAACAAACGTAATTTAATAACCGGAACACAAGTCCTCATTTTACACACATTCACATGGGTCCAGATTATAAGACAACATCATCATGACACGTCACATATCGTGCCACACACTTTTGCCCCATAATCAAGCGCAACTCTCACAACCATTCAGGCATGTTCTAGTTATTACGACCCATTAGCTATGGCCAACTCAATAGTCGGCGGTCATCCGGCGTAACCAAGCATCATCTTGCTCCATCGAGCACGGCAACTTCTAGCGCTACATGCCTAGATGGAATTTCATAAAGGAGCATCGGCCCAGTCTCCACTATGACTTGGCATCTATTGACATGGGGCATCCGAACTTAATTAGGCATCACCCCCCCTCGACTCCTGTCGGGTGACGGGTTACGATAATGACCATACAAGCACATAGTTGGCCAAGGACACCATGCTTTGCGTCCAAATACCTCGTTTTCAAATAATGAACTTGGCCACTTTTTCTTCGTATTAAAAATCCCGGTAAAATAATTGTGCATAGTCACATATTTAAATTGAACCATTAAACATAGTACGCTGCCATTTTAAAACTCCACGATTTTATATAGTACATAAAAATTGGCGTTGAAACCCGACACCTAGCATTTTTTCTATTTAAATGCCCATAAAATCGAGTTTTACAATAATAATCGACAACTACCATCCAGCAATCAATTGCACATATAAGCCATCAAAATTACACAAATTTCCATCCAGAAGAATGAGCATAAAATTTTGCAAAATGGCTAATCCTTCCCTAATTGCGCTTAATTACGATTAATTAAATAAATTGTGATTGATTAATCTAATACACTTAATTAACCTAACCATGATTAACTAACCTAACCAAACTAACTAACCTAACTAAACTAACCAACCTAACTAAGCTAGTTACACTAACCTAGGATTAACTAACTAATCCACATTAACACTAATCTAACCCCTAAGCACAATTAGGCTGCATTTGGTCGATCGGATAAAAGCTTGGATAAGATATGTTTTATCCTATCTAGTGTTTGGTAGCCGGCTAGGATAGGATAAGGTCGAATATAGAGGGGATATAGCTCGGATAAAAAAATTCAAGGGGGAGGGGTGGGATAGACCCCGATAGGATTTCTCTTGTTGATCTATTATTAAGAAAACCCTATGCTCTCCTTTTCCTTCTCCTTCTCTCACACGGACGACTCTTATCACAAAAAACACGTCTTTTTCTCAATATCTCTAATCCGATGAATTCAAGCACCATCTCTAGCGAGGAGCCACAATGATTCTGCTTTCACACAAGATTTCGTCTTTCTCTGTGCATTGATATTTGCATGATTTACAAGCTTTGCAATTTCCTTCCTTGGTTTTGGTTTCATAGGTGCAGTCAATTGTGGCTCATGAAAATGTGACTCTTTTTCCAAGAAATCCTACTTTACAGTGCGCCCTACTTTTGTTTTTCCACGAATTTCATCACTTGGTCACCGTTTCTTTTCATACCCTATTTTTGTGAGGATGAGCTAATGTTTATCTGGAGTGAGATTCGATGAATAATGTTTCTAGCGTTAAAGCTATCTATATCTTTTCACGATTATGCTTTGTGGATACTTGATCTCAGTAGGAGATATTCATTGCTTGTGTGGTATTATCTTTTACAAGTTCAATGTGTGAAAAAGAAATGAATTAGAAGTAAATATTAGAACCGTGTTGTTGTTGGTTTATGTGTTCTTGTGGTTGTATATTTGCAATTTTATTGGTGTGGTGGATCATCATTGATTTATTGGTGAATATATGTTCTCAGTAGGAGATATTCATTACTTGTGTGGTATTATTTACAAGTTCTATGTGGAAAAGCATATATAAATTAGAAGTAAATGTTAGAATTGCGATGTTGTTTTACCTTGTCCATTTATGTATTCTTGTGGTTGCATATCTGCAATTTTATTTATTTATTTCTTGATTGCGTCCCTCTTGTGAAGAAGAGCATCTTAAATTTCTATTGCTTGGCTTTGGCCAGTCTTAAGGACATATGCTTTTTTCTTTTAGTGTTTCTATTCAGGTTGGCCTGAATTGAATATTAGGTTTCCATCATTGACTTATATAGCATAGCATGTTTCCTCAATGGACAATGCAAGTATCAAGATAATGATCGAACTTTTAGTAAAGAATTAAAGCTATGGGAGATCTTGGCATCATAACGTGTGTATGTATTAATTCATTCTAGAAGCCTGGCACTCTCAATTTTCCGTGAACTGCAGTTGGTATACTAGAATGCATCATCTACACGGGCTTAGACCTTGATTGAATTAATTGACTAAAGTACTATAGAACCTGCTGCAATCAAGGCTAGCTACAGTCAGTTGCTCATCTATTCTAGAGCCAAATTATATACCTTAATGTAACACAATGGGAGTTACTCATAGTGGGTATAAGGAAAACAAATTCTCATCAACAAATAATTTGCAATGATCTAATTCTAACAAGTCAACATTCTTTCAAGGCAACATTCTTAATTGACTCATCTCATATTAGCACACACAATATCACTTTTTAATTCTTTATGCATTTCGCATATAATGCATAATCATGGATTGATTTTGTGTGATTTTGTGAGAATCTGTGACTTAAAAAAAATTTGTTTTGGATGATTTTGCTATAATCTAATATGTTAGTTCGTACTTTCCTAATTTTTTTTTTTTTGCAACAATATAATTGTTCATGAAAATATCCCAGTTTAAATCCACAATTCACAAAATAGTGGATAGGATATGATATAAGAATATCTAACTTTAAATCTATAGCTCACCAAACAGTGGATAAGATATGAAAAAATCCATGGTTTTCTTATCCTATCCTATCCAGTCCTATCCTATCTAGAAATTCTGATGACTAAACACAGCCTTAAAAATATAATCAAGGATTAGGGAGTTAACTCACCAAATTAGGATGATGGTGGACTCATGGCGACGGTAACACGATGGCAGTGAGAACCTGAGACTACCCTGTCTCAGATGGAGGCTCAATGGAGGCTGGATCGGCAAGGAAGGCTCACGACAAAAGGGGGCTCGGTTTTGTGGAAGGCTGGTCGGTGGCTATTTGCGGGGCTGCGGTGGGCTATCTCGAACGGTGGCTGCTCGGCTGGACGAACGGGGATGGGTGGCAGAGCTGAGGCAGCGAAGGAGGTGGCGCGACTGTGTGGCAGTGAGGTGCTGGACGCGGGGGCTGGCTGGATGGGCTGAGCTCGCTAGGCTGAGGAGTTGGGATGGGCAGCTGTGAGGGTGAAGTGGGCTAAGGCGGCGGTGATGTGGTGTTGAAGGGTGGTGCTGGCATGTTGTGGTGATGAAGATGATAGTGGAGTGGTGCAACAACAGGGAATTGGAGAAGGAGCAGGTGTGGCAGCATGTAGAAGAAGAAGTGAACGGCAAAAAGGGGGAAGGTTGTGAGTGTGAGAGAAGGAATTGGAGAGAGAAGGGAAAAAAAAAAGGAAGTCAATTGGTTAACCAATTAGAAACCAAGAGAAATATCTAAACACTCATTGAAATGCCCTAAAATCTTCTTGCAACTAAAGTCTTGTGGTCCTCCAATGAGAAATTAGCCCTGATTTCTCGCAATTAAACCATTTTGGGCAACCAAATAATCCATTTAATCAGCCCATCCGAATTTCCCTTTCATTTTCTTTTTGTCTGAAATTGATTTTCTGCAAAATTCTAGACTCAACGAAAATTCGCCAAAAGATGAGACGACGTCCTATAAATTAATTGTGACATGCTCGAACGTCCGATTCCCGAAATCGAATTTAATTACGTAATAAAATCTACCGAACGCAATTTTAGTATGATCTAACTTATCGGGTAGCTTTTAGAGATTTTAGCGTATTTGACCCATGCTCAATAATTATCGATACACATTTGTTCATCATTGACTCATAGACAACTCTCAATTGTCATAAAAATCGCAAGGTTTCAATTATATGTCTCGAGTACAATATCGATAGAAAATCGGTTTACTGCCATTCGACGCGAATATCGCAATCGTGTGAAATCACCCGCAATTCAATGATGTGATTCCGTTGGATCGACCTATATCCAATTGCAATTCGATTATAACGGTGTCCTATTGACCCTTGCCGATTATTATGGTTTAGTGATAAGTTTCTGATCGAATTTTATAGTCTGTCGCGTTTATATCCTTTAATGGATTCACCTAATAAATTAGTTAATTCGTGAGGAGCCAGCTTCGAGTAAAATACCTATAAGCGCGTCGACAAAATAACCATTTCATATATTTGAGATGGGGTCAAATTTCAGGATGTCACAACTCTTCCCTTTTTATAAAAATTTCTTCCTTGAATTTTAATCCATTACAATTCTTCTACAAAAAGGTGGGGGTATTGACGTCTCATCGATTCCTCACTTTCCCACATGGCTCCTTTCGTTCCATGGTGTTGCCAGACCACTTTAACCAAGGGGATCGTCTTGTTGCACAACACTTGCTCCTTTCGATCCACTATCCGAACCGGTCTCTCCACATATGACACTCTCTCGTCCACGTCTAATTCCTTGAAATTCAGCACGTGGATTGGATCAAGTTCATATTTCCTCAATATTGACACGTGGAAGATGTCATGCACTTGAGCAAGTCTTGGCGGCAACGCAAGATGATACGCCAAAGTCCCAATTTGCTCCAAAATTTCAAAGGAATTGACGTACCGCGAACTTAACTTTCCTTTCTGGCCAAAGTGTGAAGTACCCCTCATCGGTGACACTTTGAGGAATACGTGTTCACCAACTTGGAATTCCAGTGATCTTCACCGTTTATCTGCATAACTCTTCTGACGACTTTGGGCGGTCTTGAGTCTTTCTCGAATGACTTTGACGGTGCCAACTAACTGCTAAACCAACTCAAGACCCGTAATCTTACGTTCTCCAACTTCGTCTTAACAAACAGGAGTTCTACAGGCTCTGCCATACAACACTTCAAACGGTGCCATTTGGATACTTTGCTGATAACTATTGTTGTAGGTGAACTCAACTAGATGAAATTGTTCCTCCCAGCTTCCTTTGAAGTCCAATACACAAGTTCACAGCATGTTCTCAAGGGTTTAAATAGTCCTCTTAGATTGACCATCTGTTTGTGGATGATAGGCTATGTTGTACTACAGCTTCGTTCTTAAGGCAATTTGTAAACTTTTCCAAAAGGTTGCCCTGAACTTCGGGTCTCGATCTGACATGATCGTCATTGGCACTCCATGAAGATGAACTATCTATCACATGTACAATTCAGCATATCTATCTAATGCGAAATCGTTTCATACAGCGATGAAGTGAGCATACTTCGTCAATCTATTGACTACAGCCCATATGGAATCGTTACCTCGTTGACTCCTTGGTAATCCCATCACAAAGTCCATTGTGATATGTTCCTACTTCCACTCAAGAATTTTGAGAGGTTACAAAAGTCCTCCGAGCTTGCAATATTGGGCTTTCACTTGTTGACACATCAGACACTTGGCGACATGTCTAGCAATATCCGCCTTCATATTGGTCCACCAATAATGTTGACGCAGATTTTGATACATCTTTGTATTGCCTAGATGAATGCTGTAACTACTACGATGAGCTTCTGACAAGATCTCCTCCTTAAGCCCCGCATTGTTAGGTACACATAATCGCCCACAAAACTTTAATGTTCCATCCTCAGTAACTTGAAAGTCAGCTATCCTCTTTTCCGCATCCTCTTGTAGAATTTTCTAGATCTCAGGGTCTATCAACTGCAACGTCTTAATCCTTATCTGCACTTTCGATTCAATTATGAGGGTAGCCATAAGACTTGAAAGGTGGCCTATCTCGAACATGAAATCCGAATCTTGAACTCCTTTGAGTAGGATTGACTCCTAAACCATCATCTGCACAATCGATGACTTCCGACTTAACGCATCCGTGACCTTAGTGGCTTTTCCGGGATGATACGGGATGTCGCAGTCGTAGTCCTTGAGAAGTTCCATCTAGTGACGCTATCTCATGTTCAATTCCTTCTGAGAGAATAAGTACTTTAGGCTCTAGTGGTTCGTAAAAATCTAGAACTTTTCTCCGCATAAGTAGTGTCTCCAAATCTTCAGGGCAAAGATGATCACTACGAGTTCTAAGTCATGCATTGGATAATTCAACTCATGAGGCCTTGGTTGATGGAACGCGCATGCGACAACTCTCCCATGTTGCATTAAAACGCAACCCAGTCCTCTATACGACGCATCACTATAGATCTCATATCCTTCAGGACCAGACGGAATCGTCAGCACGGGTGTGGTAGTTAGCTTCTGCTTAAGCTCTTGGAAACTACGCTCGCACTTAGCTGTCCATGCAAACTTCTCTTCCTTCTTCAATAATTGAGTCAGAGGCATGGTTACACTCGCACGTACATCCCATGTTCTCGCAGGGTGTGAAGTACTGTCCTTAAATGTCGTTCGTGCTCCTCTGAACTTCTCGAGTACACCAAGATGTCGTCGATAAACATAATCACGAACTGGTCCAGATACACCTTGAATACTCAATTCATTAGATCCATGAAATCAGCTGCAACGTTGGTCAAACCAAATAGCATTACAGTAAACTCATAATGACTGTAACGCGTACGAAAAGCCGTCCTCGATATGTCTTACTTCTTAATCCTCAGTTGATGGTAACCTGTCCTTAGGTCGATCTTGGAAATTATCGACACTCCTTGTAACTGATGAAATAGGTCATCAATCCTTAGTAACGGATACTTGTTCTTGATCGTCACTTGGTTGAGTTGTCGATAGTCGATGCAAAGACGTAATGAGCCATTCTTCTTGCTTACAAAAAGAATTAGCACTCCCCAAGGTGATGCACTAGGACGTATAAATCATTTGTCTAACAACTCCTGCATCTGCACCTTCAGTTCCTTCAACTTTGACAAGGCCATACGATAAAGAGTCTTAGAAATTGGCTCCATCTCACGTGCAAATTCAATCACAAACTCGATCATCCTTTCTGGGGCCAAACTAGGTAATTCATTAGGAAACACATCAAAAAACTCCCGTACCACAGCGATGTCCTCCATTTTCAGCTCCTCAACTGACGTATCCACTACAGTTGCCAAATAACCTTGGAAACCCACCTCTAACAAACGGGTTGTCTCAAGCGACAAGATTAAGGTAATCGATAATCCTCCTCGACTTCCACCAAACTCGAAACTTTCACCCGCTAATGGGTTAAAATGAATCGATTTACGATAACAGTCTTAGCTCGTTACTTGGTGAGCTAGTCCATGCCAATATCATTTCCTCTTGCCCACCAATCACTAACTTGCAACTAGGACACCCTATCATAGATAACACTTCATCCTTTAATGGGGTGGATATACTAATGACTGTCCCTAACGGTTCTAGACCCAATCCTACCAACTTAACGAATTGTACAAGAATAAATGAATACGTGGATCCAGGATCAAATAAAACATAAGCAGCATAGTCGTTCAACGAGATCGTACCTATAACCACGTCCTCCGCCTCCCTTCGAGTGACAACATACACCCTTCCTTGCATTGAACGTTTGTCCAAACTACCCTGCGGTGCATTCTGCGACGCACTCCCTCTGTTTTGTCCCATTTGTGGCAGTGACGCTTGTGATCCCATGGGCCTTTGCGGACAATCCTTGATATGGTGACTGTGCTGGCCATATCCATAATAAGCTCCCATCCTAGTAAAATATGGGACTGATCCATGTCTTTTACCATAGAAACGGCACACACCATTCGAGTTGGGTGTCGACTTTCCAATCCCACCCTTCTGGTTGAGCAGAATGGAATACCTTCCTCCTATCATCAGCCTTTTCCCAAACCGATTGTTGTCACTGTTGGGCATGAACCGCGACCCAGATGCGGCGGCTCACTCATTCAGATTCCTTTCGATCAACTGAGCCCTCTTGTACAACTCATTGTAGTCCTTGAGATTTAAGGGCACCAGCGGATCCTTGATCTCTGACCTCAAGCCGTCTCTGAATCTCCTTGCTTTGTCCATTAGGTCTTCAATCAGCCTCGGTGCATATTTGGATAGCTTTACATACTTTGCCTCGTATTGGTCCATTGACATCAGACCTTAACGAAGATGCAAGAACTCAACCATTTTCTGCTCCATGGCGTAGTCTGAAAAGTACTTCCCGTAGAAGACTTCAATTAATGCATTCCACTCCAGAATCATACCTTTGGGAAACACTCTCCCATTGGTGGCTTCCCACCAAGTGCGTGTGTTCCCTTGCAACTAGTAACCTGCTAGGACTACCGTTTCTTCCTTAGAGCACCTCAGCAGTGTGAAGACCTTCTCTAGCTCTCGAATCAAGAGGGTTATAGCCTCAGGATTGCTTGCTCCAAAGAACCTCGGTGGTTTCAGCTTCAAAAACTGCTCCACCAGCTTATGCATCAGTCATTCACCATTCCCATTTTCAAGTGGGACTTCAACAGGTACAGTGGCAACAATGGCAATGGCATTAGTGGTAGCAGTGGCGGCGGCGATAGTAGTAGCTTGGTTTTAAGCCTGCTGACCTATCATATTACCTAAAGTCTCTAGCGCCTGAACAATCCCATCTAACCTAGGATCGCTGGGTGTTCCTACCCCAATACCAGCCTACAGTGGTACTCTTTCCCTCATGCTAGCTTGAGCCGTCTATCACGGCCCGAAAGAAAGCATGTCCAAGAGGTTTCTTGAACACGGGCGTGACACATTAAAGACCCTCAGCTTATACCCCCGAGACTTAGAGTATTCTCCTGGGGGTAGGCGATACTGTATTTGTATGCATACGCTATAAATACGAGTAGCTGGTAGTTGTGTAATTAATGCTGATAGTTGGCAGATGGGGAGGTACAATCTCCACCGTTAGATCTAAGGGAGATCTACGGATATGGTTTGCCTTGTACTTGTATATAAAGGGGTCTCCTCCCTCATTGTATTCTCATTCACAAGCAATACAAAAAAAACAGAGCTTCTCTCTCTAAGAGTTTCTCTCTCTACATACGTGTCTTGTGAGTCGAGTGTGAAAGGCTGTTTAGGGGTAAAAACCTTAAGGCCACACGGGGTGAATCGAGGAGTGATCGAGAGTTGATCGATCAGCTCATGACAAGTGGTATTAGAGCTGATTTGTGATCCAAGCGCAAGTGCAATGGCTGATCCACGATCTGATGAGGCGCTGGCCATGGGTGGTGACTGCGCTGATCGTGGGCGAAACGCCGAGAAAGGTGGTGCCAAGGGGAAGAAGAACTGTGGTGCTTTGAGTTCTAGGGATCCAATAGGGGATCTTGCACAACGGATGGCGAAGCTGGAGTTGTTCGTCTCTGATGTCCAAGGATCAGTCGATGACCTGACCCAGACCGTAGACGAAGTTGACACCGGAAGGGAGGAGTTGGTTGCGGAAGTGCAAGAGCTCAAGACTAGCATGGGAGAACTTCGCCATGAGCTACTGGGGACCCTGCAGGAGGAACTCACACAGCGGTGTGAACCCTTGGAGGCCATGATGGCGGCCATGCGCGCTGAGATAGCGGAGTTTACGGGTAAGCTCGCTGAAGCACAAGCTACACGCGTGAACGGGTGATCACGGTGCAAGGTCCACGAGTGGACACGCCAAAGCCAAAGGAGTTCCGAGGCTTGCAGGTGGCCAAGGACATGGACAACTTTCTATGGTACATGGAGCGATACTTCTAGGCCATAGGAATCAACGACAACCATACACGGGTAAACACTACATCGATGTATTTAGCTGATAGTGCATTGTTGTGGTGGCTTCTTTGGTCAGATGATAGGTGTGGGAATCCTATCACGACTTGGGGTGGTTTTGTCAAGGAGTTCCAACGAAACTACTTCCCCGCTTACACGAAGGAGGAGGCTCCTGACGAGCTGAAGCGTCTCGAGCAGAAAGGTGGTGTGCACGACTACATCAAGCGGTTCTCGGAGTTGCTACTCCAAATCCCCTTGATGAATGAAGTCGAAGCATTTCACTAGTTCATGGGCGGTCTCAAACCATGGACAAAGCAAGAGTTGAAGTGGTACGACGTGGGAGATCTCACTATGGCCATGACCATAGTCGAATCGCTCGTGGAGTATAAGGCGTTGCCTTCCACATCCCGATCGGACACTCGTCCAAGGGACAAAAGCACTGGTGGGGGAGATCGGGGGAAATATAACCACCCGATTGGAGGCAAAGCACCGGCTAATCACCACAAGGCTCATGCGAGGCCAAGTGGTGGAGGACAAAGGAAGGTACGCTCGTATAGCTGTTTCTTTTGTGATGGTCCGCACATGGCGCGGGATTGCCAGAACAAGGCCAAGTTGGCCGCTCTTTGCAAAGAGGATGAGCCTAGGGAGGAAGCACGGTTGGGATCGTTGCGACTCCTTAGCATGATCAAGTCCAAGAAGGCGAAGGAGCCCAAAGGCTTGATGTTCGCGGACGTGAAGATCGAAGAGACCACGATGAGTGTGCTCATGGACACGAGAGCATTCGACATCTTCATCTCGGAGGAAGCCGCAAAGAAACTTAATCTACGGGTTGAGAAATGAGCCTGTTGGCTCAAGACCGTGAACTCGAAGGAAGTCCCTGCGATCGGGGTTGCAAGGGACGTGGAGCTACGACTCGGGTCATGGAGAGGCAAGGAGACTCTAGAGGTAATTCCACTTGACGACTACGATATTGTCATTGGAATTAAATTCCTAGATAGGATCCATGCTGTTGTAGTTCCCTTTGCAGAATGTATATGCGTGTTGGACAAGAATAATCAATGCGTGATTCTGGTTCACCGTGAGTCGGATCGTGATCAGAAGATGATCTCGGCCATACGACTCACCAAAGGAATAAGGAAGGGTGAGGTGACCTTCCCGGCGGCCTTGAAGGTCGAGGATGACAAGGGTGAAGGGAAGGAAGTCTCGACGGAAGTAGCCCAAGTCCTCGACTCGTTCAAGGATGTCATGCCTTCTGAGCTGCCGAAGAAGCTGCCACCCAAGAGAAAGGTGGATCACCGAATCGAGCTTGTGCCTGACGCTCGACCGCCTACCATGGCGCCTTACCGCATGGCACCACTCGAGCTGGAAGAATTGAGAAAGCAACTCAAGGAGCTACTCAACGCGGGGTACATACGGCCGTCAAAAGCCCCGTTCGGTGCGCCGGTCCTGTTCCAAAAGAAGCACGATAGGTCACTCCGGATGTGTATCGATTACCGGGCGCTGAACAAGCTGACTGTGAAGAACAAGTTCCCGATCCCGCTCATTCCGAATCTCTTTGATCAACTTGGGGGAGCTTAGTGGTTCACCAAGCTGGATCTCCAATTGGGCTACTACCAAGTTCGGATCGTCGAAGGGGACGAGCCAAAGACCACCTATGTGACGCGGTATAGATCCTACGAGTTCCTCGTGATGCCGTTCGGCTTGACCAACGCTCCGGCCACTTTCTGTACAATGATGAATAAGGTACTCCACCATTTCCTAGATCGGTTTGTAATGGTTTACCTAGATGTTATTGTGGTCTATAGTCGGATGTTGGAAGAGCATGTCGAGCATCTAAGGCAAGTCTTCCAAGTCTTGCGTGAGAACCAGCTGTACGTTAAGCACGAGAAGTGTGCCTTCACCCACAAGGAAGTTTCATTCCTGGGGCACATCGTCGGGGGTGGACGAGTGCGCATGGACAAGGCCAAAATTCAATCGATCGTTGAATGGGAGCCGCCGATAAAAGTGCTAGGGTTGAGGTCGTTCTTGGGCCTCACCAACTACAATCGGCGTTTTATCCAGAGCTACTCAAGCATCACCGTGCCACTCATGGACCTGTTGAAGAAAGAAAGGGCGTGGGAGTGGACGGATCGATGCCAAAGAGCCTTTGATTGATTGAAGACCACCATGACCGAGGAGCCGGTGCTGGTGCTGCCCAACCACACCAAGCCCTATGAGGTAGAAACTGACACTTCAGACTTTGCCATTGGTGGTGTGCTTATGTAGGATGGCCATCTGGTAGCATACGAGTCTCGCAAGCTTAACGATACCGAGCGATGATATACCGTTCAAGAAAAGGAGATGACCGTGGTGGTCCATTGCCTTCAAACGTGGAGGCACTATCTCCTGGGATCCAAGTTCTTCATGAGGATGGACAACGTGGCCACGAGCTATTTTCAGACACAAAAGAAGTTGAGTCCGAAGCAAGCTTGTTGGCAAGACTTCTTGGCGAAGTTCGACTACATGTTGGAGTACAAGCCGGGGAAGGCCAACTCCGTGGTAGATGCGCTGAGTCGGAAGATGGAGCTCAAGAGTAGCTCAATGAGTCAACCAAGTTGTACTTGGGTCAACCGCATAAGGGAAGGGCTGAAGCATGATCCAAGAGCCCAAGCTCTCATTGGGTATGCCAAGGAGGGAAAGACCCGACAATTTTGGTGGGAGGACGAACTCCTCTACACTAAGGGAAGTGGCTGTACGTGCCTTTCCATAGGAAGCTGAGGAGGGAGATCTTGCACGAGTGCCATGACTCGAAGTGGGCGGGTTATCCAGGGATCCACCGCACGTTGGCCCTCATCGAAGATTGCTACTATTGGCCTTAAATGTGGGACGACGTGGAGGCGTATGTGAAGACTTGTCTGGTTTGCCAACAAGACAAGCTAGAACAACGGTTGTCGCCGGGTTTGCTGGAGCCACTTCCCATTCCAACTCGTCCATGGGAAAGCATTTCCATGGACTTCATCGTCAACTTGCCGAAGTCCGAAGGGTGCCGGACTCTAATGGTGGTGGTTGACAAGTTCTCAAAGTATGCAACCTTTGTGCCTGCGACAAAGGATTGCCCGACCGAGGAGGTGGCCAAGCTGTTCATGAAACACATGGAGAAGTATTGGGAAGTGTCACAAATGATCGTGAGCGATCAGGATCCCCGCTTCACGAGATGTTTCTGGTCCGAGTTGTTCAAGCTGCTGGGGTCGGAGCTGAACATGTCGATAAGTTTGCATCCCCAAACCAACAGTCAGACGGAGTAGGTCAATACTCTCTTGGAGATCTACATCTGGCACTATGTGAGCACAATGCAAGCGAATTGGGCAAAGTTGATCGACGTGGCCCAGTTCTCATACAACTTGCAGTTGAGTGAATCGACCGGCCAGAGTCCGTTCGAGGTTGCGACGGGGCAGCAACTGAACAGCTCGAGCACCATCGCTTCAGGTTACCGAGGGAGTAGTTCGCTCGCGTACAAGTTCGCCAAGAATATGTGAGAATAGGCGGACTTGGCACGAGCGTGTCTACACAAAACCTCCAAGCGCATGAAGAAATGGGCAGATAAGAAGCGAGGGCACGTGGAGTTTCAAGTAGGAGATCAAGTGTTGGCCAAGCTACACGCGGTCCTTTGCTACAAGAAGGTGCACAAGGGGTTGATCTGTCACTACGGAGGGCCATTTTGTGTGCTGCAACGGGTCGAGAAGGTCGCATACAAGCTGGAGCTACCACCAAAACTCAAGGTGCATCTGGTGTTCCACATAAGTATGCTCAAACCTTTCCAAGTTAATGAGGAAGATCCGGATCGTGGGGAGTCTCATCGGGCTCCACTCGGGGCAAAAACCTCGTATGATTGAGAGGTCGAGAGCATCTTGGTGGATTGAGTCATACGGAAGCGGTATTGCGTGCCCAAACGAGAGTATTTAATTCTATGGAAGGGTCTTCCGGAGAGTGAAGCCAATTGGGAGCCCGAGGAGAGTCTTTGGCAGTTCAAGAAAGAAATCGAAGCCTTTCATGCCGAAGATGCGATGAGGGTGTCGCCTGATTAGGTGGGGAAGAATGTCACGGCCCGAAAGAAAGCATGTCCAAGAGGTTTCTCAAACACGGGCGTGACACATTAAAGACCCTCGGCTTATACCCTCGAGACTTAGAGTATTCTCTTGGGGGCGGGCGATACTGTATTTGTATGCATACGCTATAAATGCGAGTAGCTGGTAGTTGTGTAATTAGTGCTGGTAGTTGGTAGATGGGGAGGTGCAATCTCCACTGTTAGATCTAAGGGAGATCTACAGATACGGTTTGCCTTGTACTTGTATATAAAGGGGTCTCCTCCCTCATTGTATTCTCATTCACAAGCAATACAAAAAAAAAAAAAAAAAAACCATAGCTTCTCTCTCTACATACAAGTCTTCTGAGTCGAGTGTGAAAGGCTGCTTAGGGGTAAAACCTTAAGGCCACACTGGTGAATCAAGGAGTGATCAAGAGTTGATCAATCGGCCCGTGACACGTCGCTCTATCTTGGGTTCCGATCTGAGTTGGTGTCCTACCTAGAGTACCGGTTGCTACTACCCTCTTCTGAGGAGTCCTCTGATCAAGATCGCTCATGTTGTAGAATCTTTACAGAAGCCTAATTTCCAATTCCAACATAGAATCAGAAATCTAAGCGACCCACTCAAACAATTAATCAACCACAAGCATCAGTGTAAGGAAAATGTCTTTCCTACTAACTATCCCATGACCCATCACACCTTATCACTCTAGACACTGACTAGGCTCTGTTACCACTTCGGACGGGGATGTCATGCCTCAAATCCTAGGCACGCGCACATCCCTCGGCAGTGGATTAACAATGTGACGTCCTAGGACGCGTCGTCGACCCATTCCTTTTATCTTTCGATTAAGCACATGGGGAAGTGAATTAAATAGACATCTGGCCAACAATCAAACACGGGGATAGTAAAAACATACAACTATTTTTCACAAACTACACTTTATATACATACTAGGTTAACCCTACGGATTCATATTTACAAGCCTATCTAAAAAAGAAACCCCTAGGTAACCTACACCCCTGATCCCTCCAACTTAGGCTTGAGATCCTCCATGACACCGTTCGGTATATCAATGTCCATAGGGTGACCTACCTCCCCATCCTCCGTCCCGACGAGCGATTCGTCAAAACCTTGTAGGGGACCCACCGGAGCACCATTGTGCTCGTTAATGGACCACACTTTGAAGCGATGAGGTACCAAATGAAGGAGACTCTCATCAACCCAAATCGTGGTCACCACTAACTCGCGAGTCTAGGTGGACCTGGGAATGGGGACGAGGGTAGACTCGTAGTCCATCTCCCACGGAAACCCAAAACAAACTGGACGTATATCCATACTAGGGACCTGAAAAAGGTTAACCACAACGGGGTGAGATATGTGACATACCAAATTTCACTGACCTTCATTAGTGTAATTAGATCTTTAGGAACTTAGATTAATTAGATTGGGCCAGAAATGAACTCGATGGATCGTGACTAATGTGTGGGCTTGAGAAGTAAGTGGGCCACATGAATTGGACTTGAGAAGTCTAATGAAAGATTATGGGTTTGGGCTTAGCTTATAGCAGGCCAAGATTTAGAATTGTTAGATTGGTAAATTTAGTTTAGTGGGCCGGATTGTTATAGATTAAGCATGTTGGGCCAGAGACGAATATTTAGGCCGAGTAATTTTATTTTATAGATTATAGTTATGATAATTTGATTAGTGATTGTAATGTTAATATCAATTTCAAACTTTAGCATTTCTTGTGATGAATTCTCTATAGACTAACACTAAGTAGTTAGTATGCCATATAATTTCATAACTTTATATGATTATAATAGAATTGAAATCTAATGGAATCGAAAGGAAATTAGGTGAGAAATATTAGAAACTAATGAACCGACTAACGACACGAATTAGAGACTAATTGAATTTGAGTGACAAATGGCAAAAGACATCAAACTTGGAGGCCACGACACTTCTCTCTCTTCCCTCTTTTCTCTTCGTTTTTCCTCATCACCCACGGTTTCGATTCCTATAAACCGAGAACAATCAACAAGGAACACAATCATTAGCAAAATCTCATCATTTGTCTAGCCTAGTGATTAGCCTTATAGATCTATTTCCCCTCATAAATTTCGAAACCCTCTCTCTCTCTCCTCAAGAACCGAGAAACCCATCATCTTCTTCTTCTCCTTGTTTTTCTATCAGTCGAATAGCAAGGAAACCAGTAGCCAAACCAGTGACTTCTCCTTCTTGCATGTGAAATTTTTGTGTTGAGCTTGAAGCATCTTTGTGTTGTTTAGTAGCTGAAAGTTATCCATTGTTCGTCAAGAAAGCTTGCGGATCTAACCAAACAGTGAAGGATTTGATTTGTAGTTGTTGTTTTGTGATTAATCTAAGCTTAGTAAGTGTTAGATTGAAGGTGGAAGCCATTGCATGTTACTTTTGAGTCTTGAATGTTTCGAAATCCAAGTGTGAGGATGCTATCTTTGCCGAGTGAAGTGATGAAATGGTTGCTGAGTGGATGGATGTGGTGTATATTGTGATGAGTGAACTCATGGATGCAATTATACTTCGAGCCGAGCTATGGATGGGCTATTTGTCAAAGAAAAGCTTGCTGAAAGTACTTTTAGTTGTTGTGCTTAAGTACTGAAGTGTTGTAGAAGAGACTTATGGAAAAATAAGTGGTTTGGTTGGGCTAGGAGTGAAGGAATCATGTATACCTATTCTGTTCTAGGAGAATACGATTAGGGAGTCTTCTGTTTTGTGTTATTTTCTTTATGTATGTTGATGAAAATAAGAAAAGAACCATTCAACATGAGAAAACATCCATTAGATTGAATTAGAGACCTAGCTATAACCATACGAATATAAAAACATAGAGATAGAAGTGAATTTGATAAAACCAGTAAACTGTTTTTATGAGAAACGGTTTGACCTTTACTGATTATATAAATTTTCTGTAATTACCAAGTTAGAATTGGACTTCGAATCCTTAATGAAAATTGTAGAAAACATCTTAAGGAATAACATGTCAAAATTTGAGATTAAATGGATAATAATTGGCTAGTAAAACGATTTTCTTTGTAGATAAAGAATCTGGACGTCGGTACAGGGTGATAGTAAAGATTATGACGATTTTTACTCTTAATACAGTGAGAATTAGGCTTAAGTTTCTTCACAGAAAATTTCAATCTATGTTTCAAATATAACATACTAAAATTTGGTAGTATTTATGTGGCATCCCAAAATTTCATGGCAACCTCTAGATGCATTACGACCTATGAAAATGTGATGGAAGTGTTTTATGGCCTCATTTATGTTATGGCCTCATTAAGACTCATTTATGTTATGGCCTTTAGACCAAAGAATTTTAATATATTAATGCCGAGTATTTTAATGGAGAATTATTTGGGTATAAATACATCTTATGTTAATGGATGATCAAGGTTGGTGCTATAGGACAATTTGATAGAGAAGACTTTGTTCTTGACTATGCACTTTATAGATTTGATTTTATGGATTAATGTCACAAAGTCTTTTGGCCATTTTATTATGCAATTAGGTATTTATATAAATGAGGATTAAGATGTATTATTGAAAATAAACTCGGGCCATTTAAGTTTGGACTTTAGGCCCAAGAGTGGGCCAAGAGGCCTGGCCCAAGGAGCCCATGAAATGGTCGACCAAGGCTGGCCCAAGCCCAGCCAAATTGAGGCCCATCGTGTGCATGGAAAAAATGTGGCAAGAAAAGCTTGCCAAGTGTTGCCCCTTTGTAACCAAGTGTCTCTCCATGCAAGAAGTAAAGCATGCAAGGGTTTTAATTCAACTAAAAGGATAAGGGGGAGGGGGATTTTGACCATAAGAGAGAGAAGAGAGAGAGAGTACTGTCCAAAGAGAGAAGAGAGAAAGAGAGGAAGAGAGGAAGAGAGGAAGGGGAGATGCCATCGAGCCCGCCTAGTCCTACCGTCGTTCTTGCTGTGTTTCCTTCGAATTCGAGGCAAGTGAAGTCCTAAAACCTACCCTTTGCATTGCTGTGTGTATGTGTAGTAGATGGCAAGTCTTGGTTGTGGTAGATGGGATGAAATTTCGGAGCTTTGGAGAGAGATTTGTTGGCCATGCATGCTGTTTCTGGAAAGACCAGTCCGACCATCCATGAGTTTGTGTGCTGCATGTGACATTTTAGTCAGAATATTGCTTCTATTTCTACATGAAAGTTGTAGAGAACACCTTGAAGAACAACATACTAAAATTTGAGGCAAAACGAACAAGAAATGTAGTAAAATGATTTTTCTTTGGAGAGACTAGATCTGGAATTCGTCGTGATGACCTTCAGTGGTTTCGTGGTCTGTAAAGTAACCTTCTTGTTGAAATTTCACTTCAATTTCTTAACAAAAGTTGTAAAGGACATCCTGAGGTTTAACATATCAAAAATTTAGAGGAAAAAAACAAGAATAGGTAGGTGAATCGTGGTCCTTTGGAGATGGTTAGATCTGGAAATTTCGGTACTAGAAACAGAGATTTTAACCGACCATCTTTAATTATCTAGGACGAATTTGACTTTGATGTCTTCATGAAGTATCTACCTTATGGTATTTTCTCTCACATATTCGAATTTCATAAATTTTGAGGTTCATATGGTTATTTAATCGGAAATGTTTCTAAAACTGTGCAATCTAATGTGTTCGGACTTTGTAAGTTGTAATGCGTGGACTATATCGTTTTATATGAGGTTCTTTCGGAAATGTTTTCTGCATGAAATTTATCTCTTCATGTCTTCCCTACAACATATTCAAATTTCCTAATTTTTGAAGTTCATTTGCTTATTTAACCAAAAATGTTTCAAAAACTGTGCAAGTTGGACTGTTAGAATAGTAGTGCTGTGATGCATGGTCTATACCGAATTGTATGAGGGTCTTTTGGTGTAGTTTTTTTGATTAAATATCTGCCTTTATTTCTTGATTATCCATGTTCGAATTTCATAATTTTTTAAGGTGATTTGGGTATTCAATTAAAATGTTTTCAAAAACTGTGCAAGCTGGATTGTACGAATTTCAAAAGCTGTAATGCATTGACTATTCTGTTTTTTATGAGCCCCATGAATTGTAATGTTTTAAGTGATTGAATCTTGCTGCACATACGATGATATTTGGCATTACATATAAAATCAAAAGCTGAAATTGACCTTGTTGCCATTACATCATGTGCCATGTTGATATTGAGACACAAATGTGAATATAAATTATGATGATGATGATACCATTGGAGGTGTGAGCCGACGATGCCCCAGGAGTGTCGGGATGCCCGGAATGTAGGGGTGCTGGATGTCCGGTTGTATTTTGAATACATGCCCGGAGGTTCCTCGCGATACTTGGTTGGATGCGAGCGATAAATTGTGAGATGCAAACATTGGTCCCTAGAAAGAAAAATTGATGAGATCCTTGTGAAAGATAAGAATTGAAAATGAATCATGTGCATGGGTGTATGCATATGACTTGATGCATGATCTGCTTATGAAAGTAAATTAATGCTATTTGATATTGAAAATGCGATCATTAAGGCATGAATGGATCTCATGGAGATGTATGCTTGATAGCATGGATGATGAGTGCATGGTGGTATATGCACATATGGCATTGTGATATATGCATGAATGCTTGATGATGAGTGCATGGTGGTATGTGCACATATGGCATGGTGATATATGCATGAATGCTTGATGCTGAGTGCATGGTGGTATGTGCACATATGGCAATGCATGAATGCTTGATGATGAGTGCATAATGGTATATGCATATATGGTATGATGACATATGCATGGCTGGGAGGTAAGGCATGCTTGAATGCATGAATGATATGTGCTTTGTTCATGATACCTTGATTGTTCTGTTTGACGCATTGAGTAGTTTGGTAGATCTTTACTGCTGAGTGGTTGTACTCACCTATTTTTGAGGACTAACATTTCAGATTAGATAAGATATCTCTACTGCCACTACCACCGGTAGATGGATCGAGTGGTTGGATATGACCACGAGGAGGAGGATAGCAAAGGAAGAAACTTTTGGACGCCGACACTGATCGATGGACTTTAAGTGTACGATTGTTGGAGAAGATGTCGATCATCTTTTGAAGTATAGCAGAGTATAGAAGACTATGGCATTTTGATGTACCGATGAACAATGTCCATCTGGTTTAAGTAAATAAAAGTGTTCGGCTTTTACCTATAAATGTTTAGTTGGTGAGCATCGTGTGGCACCCCTCGAACGGCCCCCGAACCGTTAGGGTCGTCACAGTTTGATTACCATTTGCTTGACCTAGTAACATGTTACTCTGATACCATTTCAATTGCAACGGGTCCATACAACCTGGGGGTTTACATCTTTTTAGATCGGTCCCTTGCGCAATTCATATAACGGAAGCATATCTAACAACTCCCTTCCCTATATTCAGAAAACGATGCACACCTACTAAATATTTATAGGTAAAAGCCGTACACTTTTATTTACTTAAACCAGATGGACATCATTCATCGATACATCAAAATGACATGGTTTTCTATACTTGGCTATACTTCAAAAGATGACCGACATCTCCTCCAACAGTCGTATACTTAAAGTCCATCGATCAGTGTTGGCGTCCAAAAGTTCCTTCCTTTGCTATCCTCGTCCTCGCGGTCATATCCAATCACTTGATCCATCTACTGGTAACAGTGGCAGCAAAGGTATCTTATCTAGTCTGAAATGTTATTCCCTAAAGGAGGTGAGTACAACCACTCAGTAGGTAAAGGACCCAATAAACCACTCAGTACATCACACAATACAATCATAACAATCATAGCATAAGACATATCATTCAAGCAACAATGCATAATTTACCTTGGAGCCATGCATATGTCATCATACCACATGTACACACATCCTCATGTAATCATCACCATCATATCATACATGTACCATCATGCCATAGGTGCACATACAACCATGCACTTACCATCATCATGTCACACATACCATCATGCCATAGGTGCACATACATCCATGCACATGATTCATTTTCAATTATTATCTTTCACAAGGATCTCATCAGTTTTTCTTTCCAAGGACCAATGTTTGCATCCCACAATTCATCGCTCGCACCCAATCCTAGCATCACGAGGAACCTCTGGGCATATATTCAAAATAAAACTGGGCATCTGGGCCCCCATATTCCGGGCATCTCGCATCCTAACTAGCATCATGAGGCATTCCCCCCGGGCACAAACCTCCGAGGCTTCCGGCATTTACACTCCCTAGCCGGGCATCTCGTACCCCAACTGGCATCACGAGGTATCCCCTTGGCACACACCTCCGAGGCTTTTGGGATTATGTACCGACATACCACTAGGATCCCCCCTCTGGAATTACGTACTCTATACCACCGGGCATCTCGACACTCCCGGAGAAATCTCCTGAGCTCGCCATGAAAATGGTTACCCCTACCCTCCAAAATTATGTACCGACATACCACCAGGCCTCCCTGTGGCACCCCGAACTCTTCTCAGGTTGCCACAAGCACCAACGTTACATCTTATTACCTCTCTTAGAAGAGACGTTGTAATTCATAGACATTTTTTTTTAAAGCGGTCCCAGCGCGACTCATTAGCAGAAGCAAAAATAAAACATCACCATCTCCCCCTCCATCAACCATGATACAATTGCACACCACTAATCATCATAATTAAAAGACAAGCCATGACACTTTATTTACATATTTTCAAGATGGGTTTTCTTGGGTCGGTACATCAAAAGAAAAGCCAGGACTCAGCCACACTCGGCCTAAAACCCCAAAAAGAAACTCTCGACCCACTACAACTCACGTGCAAGATCCCCCATCACTAGTGTCGGCTAACTATCCTAAAAAGTTCCAACTTCTACTTGTCACGCACGGGCCCTCACACCCATCCCGATGCATCAGGTGGTGGCGGTGGCGGTGGCAACATCCCACGCATCACACCGTCGCGACGTATGTGGACGGATATGAACTCCTAGACACAGGGCCCCTAGCCAGGCCTACATTGTACATAATTAAACAGCGCACTCGAATATATGTCAATCTAGGAATAGAGGGACAGCCAAACTCCTCGCACTCGACCTCAACATCGGATGGTAGGCCATAAAACACTCCCTGCGTGACAGCATGAAGCGGCATGCTGCTAATCTGAAATGTTGGTTCCTAAAAGGGGTGAGTACAACCACTCAGCAAGTAAAGGAATCCAATAACCACTCAATACATCATACAATACAATCACAACATCATGCATGCCATTCATGCATCCATGCATACTTACCTTGATACCATGCATATGCCATCATATATCATCATCACAATTCTATCACATACACATGTTATCATGCCATAGGTGATGATCCTCATATCATACACATGTCATCATGCCATAGGAGATCATCATCATATCATATCATACATGCATATCATCATCATGCCATGGGTGATCATCATATCATATCATACATGCATGATTCAATTTCCACTTTTAACTTTCAATTCGGTCACCACATCACCCTTCCTCGGATTATCAATTTCATCTTATACTTTACACTCGCACCCCATCCTGGCATCGCGAGAAAAACCTCCGGCATTCAGCCATTTAAGGCCACCGAGCATCCGGCACCCCCACATTCCGGGCATCTCGCATTCCAACAGGCATCATGAGGCATCCCCTTGGGAAAAGACCTCCGAGGCTTCCGGCATTTACACTCCCTGGCCGAGCATCTCGCAACCCAACTGGCATCACGAGGCATCCCCCTGGGCACAAACCTCCAAGGCTTCCGGCACCCCCAACTTTCCGAGCATCTCGAAACTCCCGAGGACATCCGGCCTTGTATCTCAATACAATCCGGCATCCGGCACCCCCCCCCAATCCCGAGCATCCTGATACTCCCAGGGCATTATCATCCGCCACATTCCGTTTCCTCATTTATCGTTATTCTTGCTTACCAATTTAGGTCTCAACTTAGCATGTCACATGATGTAATGGCAAACAAAACCACTTGCATGCTTTGATCTATACATGCATCATCATTCATCATCATACATGTAGCAATATGCAATCAATCATAAAAATAAAGTTTATGGCACTCATACAATTTAGCATAGTTCATTTATCATGCCTTTTTGAAGTTTATTAAATTCCAGCATGTACCATTTTTAGAAAATATTCAAATTAAATATCCATATGCTTCTAAAAAATAACGAAATTAAGACATGACATAGACAAGACAATAAGACATTGATTTCATGAAAAACACATGGCCAACAAAGTTCCACACAAACGATATCATTCCGACAAATACAGCATGCAATTCTCGGATAAAACAGAATGTGCAGTTTTCGGAATAATTCGATTAAAATACCCGAACGACCTCCGAAAATTATGAAATTTTACCAGGTTCTAGCTAAGACTCTAAAGTAGATTTTTCTTGAAGACTTCTAAGACAAATTCGTTTTATATATTTTTCTATAGTCGTCCGAAGCTTCTGGTCCTCATACCGAAACGTCCAGTGTAGTCATCTCCGAAATACCGAGTTTTTACCCACTTATTCTTCTTCGTTTCCTCAGAAATTTGGATATGTTTTACATCAATAGGTCCCCTACAACTTTCATGAACGAATATAAGTCAAATATCCAGATTATAGTCATCATATGGGTCCATGAAGTCTCGGGTGTCCCGTACCACGTCTCCAGATTTACCATCTTCAACAGTATGTCGATTTACTAGGTTATACTTGTTCATTTTACTTCAAATTTGAGCATGTTGTAGCTTAAGATGTTCTCTACAAGTTCCATGAAGAAGTTGAAAATATATTCTTAGTAAAAATCAACATGCAACCTCAAATCCACCGAAAGGTCAGTGAAATCGTTCCAGATCTGGTGTCTCCGTAGGATGAGATTTTGACCCTTTAAATCTCCATCATTTTGTACCAAATTTTAGTATGTTGTATTTCAAGATGTTGGCTACCACTCTAATTAAGGAATAAAGGTCAAAATCGAACTCTAAACATGCATGCAAGCTCTCACAAAATTCTGGCTCAAGCGGATTCAAGCGAAAACAGCATGCAACTCAAGAACAAACTACATTAGCTTCACTCCCATGCCTCCAAACATCCTAGATTCCGACCATACATGCAAGACATTGGTGCAAGAGTAGAAAGTGGACTCCCAACTTGCCTATCGACCGAACTAGCGACGACCACACGGCGGCGAACGAGCGGCTCACGGGCGGCGACAGGCGGACGGACGGCAGTAGCACATAATCTTAAGAGAAAACCAATGGGTAAAGCATAAACCATAGGTAATTTCATTACCTAATTATGGGCTTTAATTTCTCTAGAGGATGTCTTGAATTTTGGGATGCCACACACCCCTGGAATTACATACCGTATACCACCGAGCATCCCGACACTCCTGGGGTATCGTCAGCTCACACCTCCGACGGTCTTCTCATCACCACAATGTATATTCTCATACATCTCATTTTCAATTATAGCTCAATTTCAACATGGCATATGATGTGATGGCAAACAAGATCATTTTCATCATTTGATTCTTATATGCATTTCCAATCATCACCATACATGCAGCAATAACAATACAATCCATGGGGTCCATACACTTAGAATAGTCCATATATCATGCATTTTTGAAATTTACTAAATTCCAGCTTGCACAATTTTGGAAGATCTTTAAATTAAATATCCATATGATCCTCAAAAATCATACAATTAGAGCATGTAATAGAAAGACATAAAGGTAGCAATTTCACAAAGAACACATGCCCAAAAGAGCTTCACACAAGAAGATATAGCTCACAAAATACAGCATGCAAAATTCGGATAAAATCAGATTGCGCAGTTCTTGAAATATTTCGATTAAAATACCCGAATGATCTCCAAAAATTATGAAATTTTACCAGGTTATATTGGAGACCCTAAATTATATTTTTCATGCAGACATATAGGCCAGATTCGTCCTAGATAATTTACTATAGACGTTCGAAGTCCCTGTTTCTAGTACCGAACAGTCCAGTTTAGCTATCTCCGAAATATCGAGGTTTCGCCTACTTATCTTTCTTCGTTTCCTCTGAAATTTTGATATGTTTTGCCTACCCTACAACTTTCATTAAGGGATCTAAGCGATATTCTCAAATAATAGTCACCATATAGGTCTAAGAAGTCTCGGGTGTCCAGTACCGTATTTTCAGATTTACCGTCTTAAAAAAAAAAAAAATTCGTTTCACTAGCTAAACTTGCTAATTTTACCTAAAATTTGAGTATGTTAGTCTTTAGGATGTTCTCTACAACTTTCATGAAGAAGTTGAAGGGAAGTTCTCGGTAAAAAGCAACATGCAACCCACAAAACCACCAAGAGGTCGACAAAGCAGTTCCAGATCTAGTGTCTTCGTAGGAGAAGGGTTTCGCACCTTAAAACGCGGCCATTTTGTCCCAACTTTTATTATGTTATACTTTGAGATGTTTTCTACAATTTTTGTGAAGAAGTCGAAGCCAAAATTCGACTCGAAACCTACATGCAAGCCTCTACAAAATTCTGGGTCAGGTTGTATACACGAAAACAGCAAGCTATTTCAAAAAGAAAACATACTAGATTCGGTTTCTCACTCCTAAACACCCGAATTTCAGCACCATTTCAAACACACATGCAAGACACACATGCAAGAGTAGAAAAAGGATCCTAACTTGCCTCCAAAATCAAGCAAACAAGGCACACGGTCGGCGACAGACGAGCGGACCTCCTCCCTCGCTCAGCTTCTCCCTCTCTCTCTCGGCTCCTCACTCTCTCGCAACTCTCTCTCTCTCTCTCTCTCTCTCTCTCTCTCTCTCTCTCTCTCTCTCTCTCTCACTCTCTCAAAACCAGCCACTCCCTCTCTCTCTCTCTTTTTGGTTGTTTATATACTTGTATGCATTCTTATTTTGCATGGGGGACACTTGGATAACCCTTCATGCCACTTGTCACTTTTCATGCAAGTTGATGGGCCTCCTTGGGCCGGGCCTCTTGGACCACTTTAGGCCCATCTCACTTTGGCCTAAAGCCCAAACTTAAATGGCCCAAGTTTATTTTTAATAATACATCTTAATCCTCATTTAAATAAATACCTAATTGCATAATAAAATGGCCAAAAGACTTTGTGACATTAATCCATCAAAACTATAAAGTGCATAGTCAAGAACAAAGTCTTCTTTATCAAATCGTCCTATGTCCAATTTAAATAGCCCATAGAAAAATATTGATAATAAGCCCATAATTCCTACACCACTTTAGGGCATTTGATTTTGATTTTTATTTATAGAAATCAATTAACATTCTCATAATCAATTAACATTTTTATAAGGGGTTTGGTCCAAGAGATAAAATATCGTGGCCGACGATGTAATTGTCCCTATGGCCATTCAAAGACAAATATCGTTTCCCTCAAAATCAATATTTCGGGTTGAAATTCTCGGATGCCACACAGCATTTTTTTTTTTTTTGAATATAGGGAACGGAGTTGTTGGATATGCTTTCGTTATATGAACTACGCAATGGACCGATCTAAAAGATGTAAACCCCCAGGTTGTATGGACCCACTGCAATTAAAATGGTATCAGAGGGATATGTTATTAGGGAAAGTGAAAGGTAAGCGAACTGTGGCGACCCTAACGGTTCAAGGGCCATCGAGAGGTGCCACAATTTAGACAAGAATTGATATACCTTCTGTGTCCGAAACCGAAACTGTACATTTATCTAGTAAACTGTCTAGACTCAAGAACATATACTAGATGTTGTGTCTCTTTATATTAGACTTGTATGACACAAGTAGAGTCTAGTAACCTTCTAATAGATGTTAGTTTTGTAAGAGTAAGTCTCACATCTTATTTGAGATATAAGTACATATAGTATCATACGTGTGCAATGAGTGCGGTGCATAGTGCTTGATTATGGGGTAAATATATGTTCGGCATGGAATGGGACATGTCGTAATGGGTTTTATCTTATAATTTGGACACACACGTGTGCTAGGTTTATGAGAGTTAGATATATAGTTAGATACTTTGGAGTCTTTTTCTTTTGCATACAATAAATGCATTAATCAAAGGTGATGCCCCCGGAAGTTTGGGATGCCCATGCTAAGTGGTCTTGGATGCCTCGGTAGAGAGATATCGGGATGCCTCGGAGTGAGATGCCCTTGTGTGTGATCAAGGATGCCTCAGTTGTGTGATATTGAGATGCCTCGGAGTGAGATGCTCCATGCTAAATGGTCTTGGGAGGACCTCGGTTGTGTGATACCAGGATGCCTCGGAGTGAGATGCCCATAATAGAAATATTGTGGAAGTCCGGATAAGGTAACTTTCGGAAGTGACTCGATCAGGCCGGTAGAGTTCCGGTTAGTGACTGATCGAGGGTGGATCATATGCACACTAAATATAATTTTTACTTGGCAAGTGAGTTCATCCATTATTGTTGCATTGCATCTTGATATAAGATTGAGTTTGAGAAAGGTAAACATAGAAATGGATGCACATAAGGTGATTATATACATGATGTGTTAATATCCAATTGTTTATGCTTGTGACAATCCTACTTTAGTATCTTGAATTGTTTGGTCATGATTCCCTTGAAATATTGATGGCTATGGATTGTTTAAGTTGGATTTTATCATTCTTTACTAGGCAAAGTTGTTGCTCATACCTTACATTTTTAGATTGATAGTATGGATGTGCCGTCAATAGCTCGTTATGGAGTGGTATCAAGCATTGAGGTTACCTTTATTGATGTGTATGACTCTGATGTGGAGTTGACTTTCTCCAAGTATGAGGCTACTTTATGGATGGATGTTGGTAGAGTTGAGATGGTCCCAATGAAGTTCGCTGCATGGTTTATCAACCATGAAGGGGAGATATTCGGCCTTTACCCTTTGGTGTAGGAGGACCTGGAGTTGGGATGGATGGTGCCTAGACGCCTTTGATCATGTAGAAGCTGACTGTCTTTTGTTTCTTTTGAACGTGGGCTTGTGTGGGAACTCGTGGAGTAGACACCCTCACCCTTTATCCCTGGCTTTTGTTACACCTTACTTTTGTTATGTATATGTTGTATATATAGGCGATGAACATGGAAAGAGTTCAGGTTGATAAATTTTATAGGCCTTGATGTTGATCAGAAGAAATGAAGCTTCTTGTGATCTTGTTTATGTGCATGAATGAATTGGCCAATACTTAAATTGGAGGTAGAGTAATAGCAGGATAACCTCATAATATAAACTTGAGATTTTAAATAATCCATGTTATACATGCTAACCTTCAATGGTAAACACTATAGAATATCTAAAGGAGGTTACAAGTTAGGCAAGATGATAATAATAATTATAATTCCGCTTGCACTTAGTATGTGACACCCTGGGACGTCACAGCAGCTCTTTTTGGTATCAGAGCATAGTATTACTTGGAGTGATAAGGTGCGGTAGTGACTATGCATTAGGATAATGATATTTTCTTTGTAAGGAACAAGTAACTTATGTTACTCATAGGGTATCGGTAACAATTGTTGCAATTGTTACTTATTAGTTTTGTAAGGAGACTCGGTTGGCTAATGAGTAGTGACCAATGTGCAGAAACTGGGAACTGTTAGGATGAGTAGAAATGGACAAGGAATGGCTATGGATCCCCGTGTGGAAGGAATTTTGGAAGCACTTGCTAATGTAGGAACCCTATTGGAAAGGCAAGCCCAACAACAAGTAGGAGGTGACCGTAGAATGCAAAGCTTAGTAGAACAATTTCTAAAACTAAAACCCTCTAGATTTGTTGGATTAGGAGATCCCGTAGATGTAGAATTGTGGATAGATGAGATGGAAAAGATATTTGCATTGCTGAATTGTACTGATGCAGAGAAAGTATCTTCAGTAGAGTATCAACTTCAAGCAAATGCCAATTATTGGTGGAAAGCGACGAAAGGAACAATATTCCCTGAAGGTGTAGATGTGACTTGGATTGGATTTGTAGGAGTCTTCTATAGTAAGTATTTTTCAGACTGTGCAAGGGATAAAAAGGTAATGGAATTTATGCAGTTGACCCAAAATAACTTAAATGTAGATTAGTATGAGGCGAGATTTGCTGAACTCTCTAGATTTGCTCCTAGATTAATAGAATATCCAAAGGATAAGGCTAAGAGATTCTTGAATTGGTTAAGGCTTGATATAAGAGGACGATTGGTGCCTTTGAATTTGAAGGATTATAGTGAGTTGTATGAAAGGGCACAGCTAGTGGAAAGGGATTTGTTGTCAAGAGACCAGACATCAACATATCAGGTAAGACCACAATCTCGAGGAGGCTCATCGAATTTTTGTTATAATAAAAGATCTCATCCAGTTGGGAAGTGACCATTTGTGCAAAATAAGAAGAATAAGATTGAGAATCTTAGAAAAGTGTGGAATAATCAACCAATGGGACAAACACAGTATGGTAACAATGAGTGTCGCTCGTGTGGTAGATCACATGGATTTGGACCATGTTATGGAACAAATGTTTGTTTTAAATGTGGACAATCGAGGCATTAAGGAAGGAGGATATTCCTAAAATAGCTTTTCGAACTAGATATGGACACTATGAATTTTTGGTTATGCCATTTGGATTATAGAATGCCCTAGCAGCTTTTATGGACCTTATGAACAGAATATTTAAGCCTTTTATGGACCAATTTGTGATAGTCTTTATAGATGATATTTTGGTGCATTCAAAGGGACAAGATAAGATGAACATGAAGAACATTTAAGGATTGTAATGCAAACTCTTAGAGAACACAACACAAACTGTATGCCAAATTTAGTAAATGTGAATTTTGGTTGGACCAAGTGACATTTTTAGGACTTGTGGTGATCGGTGAAGGAATATCAGCAGACCCAATTAAAGTTAAGGCTATGATTAATTGGTCTAGACCATTGACAGTGACAGAAATACGAACTTTTCTAGGTTTAGCTTGATATTACGGAAGATTAGTAGAAGGATTTTCTCGAATTGCAGGACCATTAACACAATTGACTCGGAAGAATTCAAAATTTGATTGGTCAAAGGAATGTGAGCAAAGTTTTCAAGAACTTAAGAGGAGATTGACAACGGCACCGGTGTTAACAATACCCATAGGATCTGGAGGTTTTGTGATGTATAGTGATGCTTCTCATAAAGGATTAGGTTGTGTTATTATGCAACACGGGAAAGTTATAGCATATGCGTCGAGACAATTGAAACCACATGAATTGAATTACCCTACTCATGACTTAGAGCTAGCTACCATTGTTTTTGCTTTAAAGATTTGGAGGCACTATCTTTCTGGAGAAAGATTTGAAATTTTTTTAGATCACAAGAGTTTAAAGTACATATTCTCTCAGAAGGAATTGAACATGAGGCAAAGGAGATGGATAGAATTACTTAAGGACTATGACTGTGAAATTCTGTATCACCCAAGAAAAGCTAACAAAGTGGCAGATGCACTTAGTAGGAACTCGGCGATGAGAGTAGCCAATATGATGGGTAAAGAATGGAATCTATTGGAAGCAATTTCAAATTCTGAATTCAAGGTTGAGGTGAGTGAATCTGTAGGTATGATAGCTACACTTAGAGTTGAACCTGAAATTATACAGCGAATTAAGACCTTACAACAGTCAGACCTTGAAATATTGAAAATTCGAGATAAAGCTCTGAAGGGAAAGAAGTTGGATTTTCAAATCTCGAATGATGGGATAGTTAAATTTCATGGACGTTTTTGTGTGCCTAGTAATGATGAATTGGAGAGGGAAATTCTAACTGAAGCTCATCATAGTAATTACAGTATTCACCCAAAAAGTACAAAGATGGATAGGAACCTTCGTTAATATTTTTGGTGGAATGGAATGAAGACTGATATTGCTAAGTTTGTCGCAAGATGTATGACATGTCAACAGGTGAAAGCTGAACATCAAAAGCCTGCGGGATTGCTAAAACCATTCGAAATTCCAAAATGGAAGTGGGAACATATAACCATGGACTTTGTACAAGGACTGCCAAGGACTTCAAGTGGACATGACTCGAAATGGGTAATAGTAGACGGATTAACAAAGTCAGCACACCTTTTAGCTGTAAGAGTAGACTATTCACTAGAGAAGTATGCCACATTGTATGTTAGACAGATAGTACGACTACATGATGTTCCTGTGACCATAACATCATATCGAGATCCGTGATTCACGTCAAATTTTTGGAAAAGTCTTCAACTTGCCTTAGGAACTAAACTCCAATATAGTACTGCCTTTCATCCACAAACAGACAGACAATCAGAGAGGACTATACAAACATTGGAAGATATGTTGAGAGCTTGTGTCATTGATTTCAAATGAAATTGGGATGAAAAATTACATTTAGTGGAATTTCCTTATAACAATAGTTTTCAGCAAAGCATTGGTATGGCTCCATTTGAAGCTCTATATGGTAGGAATTGTAGCACCCCTATTTCCTGGTGTTGGAATTCAAGTCGGCGGAAGACGACTTACCTAATTCCGATGCGCAAACAGCAAATAGCCTCCGAACAAACGTTGAATTGCAAATAAATCACAAATAACACTACCTCACGTTAGTCTGGATGCCATCACAAGGAAAACACCCGATTTCCACGACGTAAATGCCGATCGTTCTTGCAAAAGTGAAATGGAATTCCTTTTTCTTCTTTGATGGAAATGCAGAGAAAATTTGGTGCGAATGATTTGCCAACCAACCCAATGGTTGTGTTCAGGAGGCTTTTATACATCTCCCTTCGTACCCCTCCATTAGTGTCTTTCCATAGTAACGCATTAAGACGAAACGGTGCGTTCCGATCGCACCCCATCATGAACGTACCAGCTAAAGCTAAAGTACTACATCTCCCACTCGGACATGATGGGTTTGATAGTACTCTATCAAGAATATAAGGTATTCAATATTCATCAATTTTACAAAACAATTCATACTAGCAAATAAGCCGTGCGACCAGTGAGTACACCTGCACTTGGGAGCTCAAATTATGCACCTGTTAGGGATGACATAATGGCTACAACCCCGAAAAGAAATAAACAATGGATGTTTCACAGTGCCCCAAACATATTTTGTTACATCAGTCCAAATATACCTATCCCTTAAATGCTATACTTGACTATTCTAAAAAATACCATGTATTTACAATTACATTCGCAACCACATAGGGCAATATAATTGGTCGACCAATAAATACATGTAATAGATGTAAAACAACAATAGTCCTCCTTCGCACTCATGTCTCTCTCAATTTTTGAACAACTGCTTTCCTAGACACGTCCCATAGGCCATACCCATTCATGATCGCCCGTAACATGCTAAAGTAGCAACATTGATCTTTCACTTCAAGAACATAGTCAGAAGTAACATAGGTCACAAAATTGAGGTAAAATATAAATTACCTCAAGGGCTCACACGATGAGTAAATAGGGATAATTTTACTTATCTTCCCTTATTGGTCGTACAATGCACATGTAGTATGAATTACATGCTATAGTGGATTACTCTTTTTATAAGAGCGTATGTCATTTATCAAATATATCCACTATATGGATCTTAGCCTAATCATAGTCATGTGCCTCTCACGTACTCATGTTTAGCCCGAGTGCTATATTAGCTTGCTTTCTATAGCGCCCAATTAAGTACTCGCATCCGGCATCTTACAGGCATACATGATTGTGGGAATATCATGTTCAATCTATATCATGTTCAATCTTGTTATAAATCAATCATAGACCTCATCTTGACTCCAATCAAGGCGACATATTTTATGTACCAAACTTGCTCTTCAGCATTTATTTGTACATAATATCTCATCTCAACGTGCTAACTACAGCACTTGAGGCGATTGCTTGTGTGAGTGAGCCAATCATTGCCTACTAACATACTTTTCAATAATATATGTGTGTTTGTGCTAGTCTCATAGTGGATTTGTACTTATTGATAAAACATCAAATCACTATTAAACAAACAAGTACAATATATCTATCCACAAATACATAAACCAATGATCATCTACAATAACAGATATCACATTCTACGCAATCCTAATGACATCCTATAAGTCAAAAATATGTCTCTAGGAATAGCCTTCGTAAATGGATCAGCAACCATTCTATTGATTGAAATGTATTGCAGGATCACTTCTTTCTGCGCTATAACATCTTTGATGAAGTTATTCTTTATGTCAATGTGCTTTGTCCTTCCATGATACTTGGGATCTTTCACATAGGCAATGGCAGCTTAACTATCGCAATAAACTATCACCGGTCTTGGAACTTCAGTGACATTGGCTAAATTTTCCAGAAAATGTTTTAGTCATACCGCTTCTTGCACTATGGCAGAACATGCAATAAATTCTGCCTCAATCGTAAATAAAGCCGTGCATGTCTGTTTCTTGCTATTCCAAGAAAACGCACCTCCATTAAGCAAGAACGCATATCCAGAAGTTGATTTACGCTCATCCAGGTCTCCACCCCAATCGGCATCTGAATAACCCAATAGGCGTAAATCATTCCCTTGGTAACAAAGTCAATAGTCCATTGTGCCTTTCAAGTATCTCAGGATCCTCTTCACTGTTTTCCAGTGCGCTTGACCAAGATTTAATTGATATCAGCTCACTAATCCCACGGCATAACATATGTCGGGTCGAGTAGACATCATAGCATACATCAAACTTCCGACTGCACTAGCGTAAGGAACAGTTTCCATCACTTTGATTTCTTCTGAATTCTTAGGACACATCTCAATACTTAGGCCTTCACCTTGCACGACAGGGGTATCAATGGGATTACAATGCTACATATTGAAACGCTCAAGAATTTTCATAATATAAGAATCTTGTGATAAAGTAAGGAGTTTCTTCGATCGATCTCTTTCGATCTTAACTCCTAATATATGAACAGCTTCTCCCATGTCCTTCATCTCAGAATTGGAGGACAACCATTCTTTTATGGTGATAACCAAAACCTTGTCATTTCCAACCAATAGAATATCGTCCACGTAAAGTGACAAAATTACAAATTTATCTTTGGACCACTTGACATATACACAATGATCTTCTTCGATCATCGTGAAACCAAAAGTTATTATTGCTCGATGAAAATGAGATACCACTGTCTAGATGATTGCTTAAGGCCATATATTGAGTAATGAAGCCTGCAAACTTTATGCTCTTGACCTTTAGCTATGAAACCTATTCGTTGTTTCATATAAATTTCCTCATCTAATTCTCCATTGAGAAATGCCGTCTTTACATCCATTTGATGTAATTCAAGTTACAAATGTGCAATGATGGCTAGAATAAGGCGTATTGAGGCAAACCTTACAACTGATGAAAAATTTTCCTCATAGTCTATACCCTCTTGTTGAGTATAACCTTTTGCCACAAGGCAAGCCTTATACTTTTCAATGAATCCATCTGCCCTATGCTTAATCTTGAAGACCCATTTGTTTCCAATGGCCTTACGATTGGGTGGTAGATCAACCAAGTCCTAGACATGGTTTGCCCTCATGGACTCCATTTCATCTTCCATAGCTTTTCTCCATTCTTCCTTTTTAGAGGATGAGAGAGCCTCTTGTACAGTGTTAGGCTCGGCATCGTCTTTTTGAGCAATCATAAATGCTTCTCCTTCAATCTCAAAACGATGACGGGGAATACTTTTACGATTACTTTTATGCAATTGAATTTCTCTTAAATTCAATTTATCAGGCGATGCAACACTCCCACTAGGTCTTGTGTGTTGAGGTAAATCTTCATTTCCCTCTACAACACTAGTCGGTGTGTTATCAGGATCTTCCATCTCATATAATTGGAAGTCCTTATCAGTCTCACCTCTACTAGGAAAATCGTTCTTCAAGAACGTGACATCTCGTGACTCCATTTCGATCACACTTCCATCGGCTTGTTCACCTATGAACACATATCCTTTAAAGTGTTCAGAATATATTATAAAGAGCTATGCAAACAAACGTCGTAGACCTTTAGAATTCAATGTAGGAGATCATGTATGTTTGAAGGTATCACCTATGAAGACTGTGTCAAGATTTGGGAAGAAAGGAAAGTTGAGCCCAAGATTTATAGGACTTTTTGAAGCATTAGAAAGGATTGGAGAGTTAGCATATAGAATAGCGTTACCACCAAAGCTATCCAGTATTCACAATGTTTTTCATGTATCTATGCTTAGGAAATATGAGCCGGATCCAACTCATGTGTTAGATTTTGAAGTACTAGAAATAGATGAAAGAATTAGATATATAGAAGAGCCTGTGAAAATTCTGGATCGAAGAGAACAAGTGTTGAGGAATAAGACTATACCTTTAGTTAAAATTTTGTGGCGATACCATGATTCAAAGGAAGCAACTTGGGAAAGTGAGGAAGAGATCATATAGAAATATCCTCAGCTTTTCAAGTGAATAAGGTAAGAATTCTAATTTCGAGGATGAAATTTTTCTAAGTAGGGGAGAGTTGTGAAATCACAAATTTCACCAACCTTCATTAGTGTAATTAGATCATTAGGAACTTAGATTAATTAGATTGGGCTAGAAAGTGAACCCGATGGATCGTGAGTAATGTGTGGGCTTGAGAAGTAAGTGAGCCACACGAATTGGACTTGAGAAGTCTAATGAAAGATTATGGGTTTGGGCTTAGCTTATAGAGGGTCAACATTTAGAATTGTTAGACTGGTAAATTTAGTTTAGTGGGCCAGATTGTTATGGATTAAGCCTGTTGGGCCAGAGACGAATATTTAGGCCCGAGTGATTTTATTTTAAAGATTGTAGTTATGATAATTTGATTAGTGATTGTAATGTTAATATCAATTTCAAACTTTAGCATTTCTGGTGATGAATTCTCTATAGACTAACACTAAGTAGTTAGTATGCCATATAATTTCATAACTTTATATGATTATAATAGAATTGAAATCTAATGGAATCGAAAGGGAATTAGGTGAGAAACATTAGAAACTACTGAACCGACTAACGACACGGATTAGAGACTAATTGAATTTGAGTGACAAATGGCAAAAGAAATCAAACTTGGAGGCCACGACACTTCTCTCCCTTCTCTCTTTTCTCTTTGTTTTTCCTCATCGCCCACGGTTTCGATTTCCACAAATCGAGAACAATCAACAAGGAACACAATCATTAGAAAAATCTCATCATTAGTCTAGCCTAGGGATTAGCCTTATAGATCTATTTCCCCTCATAAATTTCAAAACCCTCTCTCTCTCCTCAAGAACCGTGAAACCCATCTTCTTCTTCTCTCGGTCGAATAGCAAGGAAACCAGTAATAGCCAAACCAGCGATTTCTCCTTCTTACAAGCGAAATTTTCGTCTTGATCTTGAAGCATCTTTATGTTGTTTAGTAGCTGAAGCAAGGTAAGGAAAGATATAACTCTAAGTTGAAATTTATCCATTGTTCGTCAAGAAAGCTTGCGGATCTAACCAAACAAAGTGAAGGATTTGATTTGTAGTTGTTGTTTTGTGATTAATCTAAGCTCCAAGTAAAATAATCGTGCGTGGTCACATATTTAAATCGAACCATTAAACATAGTACGCTCCTATTTTAAAAATCCACGATTTGATATAGTACATAAAAATTAACGTCGAAACCCGACACCTAGCATGTTTTCTATTTAAATGCCCATAAAATGGGGTTTTGCAAAAATAATCGACAACTACTGTGACATCCCGAATTTTCAATATTGTTTTCTATTAAATTCAATCAGGGCTTTTATTGACGCGCCTATAGTGCTATTCTCAGAGCCGATCACTCGTGAGATAACTAGGCTATCTGAAGAAGTCATTAAGAGATTTTAATGCAATAGTCTACAGGATTCGACTAGGAATCGACTGCTCGACCGTGCTCATCTGTAGAGATCATCTCCACACAGTAAGATCGATTAAAAATCAAAGATAGGTCAATTCGACCAAGATGTGAGGTTAAACGTGAGTGATTCACTAAATTACAAAATTCTCGTCGATCGGCACTAGATTGATTTTTCTATCATTATGGTACCCTGTGTCCGTATTTGAATTCTTGAGATCTTCACGACAACCGAGAGTTGCCAATGTGTTAAATAGGTTCATTGTCGCTCCAAGAAAATCGACCACGGGTCATTTGCACAAAAAAATTTATGAACGCTACCCGATAGCCTAAATCACACCAAAAACGCGCCAGAGTGAAATTAACCTTAAATTTCAAAATTTATCATTTCTTGTGATGAATTCTCTATACACTAAAACTAAGTAGCTAGTATGCCATATAATTTCATAACTTTATATGATTATAATAGAATTGAAATCTAATGGAATCGAAAGGGAATTAGGTGAGAAACATTAGAAACTAATGAACCGACTAACGACACGGATTAGAGACTAATTGAATTTGAGTGACAAATGGCAAAAGACATCAAACTTGGAGGCCACGGCACTTCTCTCCCTTCTCTCTTTTCTCTTTGTTTTTCCTCACACCCACGGTTTCGATTCACACAAATCGAGAACAATCAACAAGGAACACAATCATTAGCAAAATCTCATCATTAGTCTAGCCTAGGGATTAGCCTTATAGATCTATTTCCCCTCATAAATTTCGAAACCCTCTCTCTCTCCTCAAGAACCGAGAAACCCATCTTCTTCTTCTTCTCCTTGTTTTTCTCTTGGTCGAATAGCAAGGAAACCAGTAGCCAAACCAGCGATTTCTCCTTCTTGCATGCGAAATTTTGGTGTTGATCTTGAAGCATCTTTGTGTTGTTTAGTAGCTAAAGCAAGGTAAGGAAAGATATAACTCTAAGTTGAAATTTATCCATTGTTCGTCAAGAAAGCTTGCGGATCTAACCAAACAGTGAAGGATTTGATTTGTAGTTGTTGTTTTGTGATTAATCTAAGCTCCAAGTAAAATAATCGTGCGTGGTCACATATTTAAATCGAACCATTAAACATAGTACGCTCCTATTTTAAAACTCCACGATTTGATATAGTACATAAAAATTAGCGTTGAAACCCGACACCTAGCATGTTTTCTATTTAAATGCCCATAAAATGGGGTTTTGCAATAATAATCGACAACTACTGTGACATCCCGAATTTTCAATATTTTTTTCTATTAAATTCAATCAGGGCTTTTATCGGCGCGCCTATAGTGCTATTCTTAGAGCCGATCACTCGTGAGATAACTAGACTATCTGAAGATGTCATTAAGAGATTTTAATGCAATAGACTAGAGAATTCGACTAGGAATCGACTGCTCGATCGTGCTCATCTGTAGAGATCATCTCCACACAGTAAGATCGATTAAAAATCAAAGATAGGTCGGTTCGACTAAGATGTGAGGTTAAACGTGGGTGATTTCACTAAATTACAAAATTCTCGTCGATCGGCATTAGATTGATTTTTCTATCATTATGGTACCCTGTGTCCGTATTTGAATCCTCGAGATCTTCACGACAACCGAGAGTTGCCAATGTGTCGAATAGGCTCATTGTGGCTCAAAGAAAATCGACCACGGGTCATTTGCACAAAAAAATTTATGAACGCTACCCGATAGCCTAAATCACGCCAAAAACGCGCCATAGTGAAATTAATCTTAAATTTCAAACTTTAGCATTTCTTGTAATGAATTCTCTATAGACTAAAACTAAGTAGCTAGTATGCCATATAATTTCATAACTTTATATGATTATAATAGAATTGAAATCTAATGGAATCGAAAGGGAATTAGATGAGAAACATTAGAAACTAATGAACCGACTAACGACACGGATTAGAGACTAATTGAATTTGAGTGACAAATGGAAAAATACATCAAACTTGGAGGCCACGACACTTCTCTCCCTTCTCTCTTTTCTCTTTGTTTTTCCTCATCACCCACGGTTTCAATTCCCACAAATCGAGAACAATCAACAAGGAACACGATCATTAGCAAAATATCATCATTAGTCTAGCCTAGGGATTAGCTTTATAGATCTATTTCCCCTCATAAATTTCGAAACCCTCTCTCTCTCCTGAAGAACCGAGAAACCCATCTTCTTCTTCTTCTCCTTGTTTTTCTCTCCGTCGAATAGCAAGGAAACCAGTAGCCAAACTAGCGATTTCTCCTTCTTGCATGCAAAGTTTTGGTGTTGATCTTGAAGCATCTTTGTGTTGTTTAGTAGCTGAAGCAAGGTAAGGGAAGATATAACTCTAAGTTGAAATTTATCCATTGTTCGTCAAGAAAGCTTGCGGATCTAACCAAACAGTGAAGGATTTGATTTGTAGTTGTTGTTTTGTGATTAATCTAAGCTCCAAGTAAAATAATCGTGTGTGGTCACATATTTAAATCGAACCATTAAACATAGTACGCTCCTATTTTAAAAATCCACGATTTGATATAGTACATAAAAATTAGCGTCGAAACCCGACACCTAGCATTTTTTCTATTTAAATGCCCATAAAATGGGGTTTTGCAATAATAATCGACAACTACTGTGACATCCCAAATTTTCAATATTGTTTTCTATTAAATTCAATCAAGGCTTTTATCGACGAGCCTATACTGCTATTCTCAGAGTCAATCACTCGTGAGATAACTAGACTATTTGAAGAAGTCTTTAAGAGATTTTAATGCAATAGACTAGAGGATTCGACTAGGAATCGACTGCTCGACCGTGCTCATCTGTAGAGATCATCTCCACACAGTAAGATCGATTAAAAATCAAAGATAGGTCGGTTCGACTAAGACGTGAGGTTAAACGTGGGTGATTCCACTAAATTACAAAATTCTCGTCGATCAGCATTAGATTGATTTTTTTATCATTATGGTACCCTTTGTCCGTATTTGAATCCTCGAGATCTTCACGACAACCGAGAGTTTCTAATGTGTCGAATAGGTTCATTGTGGCTCGAAGAAAATAGACCACAGGTCATTTGCACAAAAAAATTTCTGAACGCTACCTAGTAGCCTAAATCACGCCAAAAACGCCCTAGAGTGAAAGTAACCTTGAATTTGAATCCGATTTCTGGTTCTGTCATTTTACAAGTCATTTTAGGAATGTGAACTCAGTCTCTAAAGATTTTTCTGTAAACCGAGACTTTTTGTGAAAAAGTCGAGGTAGGGTCGTTTTTTGTCCAGAAAATGTCGGGAACCATTTTTGATCACGCAATTGGGAAGCAAGTAGGATCAATTTGAGAGGAAAAATACCAATTTGATCATTGACTCGATAATGGAATTTTTTAGGGCCAAATGGTGTTGATTCAAAGAGGAATTAGTGTCCAATTGAAGCAAAATCAATCAAATTTGGTATGCCCATGGACCCAACCTTTTGGACCAACTCAAGTATTTTAGAAAGGGCATTTATGGCTAAATTTTCCTATGGAAAGCCAGCTAGGCAAGTTGGGCCAGTCAAGGGAGACAAGAAAAGGATAAGTGAGAGACCAAGTGGTCCTCTTGCCCCCTCTCCCTTCCTCAACCGTCAACCAGCCCCCTCCCCCTCTCCATTTTACTGTTTAAAGCTCACAAACCCAAAAGAAGCTGTGGAGCAACCCTCGTCATCGCAGCCAACCGCCGAGTTGCCGTCGCACGCCGTTGTGCCCTTCGCGCACTTGCTTACTCATTGTGAGCCCCCGCCATCCCAGCCGTGCCATCTCACTCAGTCTGTGCGCGCATGAGGCCCTCTGGTCAACTCAGGCCACTGTCTAGCCGTTTGCGACTGCCGTGCAGCCCCGCCTCAACCTGCTTGAGCCATCGCAGCCTTCGCCTGCCATTTTCCACTTAACAGGCCACCTGATCCAGCTCTTGTCGACCCAACTCAGTGACAGAAGTCGTGGGTCTCCAAGCTATTGTTCAGCCCGCTTTGGCCCATTTTCGGAGCTTGAAAGGCAATGCCCCTTTGGAGTTTCTTGTCCCCCGCAGCGTCCCTGTGGATTTGATTCGAGCAGATCACTTAACGAGTGAGTTTAACTCACTAATCCCTACTTAGTAGGTTAATGATGCTTAAGGGTTATTTAGTTAAGACTAAGTATAGATTAGGTGGATAGTTAGATTATATTAGCAATTTAATTAATTTTTATTGCATGTTAATTGGTTAGAGTAGTGTAGCTAGGGCCTAGACAAGCTCTAGTGTTTATCTAGAGTTATTCGAAAATTTTCCGGATCCATCTCGGCTTTCAATTAGGCTTTACGGGCCAAAGTATGCATTTTTACTATTTATTGGCATTTATTTATTATTTTCTATAATTATTTAATTATTTATTTATTTTTCAAAAATTAAACCAAGATAGTCGGTGATCAAATTTCATGCTAATTATAATGGTGTAATTTTTTTTATTTAATTGTTATTTTGTGTACAATGAGCGTGATTGGTGATTGTTGGTAATTATCCCAAAATTGATAATTTTGGTAATTAATTGAAAAATTACCAGGCATCGGTCTACAGTGCCAAAAATATATTTGGGTCTGCAGAAATTAGTGGGATGTTCAAAAGTGAAAATATTATATTTTGGCTAAAGTCGATAGTGTACCCACACACAAGTATTTTTATCGAGTAGGATAAAAATGGTAGCTTCTGGCGAGCATATTTAGTATACTATCCATATACCTTGTGGTCAGCTTCTGGTAAGTAAGATGTACATAATTATCAGCTTTGGGCGAGCTATACTATCTATTTTCAGCTTAGGGTGAGTAGTCTTGATTTGATAGGACCTTATAGATAGTATTGAATGGGCCGACCTTGGGAAGGTCGTGATAACATAGAATCGATTGAGTTGATTGATCGATAGTCCAATCTAACTGAATTAATTGGTTAAGAATGTCAATTGTACTGACTTGCAGGAAGGAACACAGGCAAAGGTAAGACCTCCGACTTGTGTTTGTTCTTAGGCAGCCCTCAAGGCATATTTTCTTACTAGTCAGGTCTTAAGGGGTAGAACTCGCTGAGACATCGTCTCACCCTGTTGTTGGATAACATTTCAGGTCCTTAGATGGCAGCTCCTAAATTTTTGGGCAGCCTAAGAAAGTTATAGAGCAGATCTCTTACATTCCGTTACAAGGGAGCCCTAGGGGCTAGAACTATGAGTTGGTGAGGTCTATAGTTTGGGTCGATGCTGGTCTCACCCACAAGGTGCCCCACCGATATAGATCATGGTACCAGAGTCCCTGGTGCAGTCTACTAAAGGCTCCAGTTAGAGTGTGGAGGAAGGTGAAATCGAGGAGGACGAGGACCCGTACCTGTTTAAAAACCCCCTTTGTTTGACAAACTTTATGTATATTTATAGGTTGGTTTGTATGGTAATGTGTAAGACTTGACTGGATATGCTATATATATAAGTGTGGTTGTGTTTTTAGTTTAAGAAAATTGTGGCCCTACTTTTCTATCCTATCTAAGTGTTGTCTGGGGATTATATATTTGCTTCCGCATGTGCATTAAAATGAATGGGTCGGCAATGCGTCCTGGGACGTCACTATTAATTGACCACAGAGGAATGGGCACGTGCTTGGAGGATCAGGGCGTGACATCCCCATTTAAGTGGTATCAAAGCAAGGTTAGTGATTGGAGTGATAAGGTGGGATGGACTTTGGGATAGCTAGTTGGAATGGCCTTTATTTCATGACTGGTGTATGTCTGTGGTGGCTAATTGGTAGGATTGTTTGTTGTTATCGCTTGACTTCTAATTCGATGTGGAATTGGAAGATGGGTTTTAGTAGAAAGCTTGCAAGATGAGCGATCGGAGCAGAGGACTCTTAGGAAGAGTACTATCAGGCCTTGCAGCTTGGGGTAAAACGCCAACGAGGATCGGTACCTAAGGAGACCGGGGTAGAGCACCAGTTGAGGCTAACGCGAGTGGAGTAGCACCACCTCCCATTGGTGCTGGGGTGGCAACCCCTGGTGATCCAGGAACTATTGGGATCACGTAGGCTTTGGATGCAATGAGAGAGATGATGGGGCAGCAGGCCCACAACCAAGATGTCGCTTTTACCGCCGCCGTTGCAGCCCCTGCTCAAGCCGCCGCTAATGTTGCTGTTACTGTCACAATCGTTGCTGCACCTGTCGCCACACCTGCGGCTGCTCTTGCTGAGGTTCCACCAGGGAACGTGGCTACTAGGAGGCCAATACATAAGTTGGTGGAACAATTCCTAAAACTGAACCCACCAAAGTTCATTGGGGCAGGAGACCCCGAAGCTCCAGCCTTGTGGATCCAAGGCTTGGAGAAGACCTTTGCACTGCTGATGTGCTCAGAGATTGAGAAGGTAGTCCTTGCAACCTACCAATTGGAGGGAATTGCAAGTACGTGGTGGAGAACCACCCAAGGAACGGTATTCCCCGAAGGCGTGGTTTTGAAGTGGAATGCTTTTGTTGAAGCTTTCAATAGTAAGTACTTCTCTAAGATTGCCAGAGAATAGAAGATGACGGAATTCATGCGCCTTCGCTAAGGTACAATGACCATAGATCAATACGAAGCGAAGTTCGCAGAACTATCACAGTATGCCCTTGAGCTGGTTAAGAACCTGATGAACCGAGTTAGGAGATTTAGAGATGGACTCAGACCGAAGCTGAGGAGTCCATTGATATTACTCAACCTGAGGAACTACAATGACCTGTATGAGCGGGTCCAGATGATAGAAAGGGATGAGGTTGACTGAGCTGCCACATCTGGGTCGCGGTTTGGATCGAATCGAGATGGAAATCGGTATGAGAAGAAGCCCATGACCGAAGGAAGATTTCACGTCCCGCCCAATAGGAAAGGTGGAGTTGGCAAGTCAGGGCCAAGTTAGAATGGTACATGTCGCTTCTGTGGAAGGCGACATGGTACAGCTCCGTGCCCTCGAAGGCCAGGCGTTTGTTTTGGGTGTGGCCAACAGGGTCACATGGTCAGGGATTATCCTAGGCAACCAAGAGGACAGTCGTAGTTACTGCCGCCGCCATTGTTGGGACAAATGAGAGGTTACGTGCCACATAACGCACCGCAAGGTGGACAGCTCAGACCCCCAACTCGGGAATAGTGTATGCCATCACCCGAGGTTAGGCAGAGGATGCGCTTGACGTGATTTCAGGTACGATTTCGTTGAACGATCATGCTGCTTATGCTTTATTCGACCCTAGAGCAACTCATTCTTTTATTGCTGAGCAATATGTTAAGCTGATAGGATTAAGTCCAGTATTATTGGAGTCAGTGGTTAGCATATCTACACCGTTGAAGGATAAGGTGTTGTCTCATTTGGGTTGTTCTGGTTGCAAGTTAGTGATTGGTAAGCAAGAGGGGAAAATAGATTTGTTAGTAATTTTATAATTGGCATGGACTAGCTCACTAAGCAACGAGCTAAAATGGACTATTTTCGTAAAGCGATTAAGTTTACCCCATTAGAGGGTGGAAGTTTCGATTTTGTTGGAAGTCGAGGAAGACCCTCGATTACATTGGTCTCGTCACTTGAAGCAACCCGTTTGTTAGACAAGGGTTGTCAGAGTTACTTGGCGATTGTCATGGATACGACAGTTGAGGAGCTGAAGATCGAAGATATTGCAGTAGTACAAGAATTTTCAGATGTTTTCCCGAATGAATTGCCGGTCTACCACCAGAGAGAGAGATTGAGTCTGTGATTGAGTTAGCACTCGGGACCGAGCCAATCTCTAAGGCTCCTTACCAGATGGTGTTATCTTAGTTGAAGGAACTGAAGGTGCAGATGCATGAGTTGTTTGATAAGGGATTCATTCATCCTAGTGCATCACCTTGGGGAGCACCAGTTCTATTCATAAAGTAGAAAGATAGTTTGTTGTGCCTATGCATCGACTATCAGCAACTCAATCAAGTGATGATCAAGAACAAGTATCCACTACCGAGGATCGATGACTTGTTTGATCAGTTGCAAGGAGAGTCGATATTCTCTAAAATCGACTTGAGGACAGGATATCATCAGCTAAGGATCAGAAAGAATGATATACCAAAGTCAGCATTTTGTACTCATTATGGTCATTATGAGTTCACGGTAATGCCATTCAGGTTGACGAATACTCCAGCTGCTTTCATGGATTTGATGAACCGAGTATTCAAGGAATATCTAGATCAGTTTGTGATCATGTTCATTGATGATATTCTGGTGTATTCGAGGAGTGATGAAGAGCATAAAAGTCATCTAAGATTAGTACTGCAAACTTTGAGAGTTCATTAGTTGTACGCCAAGTTTAGCAAGTGCGAGTTTTGATTGACTCGTGTTGCTTTCCTAGGTCACGTGATTTTAGGCGAAGGAATCTCCTTAGACCCGTCCAAGATTGAAGTAATGATCAACTGGCTGAGACCGACTACATCAAAAGTTTTCTAGGTTTGGTAGGTTATTACAGACGGTTCATGGAAGGATTTTCAGCATTAGCATCATCGTCGTTGACTAGACTACTGAAGAAAGAAAAAAAGTTTGTGTGGACAAACAAGTGCAAGCGTAGTTTTCAAGAGCTGAAGCAGAAGCTGACTATCGCACATGTGCTAACCATCCCATCTAACCCTAGAGGATACGAGATCTATAGTGATGCGTTGTTTAGAGGACTGGGTTGCGTGCTGATGCAACATGGTAGAGTGGTTGCATACACCTCCCGTCAGTTGAGGCCTCATGAGCAGAATTACCCGACGCGTGACTTAGAACTCGCCGCGATCATTTTCGCGTTGAAGATTTGAAGACATTATTTGTGTGGAGAAAGATTCAAGATCTTCACTAATCATCAAAGTCTCAAGTATCTATTCTCTCAGAAGGAGTTGAATATGAGATAGCGACGATGGATCGAACTATATCACCTTGAAAAAGCGAACAAGGTCGCTGACGCTTTGAGTTGGAAGTCACAAGTCGTCAGTTGCTCATCTACGCTAGTTAAGGAGTGGAATTTAATCGAGAGAGCTCGAGATTCGGTATTCAAATTTAAGGTAGGCCACCTTTCGAATCTTATGGCCACCCTCAGAATTGAACCGGATGTCCAGATCAAGATCAAATTACTCTAGCCGACAAAACCAGATGTTTAGAAAATTTTGGAAGAAGATACCGAGAAGAGAAAGGCTGACTTTCAGATTTCTAAGGACGGAACATTGAGGTTCCGAGGGCGATTGGTTGTACTTGACGATGTGGAGCTTAGAGAGGATATTCTATCATAAGCTCATGGTAGCAGTTACAACATTCATCCTAGTAGTACTAAAATGTATCAGAAGCTGTGTCAACACTATTGGTGGTCTGGTATGAAGGCGGACATCACCAAGCATGTCGTTAAGTGTTTAACGTGTCAGCAAGTGAAAACACAGCATTGCAAGCCGGAAAGACTTTTGCAACCTCTCGAGATCCTAGAGTGGAAGTGGGAGCACATCATGATGGATTTCGTGATTGGTTTACCGAGGAGTCAGAGAGGAAATGATTCCATTTGGGTAGTGATCAACAAATAGACAAAGTCGGCTCACTTCATTGCAGTGCGAAAGGATCTTAGTTTGGACAGGCATGCTGAGTTGTACCTATGCTAGATAGTTTGACTGCATGGAGTGCCGGTTACGATCACCTCAAGTCAGACCCGAGATTGGCAGCTGCTTTTTGGAAAAGCTTGCAGAGTGCTTTAGGTACGAACCTGCAGTATAGTATGACGTATCATCCTCAGACGAATAGCCAGTCTGAGAGGACAACTCAAACCCTCGAGGACATGCTGCGAGCTTGCGTAATAAATTTCAAGGGAAGTTGGGAAGAACAGCTTCATCTAGTAGAGTTCACCTACAACAACAGTTATTAGCAGAGCATTCAGATGGTTCCTTTTGAAGCGTTGTATGGCAGGGCGTGCAGAATGCCAATGTGTTGGGATGAAGTTGGGGAAAGAAAGATTACAGCCCTAGAGTTGGTTCAGCAGTCAATGGATGCCGTTGTAGTTATCAGAGACAGATTAAAGACCGTCCAGAGTAGACAGAAAAGTTACGCAGATAAGCACCGGAGACTATTGGAATTCCAAGTTGGTAATCACGTTTTTCTGAAGGTGTCACCAATGAGGGGAACTTCGTGCTTTGGCAAGAAAGGAAAACTAAGTTCGAGGTACGTAGGTCCATTTAAAATTCTTGAGAGAATTGGGATCCTAGCGTATCATCTTGCATTGCCGCCGAGATTGGCGCAAGTGCATGATGTCTTTCACATGTCGATGTTGAGGAAGTATGAGCCTAACCCGACCCACGTGCTTAATTTTGAGAAATTGGACGTTGATGACCGAGTGTCGTACGTTGAAAGCTTGGTTCAGATTATGGATCGAAAAGAACAAATTCTGTGTACAAAGACCATCCTGTTGGTTAAAGTGGTCTAGCAACACCATGGAACTAAAGGAACAACCTGGGAGAGCGAAGAGTCGATGAGACAGTTGTATTCCCACATTTTTGCTTAAGTATTGTAATGGTTTAAATTTCGATGACAAAATTTTTATAAGTGGGGAAGAGTTGTGACATCCCGAATTTTCAATGTTGTTTTCTATTAAATTAAATAGGGCCATTCATCAATGTGTCTATTGTGCTATTCTCAGAACCAATCAATCGTGAGATAATTATACTATCTGGAGAAGTGATTAAGAGGTTTTAATGTAATAGACTGGAGGATTCGACCAGCAATCGATTGCTCGACCGTGCTCATCTACAGAGATCATCTCAACAAAGTAAGATTGATTAAAAATCAGAGATAGGTCGGTTCGACTGAGATGGGTGGTTAAACGTGGGTGATTCCACTAAATTGCAAAATTATTGTCGATCGACACTAGATTGATTTTTCTATCATTTTGAAACCCTGTCTCCGTATTTGAATCCTCGAGATCTTCACGACAATTGAGAGTCGCCAATGTTTCAAATAAGTTCATTGTGGCTCGAAAAAAATCGATCACGGGTCATTTGAATAAAAAAATTTATGAACGCTACCCAATAACCTAAGTCAAGCTAATAACGCGCCAGAGTGAAATTGACCGCGAATTTGAATCCGATTTCAGAAATTAAAAATTCTGCCATGTCACAAGTCATTTTAGGAACATGGACTCAGTCTTCAAAAAAAATTCTACAAACCGAAACTTTTTGGGAAAAAGTCGAGGTAGGGTCGTTTTTTGTCAAGAAAATATCAGGGGCCGTTTTTTATCATGTAATTGGGAAGCAAGTAGGATCAATTGATGAGGAAAAATACCAATTTGATCGTTGACTCGATAATGGAATTTTTTAGGGCCAATTGGTGTTGATTCAAGGAGGAATTAGTGTCCAATTGAAGCAAAATCAATCAAAATTCGTATGCTCCATGGACCCAACCTTTTGGACCAACTCAAGTCTTCTAGAAGGGGTATTTATGGCTGAATTTTGCTGAGGAAAGCCAGCTGGACAGGTTGGACCAGTCAAGAGAGACAAAAAGAGGATAAGTGAGAGACCAAGTGGTCCCCTTGCCCCCTCTCCCTTCCTCAACCGTCGACCAGCCCCTCTCCCTCTCCATTTTGCTGTTTGAAGCTCACAAACCCATAAGAAGCCGTGGAGCAGCCCTTGCCGTCGCAGCCAATTGCTGGGTCGCCACCGCATGCCGTCACGCCCTTCGCACACTTGCTTGCTCACCGTGAGCCCCCGTCGTCCCAACCATGCTGTAACATCCTGAATTTCAAGTTATAATTTCAATTGGATAAGTTGGGCTTTTCATCAACGCGACTATAGTGCTTTTCTCTAGATGGCCACTCATGAGATAATGACCTATCAGGTAAAGCCGTTAAGGGATTTTAAATGCAATAGACTTGAGAATTCGACTAGGAATCGACTACTCGACCGTGCTAGTCTACAAGGGTCATTACGGCACAATTAGAAATCGATCAGAGACTGGAGATAGGTCGATCCGATTGAGATGTGACATCAAAGTGTGGGTGATTCCACCTATTGCAAAATTCTCGTCGATCGACACTAAACCGATTTTCTATTGTTTTGGGTTCCCCGTGTCTGTATTTGAAATCTTGAGATTTTCATGACCACTGAGAGTGGCCAATGTATCGAAGAGGTGCGTGTGGTTCGAAGAAAATCGACCATGGGTTAATTGCACCAAAAATTCCTAAAAGCTACTCGGTAGGCTAGGTCACGCTAAAATCGCGTCAGATTGAAATTAACCGCGTATTTGAATTCAGTTTCATAAATTTGAAGTTCTATCATATCACGAGTTATTTTAAAAACGTCGACTCATCTTTTGAGGAATTTTTAGTGAGTTTGGAATTTTTACGGAAAATCAATATGGACAATTCAGAAAGCAAACGGAAACTCGGATTGGCCAAATTGGAGGGATTCTTGCCTCTTGCGTGAGCTATTTGGTGAAAGGAAATTTTGTGGGATTTTTCTTCAACAAAATTGGACTCCAATTGCAGAGGTTTGTTTAGAAATCGGATTCCGAGAAAAAGGGAATTGAATTCGAATTTGAGGGAAATTCGTGGGTTAGAGGGACTATCTTATCTTGGTCTTCAATTGGACTTCAAATTGTGCAAGTTGGTGTTGAAATTGGCCTTGGATGACCAATTGTTATTGTTGTGAAGTTGAGTAAAAATGTAATTTGTTTTACTTAAATTTCTCCTCCCCTCATTGGTCCTTCTATTTTCGTATGCCCCTCCTTCGGCCGACCATGTCCCTTTTGCAGGTTTCTATTTCTTTCCTCCTTTGACTTGGTCTCTTCTTGTTTAACCCTGCATGTCCCATTCTCTCTATCTCTCTCACAGTTCATCCCCCCCTTCAAACCGACAGTCCCTGCAAGACTTTCATTTGAATTGTGTTGGCTTTCTTTGACCACTGGGCCCCCTCTCCTCCTTATCCTTTCGCACGTCACCCTCTCGCTTACTCTCTGTCTCTCTCTCTAGCACACTTTTCATTTCCCCTTTTCAACCGACCAACCTTCTGCCTTTCTATCTTTTGGTTTTGTCTTATTCTTTCTTTGATTTTCTCTCTAGCCCACCAACGTCGAAGACTCCCCTATCTCTTTCGACTATTACTTCTTCCATTTTGTTTTCACCTGCATGTCTCCTACCCCCACCAAACCCTCTCTGAAATTGTTGTTGTCTTCCTCACGTGTGCCACACCGATTCTCCTCCTTTCGGCCATGAAGAAATTGGTCAATTTTTCCAGCAAGCTCCTCTCGGTTGACCCTCCATCGTGGCCTTGTCTTCGCTCCACCAAAGCTGCCCCCATCCGTCTACATCAGCCCATTTTTGAAGCCCAAACAACAGCCTCGTTCCAGCAAGTCCAGCAACAACTCGGCCCAGTTCATGGCCGTTTCAGTCTCAACCCACACCACACTCATGGCCGCCGAATCTTACCTTTAGGTTAAGCACGTATTGCATGTTACGTGGTTAGAGTAGTGTAGTTAGAGCGCAAGCGGAATTATAATTATTATTAACATCTTGTTTATTGGCATAACTTGTAACCTCCTTTAGATAACCTATAGTATTTACCATTGAAGGTTAGCATGTATAACATGGATTATTTAAAATCTCAAGTTTATATTATAAGGTTATCCTGCAATGCACATAGACAAGATCATAAAAGGCTTCCTTTCATTTTATCATCATCGGGGCATACAAAATTATCGACCTGGACTCATTCCATGTTCTTCGCCTATATATTTACATCATATACAAGACAAAAGTAAGGCATAACAAAAGCCAGGGATAAGGGTGAGGGTATCTACTCCACAAGTTCCCACACTAGCCCACGTCTAACAAAAAAAAACCAAAAGTTAGTCAGCCTCTACACGATCCAAGGCATCTAAGCGCCGTCCATCCCCGCTCCAGGTCCTCCTACTCCAAAGGGTAAACGTTCGAACATCTCTCCTTCATGGTTGATAAACCATGCAAGGAACATCATCGGTAACAACTCAGCTCTACCGTCATCCAACCATAAGGTCGCCTCATATTTGGAGAAAACCATGTCAATGTCGGGATCATACACGTCATGAAGAGAAACATCAAGACTCACTACCGCCCCGTATCGAGCTACTGGCGGTACATCCATGCTATCAATCTGAAAATGTAAGGTATGAGCAAACAACCTTGCCCAGTAAAGAATGATAAAACTCTAACTTAAATAATCCATATCCATCAAAGTTACAAGTGAATCATCAAACAATTTTGGATACTAAGAGAGTATATGACAAGCATAAACAATACTATTACTTCATGTAAGAAATCGCCTTATATGCATCCATTCCTATACTTACCCTTCACAAACTCAATCTCACATCAAAATATAATGCAACAATAATAGATGAACTCACTCGCCAAATAATTATATTTAGTGTGCATAAAATCCACCCTCGGATCAGTCACAACCGGAATTCAACCGGCCTGATCGAGTCACTTCCGGAAAGTACATTATCCGGACTTCCACAATACCTTTAATTGTGGGCATCTCACTCCGAGGCATCCCGGCATCACACAACCGAGGTCCTCCCAAGACCACTCAGCAAGGGGCATCTCACTCCGAGGCATCTCAGTATCACACAACCGAGGCATCTCAGTATCACACAATTGAGGCATCCTTGATCACACACAAGGGCATCTCACTCCGAGGCATCTCAGTATCTCTCTACCGAGGCATCCAAGACCACTCAATAAGGGCATCCCAAACTTCCGGGCGCATCACCGGTATCTCGGTACCGATGGGTTCATTCATCTTAAGCACACGTTTCACACCACCACACCTGCATGTCCGGATTATAAGATAAAACCCATTACGTCATGTCCCATTCCATGGCGAACAGATATTTCTCCCATAATCAAGCACTATGCACTGCACTCATTGCACACACATGATTCTATATGCACTTATATCTCAAATGATATATGAGACTTACTCATACACAACTAACATCTAGTATAAGGTTTATTAGACTCTATGTTCATCATACAAGTCTAAGATACAAGACACTACATCTAATATGTGTTCTCGGGTACAAACAGTATACTAGCTAAATGAACAGTTTCGGTTTCGAACACAGAAGGTATATTAATTCTTGTCGAAATATTGTCAAATTTTAGTATGTTATACTTGATACATATATCGACATTTTATGTGAAGAAACTTAAGTCTAATTCTCACTGTATTAAAAGTAACAATTGCCATAATCTTTACTAGTACCCTGTACCGACGTCCAGATTCTTTATCTACAAAGAAAATTGTTTCACTAGACAATTCTTATCGATTTAATCTCACATTTTTACACTTCATTCATTAAGATGTTTTCTACAATTTTCATTTAGGATTCGAAGTCCAAATCTAACTAGGTAAATACATAAAATTCATGTAATCAGTAAAGGTCAAACCGTTTCTCACAAGAACAGTGTACTGGTTTTACTAAGTACACTTTTGTCTCTATGTTTTTGTAGTCATATGGTTATAGCTACGTGTATAGCTTCATCTTATAGAGGTTCTATCATGTAGAATAGTTTCTTTCTTATTTCTATTAACATACATAAAGAAAACTAAACACAAACAGAAGACTCCATAACTGTTTTCACTTAGAACAGAATAGATACACAAATTTTCTCACTTCTAACTCAACGAAACAACTTGTCTATCCACAAATCTCTTCTAAAATACTCCAATGCTTACTCACAGCAACTCAAAGCAACTTCAGCATATCTTTCTCTAACAAATGATCAATTCCACAGCTCGGCTCGAAGTGTCGTTGCATCCATAAGCCACTTATAATGATTTCTACCAAAACAACACACTCGGCATCCATTTCATCACGTCGCTCAACAAAACAGCATACTCACACAAGGATTTCGAAACATGCAGTCCTCAAAAACAACATGCAATGGCTTCTAACTCTAATCTAACACTTACTCAGCTTAGATCAATCACAAAACAGCAACTACAGACTATATCCATCACTGTTTGGTTAGATCCTCAAGCTCCCTTGATGAAACAATGGATAACTTTCAATTTAGAGTTAGATCTTTCCTTACCTTGCTTCAGCTACTAAACAACACAGAGATGCTTCAAGATCAACACTCAAAATCAGCATGCAAGAAGAAGAAATCACAGGTTTGCTTCTGGTTTTTTTGCTGCTCAGCCGAGAGAAAAGATGAAGAAGAAGATGGGTTGCTGGGTTTTATATGGAGAAAGAGAGAGTGTACGAAGCTTAAGGGGGAAATAGGTCTACAAACTGATCCCTAGGCTAGTGTAATGATGAGATCTTGTAATGATTATGTTCCTTGAGTTTGCATGTCTCGGTTCATGGGAATCAAAACCGTGGGTGAAGAAAAACAAAGAGAGAAGAGAGGTGTCGTGGCTTTCATGCATGAAGATTTTCGCCATCTGTCGATCATCGCTAATTAACAGTTAATCAATATCATTCGTTAGTTCATTAGCTTCTAATATTTTCATCTAATTGCCTTTTGTTTCTACTTAATCCCAATTATACAAAGTCATAACATATATATAACATATCGAATGACATAACATATCGACTAGTCAATGTTAATCTATAAAGAATTCATCACAAAATGCCAAAGTTAGAAATTTATATTAGCATTATAAACATTAATCAAGTTATCATAACTATAATCTATAAAATAAATCATTCGGGCCTAAATATTCATTCCCGGCCCAATAGGCTCAATCTACAACGATCCGGCCCACTAAACTTATAAATCTAATAATTTCGAACCTTGGCCCACTTCAAGCCAAGTCCAAGCCCATAATCTCTCATTAGATTTCTTAAGTCCAATTCGTGTGGCCCACTTACTTCTCAAGCCCACACGTTTCTCACGATCCATCGGGTTCACTTTCCGGCCCAATCTAATTAATCTAAGTTCCTAATGATCTAATTACACTAATGAAGGTCAATGAAATTTGGGATGTCACAACTCTCCCCTACTTAGAAAATTTCGTCCTCGAAATTGAAGTCTTACCTTATTCACTTGAAAAGCTGAGGATATTTTGTCTGATCTCTTCCTCACTTTCCCAAGTTGCTTCCTCTGAATCATGGTATCACCACAAAATTTTGACTAAAGGTATAGTCTTATTCCTCAATACTTGCTCTCTTCGATCCAAAATTTGTACAGGCTCTTCTACATATCTAATTCTTTCATCTATTTCTAGTACTTCAAAATCTAACACATGAGTTGGATCCGGCTCATATTTCCTAAGCATAGATACATGAAAAACATCATGAATACTTGGATAGCTTTGGTGGTAATGCTATTCTATATGCTAACTCTCCAATCCTTTCTAATACTTCAAAAGGTCCTATAAATCTTGGGCTCAACTTTCCTTTCTTCCCAAATCTTGACACATTCTTCATAGGTGATACTTTCAAAAATACATGATCTCCTACATTGAATTCTAAAGGTCTATGACGTTTGTCTACATAACTCTTTTGTCTACTCTGAGCTGTCCTAAGTCGTTCTCGTATAGTCTTTACTGCTTCCAAAGTAATTTGAACTATTTTTGGTCCTGTCAACTTCTGCTCTCCAACTTCATTCCAACAAATAGGGGTTCTACAATTTCTACCATATAGAGCTTCAAATGGAGCCATACCAATACTTTGCTGAAAACTATTGTTATAAGAAAATTCCACTAAATGTAATTTCTCATCCCAATTTCCTTTGAAATCAATAACACAAGCTCTTAGCATATCTTCCAATGTTTGTATAATCCTCTCTGATTGTCCATCTGTCTTGTGGATGAAAGGCAGTACTATATTGGAGTTTAGTTCCTAAGGCAAGTTGAAGACTTTTCCAAAAATTTGACGTAAATCGCGGATCTCTATCTGATGTTATGGTCACAGGAACACCATGTAGTCGTACTATCTGTCTAACATACAATGTGGCATACTTCTCTAGTGAATAGTCTACTCTTACAGCTAAAAAGTGTGCTGACTTTGTTAATCGGTCTACTATTACCCAGATTGAGTCATGACCACTTGAAGTCCTTGGTAATCCTTGTACAAAGTCCATGGTTATATGTTCCCACTTCCATTCTGGAATTTCCAATGGTTTTAGCAATCCTGTAGGCTTTCGATGTTCAGCTTTCACCTGTTGACATGTCAGACATCTTGCAACATACTTAGCAATATCAGTCTTCATTCCGTTCCACCAAAAGTATTGACGAAGGTTCCTATACATCTTTGTACTTCCTGGGTGAATACTATAACTACTACGATGAGCTTCAGTCATAATTTCTCTCTTCAATTCGTCATTACTAGGCACACAAAAACGTCCATGAAATTTAACTATCCCATCATTCGAGATTTGAAAATCCAACTTCTTTCCCTTCAAAGCTTTATCTCGAATTTTCAACATTTCAGGATCTGATTATTGTAAGGTCTTAATGCGCTGTATAACTTCAGGTTCCACTCTTAGTGCAGCTATCATACCTATAGATTCACTCACTTCAACCTTGAATTCAGAATTTGAAATTGCTTCCAATAGATTCCATTCTTTAACCATCATATTGGCTACTCTCATCGCCGAGTTCCTACTAAGTGCATCTGCCACTTTGTTAGCTTTTCCTGGGTGATACAAATTTCACAGTCATAGTCCTTGAGTAATTCTATCCATCTCCTTTGCCTCATGTTCAATTCCTTTTGAGAGAATAGATACTTTAAACTCTTGTGATCCGTAAAAATTTCAAATCTTTCTCCATAAAGATAATGCCTCCAAATCTTTAAAGCAAAAACAATGGCAGCTAGCTCTAAGTCATGGGTAGGATAATTCAATTCATGTGGTTTCAATTGTCTCAACGCATATGCTATAACTTTCCCGTGTTGCATAAGAACACAACCTAATCCTTTATGAGAAGCATCACTATACACCACAAAACCTCCAGATCCTATGGGTATTGTTAACACTGGTGCCGTCGTCAATCTCCTCTTGAGTTCTTGGAAACTTTGCTCACATTCCTCTGACCAATCAAATTTTGAATTCTTCCGAGTCAATTGTGTTAAAGGTCCTGCAATTCGAGAAAATCCTTCTACAAATCTTCGGTAATATCCAGCTAAACCTAGAAAACTTTGTATTTCTGTCACTGTCGATGGTCTAGGCCAATCAATCACAGCCTCAACTTTAACTAGGGTCCACTGATATTCCTTCACCGGTCACCACATGTCCTAAAAATGTCACTTGGTCCAACCAAAATTCACATTTACTAAATTTAGCATACAATTTGTGTTCTCTAAGGGTTTGCAGCACAATCCTTAAATGTTCTTCATGTTCATCTTGTCCCTTTGAATACACCAAAATATCATCTATAAAGACTATCACAAATTGGTCCATAAAAGGTTTAAACACTCTGTTCATAAGATCCATAAAAGCTGCTGGGGCATTCGTTAGTCCAAATGGCATAACCAAAAATTCATAGTGTCCATATCTAGTTCGAAAAGCTGTTTTAGGAATATCCTCCTTCCTTATCCGCAATTGATGATATCCTGATCTTAAGTCAATCTTTGAGAAAACTGACGCTCCTTGTAATTGATCAAATAGGTCATCAATCCTTGGTAATGGGTACTTATTTTTAATTGTCACTTGATTCAATTGCCTATAATCAATACAAAGGCGTAATGATCCATCCTTCTTTCTGACAAATAACACTAGTGCGCCCCATGGGGAAACACTTGGTCTAATAAATCCTTGGTCCAGTAATTCTTGTAATTGTACCTTCAATTCCTTTAATTCTGTCAATGCCATCCTATAAGGAGCTTTTGATATGGGTTCTGTACCAGGTGCCAATTCAATAGTAAACTCAATCTCTCGCTCTGGGGGTAATCCTATCAATTCCTCGGGAAATACATCAGAAAATTCTTGTACTACAGGGATATCCTCAAGTTGAACTTCCTTCTTATTTTGTTCACTTGCATATGCCAAATACCCTTGACAACCATTTCTAAGAAGTCTATGGGCTTCTAATGCATTAATAAGAGGTATAGAAGGGGTTGTCTTTCCATCATAAAATTCAAAACTTGGCCTATCTGGTGGGTCAAATCGAATCATCTTCCTATAACAATCCACACTAGCTCGGTGTCTATGCAACCAATCCATTCCCAGAATTACATCAAAGTCATACATAACTAACACCATCAGATCAGCTAACAAGTGTTGTCCACCTATAAGGATAGTGGAATCCCTACACACTGAATTAGATAAAATGACATCCTTTAATGGAGTAGAGACACTAAGAGGTACTTCTAACAATTCAGGTTCCATCCTATTCAGTCGCACAAATTGAGCAGATACAAAGGAATGAGTTGCTCCTGTGTCGATCAAAGCATAAGCATTCTAATTGGATAGGGAAATGATACCTGTAATAACTGTTTGAGACCCTTCAGCCTCATCTTGAGTAATCTCATAAATTTTTCCTTGAGTTGGGGGTCGATGGTTATTTCTTGGTGGTAATGGTCTACCTGCATTCTATTGTGGTTGTGGCTGCTGCATTCTTTTCTGAGGACAATCTCTAATATAATGCCCTGACTGTCCACAATTAAAACAAGCATTTGTTCCATAACATGGTCCAAATCCATGTGATCTACCACACCGGCGACACTCATTGTTACCATATTGTGGTCGTTCCATTGGTTGATTATTCCACACTTTTCTAGGATTCTCAATCTTATTCTTCTTGTTTTGCACAAATGGTCGCTTTCCAACCTGATGAGATCTTTTATTAAAACAAAAATTCGATGAGTCTCCTCGAGATTGTGGTCTCACGTGATATGCTGATGCCTAATCTCTTGACATCAAATCTCTTTCCACTATCTGTGCCCTTTCATACAATTCACTATAATCCTTCAAATTCAAAGGTACCAATCGTCCTCTTATATTAGGCATTAACCCATTCAAGAATCTCTTAGCCTTATCCTCTGGATATTCTATTAATTTTGGGGCAAATCTAGAGAGCTCAGCAAATCTCGCCTCATACTGATCTACAGTCAAGTTATTTTGGGTCAATTGCATAAATTCCATTACCTTTTTATCCCTTGCACAGTCTAAAAAATACTTACTATAGAAGACTCCTACAAATCCAGTCCAAGTCACATCTACACCTTCAAAGAATATTGTTCCTTTCGCCGCTTTCCACCAATAATCATCATTTCCTTGAAGTTGATACTCTACTAAAGATACTTTCTCTGCATCAGTACAATTCAGCAATGCAAATATCTTTTCCATCTCATCTATCCACAATTCTGCTTCTACGGGATCTCCTAATCCAGCAAATCTAGAGGGTTTTAGTTTCAGAAATTGTTCTACTAAGCTTTGCATTCTACGGTCACCTCCTACCTATTGTTGGGCTTGCCTTTCCAATAAGGTTCCTACATTAGCAAGTGCTTCCAAAATTCCTTCCACACGGGGATCCATGGCCACTCCTCGTCCATTTCTACTCATCCTGACAATTCCTGGTTTCTGCACATCGGTCACTACTCATTAGCCTACCAAATCTCCTCACAAAACAAATAAGTAACAACTGCAACAATTGTTATTGATACCCTATGAGTAACATAAGTTACTTGTTCCTTACAAAGAAAATATCATTATCCTAACGCATAGTCACTACCGCACCTTATCACTCCAGATATAACCTATGCTCTGATACCAAAAAAGATAATGTAACGAGCTGTGACGTCCCAAAGCGTCACGTACTAAGCACAAGTGGAATTATAATTATTATTATCTTCTTGTCTAACTTGTAATCTCCTTTAGATAACCCATAGTGTTTACCATTGAAGGTTAGCATGTATAACATGGATTATTTAAAATCTCAAGTTTATATTATAAGGTTATCCTACAATGCACATAGACAAGATCATAAAAGGCTTCCTTTCATTTTATCATCATCGGGGCATACAAAATTATCGACCTGGACTCATTCCATGTTCTTCGCCTATATATTTACATCATATACAAAACAAAAGTAAGGCATAACAAAAGCCAGGGATAAGGGTGAGGGTATCTACTCCACGAGTTCCCACACTAGCCCACATCTAACAAAAAACAAAAGTCAGTCAGCCTCTACACGATCCAAGGCATCTAGGCGCCGTCCATCCCCGCTCCAGGTCCTCCTGCTCCAAAGGGTAAAGGTCCGAACATCTCTCCTTCATGGTTGATAAACCATGCAATAAACGTCATCGGTAACAACTCAGCTCTACCGTCATCCAACCATAAGGTCGCCTCATACTTGGAGAAAATCATGTCAATGTCGGGATCATACTAATCATGAAGAGAAACATCAAGACTCACTACCGCCCCGTATCGAGCTACCGGCGGTACATCCATGCTATCAATCTGAAAATGTAAGGTATGAGCAAACAACCTTGCCTAGTAAAGAATGACAAAACTCTAACTCAAACAATCCATAGCCATCAAAGTTACAAGTGAATCATCAAACAATTTAGGATACTAAGAGAATATATCACAAGCATCAACAATACTATTACTTCATGTAAGAAATCACCTTATATGCATCCACTTCTATACTTACCCTTCACAAACTCAATCTCACTTCAAAATATAATGCAACAATAATAGATGAACTCACTCGCCAAATAATTATATTTAGTGTGCATAAACTCCACCCTCGATCAATCACTAACCAGAATTCAACCGGCCGATCGAGTCACTTCCGGAAAGTACGTTATCTGGACTTCCACAATACCTCTAATTGTGGGCATCTCACTCCGAGGCATCCCAGCATCACACAACCGAGGTCCTCCCAAGACCACTCAGCAAGGGGCATCTCACTCCGAGGCATCTTAGTATCACACAACCAAGGCATCCTTGATCGCACACAAGGGCATCTCACTCCGAGGCATCTCAGTATCTCTCTACCGAGGCATCCAAGACCATGCAGCAAGGGTATCCCAAACTTCCGGGGGCATCACCGGTATCTCGGTACTGATGGGTTCATTCATCTTAAGCACACGTTTCACACCACCACACCTTTGATTAATGCATTTATCGTATGCAAAAGAAAAGACTCTAAAGTATCTATCTAACTCTCATGAACCTAGCACACGTGCGTGTCCGGATTATAAGATAAAACTCATTACGTCATGTCCCATTCCATGGCGAACAGATATTTATCCCATAATCAAGCACTATGCAACGCACTCATTGCACACACATGATTCTATATGCACTTATATCTCAAATGATATATGAGACTTATTCATACACAACTAACATCTAGTATAAGGTTTATTAGACTCTATGTTCATCATACAAGTCTAAGATACAAGACACTACATCTAATATGTGTTCTCGGGTACAAACAGTATACTAGCTAAATGAACAGTTTCGGTTTCGAACACAGAAGGTATATTAATTCTTGTCAAAATATTTCTAAATTTTAGTATGTTATACTTGATACATAGATAGACATTTTCTGTGAAGAAACTTAAGTCTAAATCTCACTTTATTAAAAGTAACAATTGTCATAATCTTTACTAGTACCCTGTACCGACGTCCAGATTCTTTATCTACAAAGAAAATCGTTTCACTAGCCAATTCTTATCTATTTAATCTCAAATTTTGACACTTCAATCCTTAAGATGTGTTCTACAATTTTCGTTTAGGATTCAAAGTCCAAATCTAACTAGGTAAATACATAAAATTCATGTAATCAGTAAAGGCAAACCGTTTCTCACAAGAACAGTTTACTGGTTTTACTAAGTACACTTTTGTCTCTATGTTTTTATAGTCATATGGTTATAGCTACGTGTATAGCTTGATCTTATAGAAGTTCTATCATGTAGAATAGTTTCTTTCTTATTTCTATTAACATACATGATGAAAACTAAACACAAACGGAAGACTCCATATCTGTTTTCACTTAGAACAGAATAGATACACAAATTTTCTCACTTCTAACTCAACGAAACAACTTGTCTATCCACAAATCTCTTCTAAAATACTCCAATGCTTACTCACAGCAACTCAAAGCAACTTCAGCATATCTTTCTCTAACAAATGATCAATTCCACAGCTCAGTTCGAAGTGTCGTTGCATCCATAAGCCACTTATAATGATTTCTACCAAAACAACACACTTGGCATCCATTTCATCACTTCGCTCAACAAAACAGCATACTCACACAAGGATTTCGAAACATGCAGTCCTCAAAAACAACATGCAATGGCTTCTAACTCTAATCTAACACTTACTCAGCTTAGATCAATCACAAAACAGCAACTACAAACTATATCCATCACTGTTTGGTTAGATCCTCAAGCTCCCTTGATGAAACAATGGATAACTTTCAATTTAGAGTTAGATCTTTCCTTACCTTGCTTCAGCTACTAAACAGCACAGAGATGCTTCAAGATCAACACTCAAAATCAGCATGCAAGAAGAAGAAGTCGCTGGTTTGCTTCTGGTTTGCTTCTGGTTCTACCGCTCAGCCGAGAGAAAAAGAAAGAAGAAGATGAAGATGGGGGTTGCTTGGTTTTATATGGAGAGAGAGAGAGTGTGTACGAAGCTTAAGGGAAATATAGGGCTACAAACTAATCCCAAGGCTAGTGTAATGATGAGATCTTGTAATGATTATGTTCCTTGAGATTGCATGTCTCGGTTCATGGGAATCAAAACCGTGGGTGAAGAAAAACAAAGAGAGAAGAGAGGTGTCGTGGCTTTCATGCATGCAGATTTTCGCCATCTGTCGATCATCGCTAATTAACAGTTAATCGATATCATTCGTTAGTTCATTAGCTTCTAATATTTTCATCTAATTTCCTTTTGTTTCTACTTAATCCCAATTATACAAAGTCATAACATATATATAACATATCAAATGACATAACATAACATAGTCAATGTTAATCTATAAAGAATTCATCACAAAATGCCAAAGTTAGAAATTTATATTAGCATTATAAATCATTAATCAAGTTATCAATAATCTATAATCTATAAAATAAAATCATTCGGGCCTAAATATTCATTCCCGGCCCAATAGGCTCAATCTACAACGATCCGGCCCACTAAACTTATAAATCTAATAATTTCGAACCTTGGCCCGCTTCAAGCCAAGTCCAATCCCATAATCTCTCATTAGATTTCTTAAGTCCAATTCGTGTGGCCCACTCACTTCTCAAGCCCACATGTTTCTCACGATCCATCGGGTTCATTTTTCGGCCCATTCTACATAAATCTAAGTTCCTAATGATCTAATTACACTAATGAAGGTCAATGAAATTTGGGATGTCACACCGGAATTTTATACTAATTGCAATGGTGTGTTTGTTTATTTAATTGAGCTCTAATTTGTGCTAATTGAGGGTGATTTGTTGTTGGGGGTATTTATCCCAAAATTAATTAATTTTGGTAATTAATTAGAAAATTACCAAGTATCGGTTTACAATGCCAAAAATGAGTTTATGGATCAATGAAATTAGTGGGATTTTCAAGTGTGAAAATATTGTATTTTGGCTAAGGCTAACCATGTACCCACACACGAGTGTTTTATCGGGAAGGATAAAAAGTGGTGATTTGATCAGATGATCAGAATCCATAATTGCGGTAGCTTCTAGTAAGCATAAATAGTATGCTATATGAATATAATTGCGGCAGTTTTTGGTGAGCATAAATAGTATACTATATGAGTATAATTACGACAGCTTTTGGTAATCATAGATTGTATACTATATGAATATAATTGCAGCAACTTCTGGTGAGCATAAATAGTATACTATATGAGTATAATTGTGGCAGCTTCTTGTGAGCATATTTAATATATCGGATCAGTGGATCTAGTAGCTTTTGGTGAGCTATGCTATCTATATGTCGCTAGAGTGAGAAGTTCTGGATTATAGTTGGATTGATAGATAGTATTGATCGAGATGACTGGGGAATGGTCTTGTTGACATGGAATCAACTAAGTTGATTGATCAATGATTCGATCTGAATGAATGATTTGATTCGTTGATATGACTAGATGAAATTATAAATTGTATTGACTTGCAGAAAGAAATCTGAGGCCAAGGTAAGTCATTTGACTCGTGATTGTGCCTAGGCAGCCCTCAGGGCGTATTTTCTTCCTAGTTGAGTCTTAGGGGGTTGAACTTGCTGAGACGTTGTCTCACCCCGTTGTGGGATAACCTTTCAGGTTCTTGGATAGAGATTCCCCCCAAATTGCATGGTCGTCCTATGAGGATTACAGAGCGAGTTTCTAGTTTTCCCGATCCCAGAGGTTTTTGGGTTTACGACCTAGTTGTGACCACGGTCTGGATCGAAGAGGTCCCGCATCAAGAGATACCCAATCGATTTAGCGCATGGTTCCGTACCAATTCCTATGATATTAGCCTAGGTCCCCTTAGGTCTTTCGATGTCCCTTTTGTAGTGATTGAGGCTGCTCGAGATGAGGATCCAGTTGACCCTTCGGATGGCACAGTGGAGGACCCGTCGTCTCACCCTAGCCTTGTGGACTCTGCCGAATCAGCAAACGAGTCAAACTAGCTTATCGTAGGACAACTTGTTTTGAAGAGTCGACCTTTTTATAGACTTTGTAAATATCGGCTAGTAATGTACATGAATTAATCTTATATGTATAAGGGTGTAGTTTGGTTTTTGTTAATTGGTGGTCCTGCTTTTCTATCACATCCTGTTATTTTCTGGGTATTTATTTATTTGCTTCCGCACGTGCATTAAAAAAAAAAATGGGTCAGCGACGCGTCCTAGGACATCGCTAATTAATCGACCAAGAAGGGATGGGCACGCACTCGGAGGGTCGGGGCGTGACATCCCCATTTAGTGGTATCAGAGTGGGTCGATAGTTGGAGTGATAAGGTGCGATGAGTCATGGGATAGTTAGTAGGAATGACCTTTATTTTGTGCTAGCGCATGTGATTGATAGCTTTGGTAGCTTGTTGGTGTGGGTCACTCAAATTCTAATCTGGTGTTGGAATTAGAAAACAGGTTTCTATAAAGACCCTGTAGTATGAGTGATCAGGAGCTAAGGACTCCTAGTAAGAGGGCAGTAGCCTCTGCAACTCGACATGGAATGCCGACAAGGGTTGGTACATGAGGTAGTCGAGGTAGGCACAGGCTCAAACTGGTGTTAGTGTAAAAGTACCGCTACGGGTCGGTACTAGTGTAGCAACACCGAGTAATCCTAAGTTCGATGGGATCGTTCGGCGCTATTGTTCCTTGGGAAGTTGTTGAGCCAGTAAGCTTAGGATCAAAGCCGCCACTATCACTACCACTATCAGTGCTGTAACCGCAGTTTTTGTCGCATCTGCGAGGTCCAACCTGGAATTGTGATCAGGGAATAGACTATAGTATCTGAGTCGAGATTCAGTTCAGGCATAAATGGAAATCGGTTAGGGAAAAGACCAATGTCCAAAGAAAAGTATTCTATTTTGCTCAATGGGAAGGGTGGGATAGTCGGTCGAGTACCGAGTCAAAATAGAGCATGTTGTTCCCGTGTGTGACGACGGAGATTGACCTTATGTCTTTCCTAGGACAAGGATTTGTTTTAAGTGTAGCCAACAAGGTTACCTAGCAAGGAACGGTCCTAGAAGGCCGAAGGGACAGATCCAAAGGAGTGCGCCATAGAACACACTACAGGATTTTTGGAACAGACCTCTAGTATGGGAAAGAGTGCATGCTGTCACCTAACAAGAGACATAGGACTCACTAGAGCTGAGCCGAGTTGGTAGAGGGAAGCATGGATTAACCTAGCCTTTTGGTATATCTGGAGTGTACTATGGATGTGGCCAGCACGACTATCAAGTGAGAGACTGTTAATGAGAATCCAAGGGAGCGCAGGCACCACTACCACAATTAGATGTCACTAGGATGGTGAAAGGGATAGGAATAGAACTGACCATGCACCAATCAAAGGAAGAATGTTTTAGGGTGATGTGATTAGAGTAGTGCAGCAGAGTTTTGGTTAAGTTCGGGAGGAACTCTAGTTTGTTGAAACAAAGTGGAAGAAAGGGAATCTCTAGTTGTTGAGATATAACTTTGACGTCACGTATGAACAGAGTTGGCTCAAGGAGCCTCCCGCAGTGGTGGATTTTTGACGTGAAATAATCTAGTATGATTTGTTGACATGTAAAAGTGTCGAGTTTATTGGGAGTCGAGAAGGACTTCGATTTCATTAATCTCATCGTTTGAAGGCGACCCGTTTGTTAGACGGGGGTTGCCAAGGTTACTTGAAGATTGTCATAGATAAGACAGATTGAAGAACTGAAGATTGAGGACACCTCAATTGTCCAAGAAATTCTAGATGTGATTCCATAGAAATTGTCAGGCCGGCCGTTAGAGAAATAGATAAAATTCGCGATCGAGTTAGAACCCGGGGCAGAGTATTGTCAGCTGAGGATCAGAAAAGAAGGACATATTGAATTCAGTGTTTAATACCCAAGGCGACCATTATGAGAAGTACCATTTTGACATCCCAAATTTTCACTCCCATTTTCTACTGAATAAATCAGGTATTTCATTGACGCGCCTATAGGGCTGTTCTCAGAGCTTATCACTCTTGAGATAACTAGACTATCTGGAGAAGCTATTAAGGATTTAAGGCAAATAGACTTAAGAATTCGACCACGAATTGGCTTCTCGACCGTGCTTATCTTTAGAGGCCATTACGGTACAGTTAAAAATCGATTTGAGATCAGAGATAGGTCTATTCAACTGAGATGTGTGGCAGATCGTGGGTGACTCCACTAAATTGGGAAATTCTCATCAACCGACACTAGTTTGCTTTCTCCGTCATTTTGGTACCCTGTGTCCGTATTTGAATCATCGAGATTTTCACGACAATCGAGAATCACCATTGAGTCAAGTGGATTCATAGTGGTTCGAAGAAAATCAACCACGGGTCATTTGCTCTAAAAAGTTTTGAAAATTACCCGGTAATCTAGGTCACGCTAAAAACGTGCCGAATGGAAATTAACCGCCAATTCAAGTCTGATTTCAGAAATTGAAGATTCTGTCATGTCATAATAAATTCTGGGAATATCAACTCAGTCTCAAAAGATTTTTTGGAAATCAGACTTTTTAGGAAAAAGTTGGCTTAGGACTGTTTTTGCTCAAAAAAAGCCTAGGATTGTTTTTTGTTGTAAAATTGAGATGCAAGATGGTTTCATGGGTGAGGAAAAATGTCAATTTGATAATTGAAGTATCAATTAATATTTTAAAGGCCAAATGAGGTTGATTTAAAGTGAATCAAGTGACCAATTGAAGCCATTTCTTTCAAAAATTCGTGTGCCCCCAATGCCTAGCCAAAATGCACCATTCCAAGGGTTGATGAGTGTGCTTTGGTGGCTCAATTGCAGCCATGGGATTTTGGCTTGATGGACAAGCTTTGGGGGGACAATTTTGTGGAAAATGTGCATGGTAGGCCCCCATTCTTGTCTCTCTCTCTTTTATCTCTCTTGGCCGGTCAATCCACCCCATTCCCCTCCATTCTCGCCATCCACAGCCGTCGCATGGCTTGACCGCCAGTTGCACCACCGCCTTGCCACGCGCTGCTCGCGCTCGACCGAGCTGCCGCCCGTGACCCTGCCTCTTGCTTTGCCGTTCTGCAGCTTTGTCCAACCATCCAACCCTTTATTTAACGCTACAAGTGGCTGAGGAAGCCCACCGGAGTCCCCGTTTGGACTGAAACCACCATCGTTGTCCATCCCTGAGCCTTGCTAGCCATCTTGGCCTTGTTTACTTCTGTTTTTGCAACTAAAACATATCAGGTTTTTGTGGGTATCACAGCACCTTTGGAGGTCTTTTTGAGGTGTTTCCAAGCCCCAGAGCTCAGGCCCGCTTTGGAGTAAAACGTCCCCCACGACGTTCTCAACATTTCAATCTAAGCGGATTGTTAAACGGGTGAGTTTATCTCACTAATCCTTGCTTAAAGGTTAATTAGTGTTAATTAAGCATGATTAGGTGGTTAGATTAGTTTAGAACAATTAAATAAGTGACTTAATGATGTGTGTTAGGTGGTTAGACTTAGTCATTAGCAAGTAGAGAGCTTCTAGTATTCATTGAATGAACCTCGGGATTTTTCCGGGCTCATCTCGGCTTCCAATTAGGCATTATGGGCGTAAATTGGATTTATTGTATTATTTAATAATTTTCGAAATTATTTAATTATTTATTTATTTTCCGAAAATAAGGCAAGGATAGTCAACGATCGGTATTTTATGCTGATTACCGTGGTGCAGTCCATTTATTTATTCAAACCTTAATTTGTGAGAAATTGATTTATTAATGATTTTAGGGTTTATTCGTAAATTAAATAATTTTGGTTATTAATTGAAAAATAACCAGGCATTGGTTGATAATGCCAAAAAAATTTTTGGAGGACTACAAAAAATGGTGAGATTTATTGAAAGAAGGAATATGATATTTTGGCTAAGGCTGATCGTGTACCCACACACGATATTTTATTGGCTATGACAAAATAGTGAGAAGAAATGTTGTGTGACATGGCTCGGTGACCAGATAGGTCACCTTAGAGAATGCACGTGAATAGTTGAGCATATACATCATCTGAAAAAGCACGTGGCTTGGTGGTTAGTACGCTGCCTTGGCATATATGTCGCCTTAGAGAATGCATGTGGCTCGGTGATTTGATATATCACCTTAGAGAATACACGTGGCTCGGTAATTAGTACATCGCCTTGGCGTATAAGTCGCCCTAGAGAATGCACGGGGCTCGGTGATTAGATAAGTCGCCTCAGAGAATGCACATGGCTCGGTGATTAAGTACATCGCCTTGGAGTATACGTCGCCTTAGAGAATGCACTTGGCTCGGTGACTAAGGGGGTGCTTGACAAACTGCAATTTCTGCTCCATAAACAAATTTTCTATTCTAGACTTGTTTCTAGAATAGAAATCAGTTTGATAAACCTCTTGCATTCTTCTATTTTTGAAATAGATTCTTGTTCAAAAAATAGGTTTGGAATAGAAATCAGAAGTAGGAATTTTCTACATCTCTATTTTCTGGAATAGAAATGAGAAATAAAAATTATTCTCATCATTCGTCAACCGGTCCTTCATCGGTCGCCGTCAACCATCGTCCATCAGTTGCCCTCCGCCACCGCTATTGGTCGCTGGCCGCCGGCCGTCGGTCGCCGGTCCACCGCCGTCCGAAAAGAAAAAAATTTGTGTTGTTATCAAATGAATTTCTGTTTTTAGAGTAGAAATTTTGTGTCGTTATCAAATGATTATTTTTTCTTAGAAACTCTTCTAAAATAGAAATAGAAAAATATATTTTTCTTCTAGAACCTATTTCTGGAACATAATGGTTATCATTCACCCCCTTAGTTTCTAGTTGACCCTAATAGGGTAGTGGCGACTCCTCATTAAAAAAATTTTATGAACACCCCAATGTCTCGCCATGTATGAGCTTGGAAGAGCCCGCGTCTAAAATTAGAGCCGTAGGCCCGTCTTTTTGGCAATACCCCTGAAACTAATTTTCTCTCAATCGAGAGTAGGTCGCGACAGTAGATTTGAAGCGTATCATGTAGTTTTGAGATGCGAAAGTGCAATATTTATTGAATAACAATATAAGTACACTCCATGAATTAGTAAGAAATATTAAAGCACAAAAAATGTAACTTCTTCTTCCCTGATATCTTTCCTAAATTTGTCAGGATCTTCAGATAAATGTCATCGAATTGAATCGGAAAAGGTAGGTGAGCTATTTATGTAGAATCTTCTTGAGAGCAAAACTAATATATTTTTCATCTCCTCCATTTGCTAATTATTCAAGAGCATCTTCCAATTTCCTATAGAGAGCCTCTGTTTCCACTCTCAATATCACTAAAACACACCATTTATTAATTTAAAAGTGTAAAATGTCTTCAATTAAAACAGGCAACTAAGTAGACCAGAAAAGGCAAGCAATTGGGGTCTAAACAACCATCTATTTTGAAGCCGAAACATGAAAATTCCAAAAATACGCACACAGCCCAACTCCATCTTCTTGCTCATGAAGTTTGAACCTGCTCGTGTGCTTTCAATTTAGTGTTGCAGGTTATCTTCATAGGACATTTTCATTATTCACAAATCAGAAGTTTTTAATTTGCTTATTTGACTGAAGAATATTTTCCAACTGCGCCTTAAGCAAAATGATTTTAGGGTCACATTATTTCGGACTCTTCTATGGCTCCGCAATCAAGTCAGCACATGGACTAAATTACCCTTTAAAAAATCCCATTTTAGTTGGCCTTCATTTGGTTAAGAGCAAGAGTCATATGGTTGGGAAAAAACTTAAGCTAAAGATGCCTTTTATATGGCTTCATACAAGGAAAGTGACCAAAACAAGTCTTAAATCTATTGCAACTATATCAATTCAATTATAAACTTTTTCAATTGCACCAATTTAGTTCTTACATTTTCAAGTTTTGTTAATTGAGTCTATCCGATCAATTTTAGTTGGAAACCATTGATGTGGATGCTAACCGTTTTACATGGCATGACCAGCACTAACATAAACAATTTTTAAAAAAAAGTTTATCATTTTTTTTTCCATCTTTTTCCTTTCTCTTTGTGTAGGCCAGATCAACCTAAATTGCAAGCACCTTTTGAAGGTAATATATGTGATGTGGTAACTTTTCATTTATTCGTAACATTCACGTGTGATGAGTAACTTTCTCATACATCAAAGTCATTTTCAAGATGCTAAGTAAATTTTTATAATAAATATCATATGATTAGTGAATTTTATTATGCTTGGATAAATTGCATGTGTATTTCGAGTAAATTTGACTGTTGAATTCTTCCATGTGTCACTCATCCAATAATGGATGTGGAAATTATATATTTGACATTGATAGTGGACCTAATTAAAACCTAGAAAGGTATTAAAATTAATATGGATAGTGCTTTTCTTGTTAAACTATAAACCCAATCTCAAATTTGAGATCAGTTCTAAATATATTAACCTAATGTTTTGGGCCGACAAATGGGCTTATTCGAGATACTTAAATGAGATAACCGTCCAGCTTTAGTCGTAAGGTATCCTCATGCGCTTTTGGCTTTTCATTTAGGTTTCTGGCCCACTCGGATCTCTAAGAAAAATAAGCGCCATGACTCTTTGCCTTCTGACAAGAGCCTCGGAATCGGGTAAACTAAGATGCAAAAGGGAATCTTTCATTTAATTATAATTATTATGATTTTCATAGCAAATTTTAATTTAAAAGAAACCTTAAAAGGCACAAAAATACAAAGATTGAAGTGGGGCTCAACTCCCACACCCTGCAAGGAGGCATGGCAAAAGTCTGAAAGTGTGTGTTAAAATAGGAATAGAGTAGGACCGACAAAAAAAAAAAGTGGGGCTCAACAAACAACATAAAGTTTAATTAAAGTTAACGACAAATGGAATCACATGAAGAGCAATATCATTGGGTACCAACCAACCACTCACATGAGCAGCAAAAGCAGCTTAACCACAATTTGTAAATTATTTGAGAGATCCAAGGCCACTTGTTACTTTTGCCTATTTGTTGCATAGGTCCAAGACTATATTTTTCATATATTATTCTAAATGTTAGTTTTAACATATGTTGCTTTTGTTCATAGTTCAAGTTAATTATTTACATTTTTGTTGAAGGTATTAAATACATTTAAAATCCTAATCGCCATGTGTGTGTGTGGGTGTGGCTTGTCCTCCATTTGTTCTCTTAATTACATATTGTTATATAGACAATGACAGACCACAAAAAATACTTATTAAACAAAAAACAAGTTTCGACCAAAAAAAAAAAAAGAAACAACACCCGATCGTTCGAGTCGAATCATTTTTTTACTTTAACAACTCGCAATCATTCGTTTTTTTTTTTTTTAATTAGGCCACTTGATGGAACGGCAACATAAATTTTATATTGCGAAGAAATCAATTAAAATTTACACAGGTTTTGTCTTGATTGAGAAGACCGACGGTGGTCATTTCTTAATCTTATTTTTGGCCAACGAACAGACTTGAACAGTGTGCTGCCCAATTTGCAGCTTCCCTAGGATTTGAAGGTGCTTAGTTAACTTAACTAAGGTTACATTTTTGGATCCACTCCATGTCGATATATATCCCCTTCTTTTTAGTAATTTAGATCTTCAAATAAAAAAAGAAAATTAAAAGATTCTAAATCGACTTTTTTCCTTTGATGGATCTCTTTTCTGTGAAACAAACGACGGAAAATACTAAATCGCTAAATTGTTAGATCTCTTGTACTAAATCGCTGAATGAGCTTGAGGTTCTTATTAATAGAATATTATCAACAATTATTTTTCAATATATAAATTAATAACACAGCCATTTTATGTTTTACAGATGTTTCGATCTATATACCATTTTATATCCACAGTCAACTCAATAAAAACCTAGATCAAAATTAATATGGGTAATGCTTTTCTAGTTAAATTATAAACTCAATTTCAAATTTAAGATCAGTTCTAAATATAATGACCTAATGTTGTGGGCCGACAAACATTTTAAAAGTCCTAAAAAAGTAAGTTGGGCTTAATTGAGATGGCAGTCCAAAAATTATCGTTATGCGACTCCTTTTGCTTTTCATTTAAGTTTCTGGCTCATTCGAATCTCTGAGAAAAATAAGTACGATTACTCTTTGTTTTCTAATAAGAGCCTTCAAATCAGGTAAACTAAAATGTTAAAGGGAATCTTTCATTTGATTATAATCATTACGGTTTTCAAAGCATAATTTAATAAACAAAAAGCCCTAAAAAAGCACAAAGAAATAGAGATTGAAGCAAGGCTCGACAAACAACATAAATTTAATAATAAATGGAATCACGTGAAAAGCAATATCATTGGGTATCACACACAGCCATAGGACTATGGTTTTTTTTTTATAATATTATATATGTGAGTTTTAATCTATTTTGCCTTTGCTAATACTTGAAATTAATTATTCACAGTTTTATTGAAGTTTTTTAATAAATTTGAAACCCTAATCATCACCTCATATTGATTTTGGCAGCTACCCACATGCATATATCGGCAAGAATATTAATATTGTGAAAAGGATTAAAGATGCTACTTATCACATGCGTATGGGATTTTGGCCTTCCTTGTCCGTTTGTTCTCTTTATTAATTATATTTTGTTACATAGATAATGACAAACTATAAAAAGTACTTATTAAACAAGCGATAATCCTAGTTCAATCATTTTCTTACTTTAATAGCTGGTAGTCATTCGTTTTTTCATTTTCTTTAGGCCACCTAATGGAACTGCAATTTAAATTTAATAATGCAAAAAAATCAATTAAAATTCACGAATTTTGTCTTGATTAGATACCGAGAGCAGTCATTTTCTATTCTTATTTTTGGCCATCGAGAGACCTGAACGTTGTGTTGCCAAGTTTTCAGCTTCCCAAGATTTGATGTTGCTTAGTTAACCTAACTCATGTTACATATTTGTGGTCAAATATTAAATTTAATATGAGTAGTGCTTTTCCAGTTAAATTATAAACTCAATCTGAAATTTAAGATCAGTTCTAAATATATTGCTCTAATGTTGTGGGCCGTCAAACATTTCAAGAGTCTTAAATAAGAAGTTGGGCTTAATATGGACACTAAATTTAGATGGTGGTCCAACTTTAGTCTTAAAATATTCTCATACAACTCATTTTGCTTTTAATTTAGGTTTTCGACTCGCTTAGATCTCTGAGAAAAATAAGCGCAACCACTCTTTTTTTCTAGTAAGAGCCTTGAAATTGGGTAAACTAGGATGCAAAAGGGAATCTTTCATTTGATTATAATCATTATGGTTTTTAAAGCAGAAATTAATAAACAAAAAGCCTTAAAAGGCACAAGATACATAGATCGAAACAAGGCTCAACAACCAACATAAAATTTAAGCAAAGTTAACGACAAAAAGAATCACGTAAAGAGCAATATAATTGGATACCACACACATTCACATGACCTTTTATTATACATTATTTTGAATGCTAGTTTCAATCTATTTTGCCATTGCTCATACTTCAATAATTATTCACATTTTTATTGAAAGTGTTTAATAAATTTGAAATCTTAATCATCACCTTGTTGATTTATTTTATTATTGTAAAAAAGATTAAAGATGCTACATATCGCGTGGGAGTGTGGGCAGTCCTTGTCCATTTTTTTTTTTTTTTGGTAAAGTGGCAGTCCTTGTCCATTTGTTCTCTTAAAAAAAAAAAATTACATTTTGTTGTATCGATAAGGGCAGACTATAAAAAGCACTTATAAACAAGCGATAATCCTAGTCGAATCATTTTCTTACTTTAACATTTGTTTATTATTTTTTTAAGTCACTTGAGATGGAACTGCAATGCAAAGAAATAGATTGAAGTTCACAAATATTTGTCTTGATTGAGAAGACCGAGAGAGCAGTCATTTTTTATATTTATTTTTGGCCAAAGACAAACTTGAAAAGTGTGCTACCAAATTTTCAGCTTCCCAAGGAGTAAATGATGCTTAATTAACTTAACTATGGTTACATTACAGATCTCTGTAACCGATACCCATCTCTTCCTTCTTTTGACTGATTTGGATTCTTGTTAAGATTATGAATCGTTGGATCTCTAGTACTAAATCTTAGCCGTCAATTGGTAGAACATTATCAACAATTGCTATTTAATATACCAAGTCTATGACACAAGCCCCCACATACATATATCGATGAAAATATTAATATAATGAAAGGGATTAAAGCTGCTACTTACAACGTGCATGTGTGGGTGTGGCCTGTCCTTGTCCATTTGCGCTCTTAATTACATTTTGTTATATAGACAATGACAGATTAAAATTTTCCTTATTAAACAATGGATGATCCAAGTCGAATCATTTTTTTAACTTTAAGAGCTAGTAGTCAATTTTTTTAACCCACTCGATGGAGTGGCAACTCAATTTTTATAGTGCGAAAAAATCAAGCGAAGAGATCAATTCAAGTCCACAATAGATTTAGGAGGACCGAGAACAGTTAATTATTTTTGGGTTAATATCGCCAAAATTCTTAAACTGGTACATTTATGAAAATTTATCCCCAAACTAATTTTTTAAACCACTAAAATCCAAAACTAGTATAAATATGATAAATTTACATTAACTTAATTTTTTGACCATAAAAAATTATAAACTAGTACATTTGTGACGAATTTACCATGTATTAATTTTTGTTAAATGAGATTAATATCACGAAAAGACACAAATCGGTACACTTGTAATAAATAAATGGTAAAATTCAAAACTAGTATATCCGTCAATTGCTATATGTCATCTAACTTAGTGATTTAACTTAAAATTTAATGAAAATTAATGGATGGTAATTTTTTCACATGCGTGCCAGGAGAGATTTTTGGTGATGAAAAAATTAATTTGAAATAAATTTATCATGACTGTATGGAATTGAAATTTTTCATGATATTAATCTTTATTTTTTTAATTTTTTTTTAGGCAAGTGAGGACTTGGAGCAGTGTGCTCCCAAGCTTAGAGCTTCCCAAGGGTTTGACCAGTGCTTATTAACTGAAGTAAGATTATCGAGCTGCATGGTCCATGTTGGGATATAATACGCGGAAACAACAGGATCTTGCAATTTACGTCAATGCGAAATCACCAGAGAAATAAACGAGAAAAATAAGAACACCAGAAATTTACGTGGTTCGGTCCGAGTATCGGTACCTACGTCCATGACAAGAGCCAGCAGCAAATAATCCACTAAAATCGAAGAATCAGAGTTTACAATCGCTCAATCACTCAAGTATTTCCCACACCTAGATTTAACCCAAAACCCAAAGTGTTTATAAATAAACAACTCACTTGGGATTAAATTCACGTCACAAAATTACCGTGCGACAAAACTCTCTACATACGGCTTCGCGAGGCTTCAAGATCTTGCGGATCTTCTTCGAGCGGTGTCGATGTCTTCACGTACGTAAGACTTCGACGGACGTTGAGCAGCTTTTTATGGTTCTCTGCATTCGTAGGGTTTTATTTCAAACCGCTTCACTGGAAGAAAACACGTACCCAAAAGTCAAACAATTGACCTGGGCCCACCAACTCCCCTTTTGAATTCTTACGGATGCATGCAGAGGACTTCACGTGCAAAGAGGTTTCGTCCAAGCTTCTTTCCTCTTTTGCTTTCTTATATAAAGTGTGCCCAAGATTCTTGTTTCGCCCGCCCGGAGGAGGAAATTCAAGAAAGAAATTATTTCTTTCTTTTTCATCTAATTTATAATCTGCTTGGGACAAACTTTATTAACAAATTCGAATTCCGAATTCAAATTCGAGACATTAATTTAATAATTCTCCACCTTGGCTTGATGTTTGAAACCAAGTTATAGTGCTCATCATCCATGCTGCTCTCCCAACACCCCGACGGGTGCTCACTCTCCACAGATGCCAATAGAACTCAAGCAGAACTTAAGCTTCGCCAAAGGAACAGAATTAGTCATCATGTCTGCAGAGGTATCTGCTGTAGCAATCTTTTTAACAATAACAATACCCTTAGATAAGACATCTCGGATGAAATGGTACCTGATGTTGATATGCTTCGTTCGCTCGTGATAAACTGGGTTATACGCCAAATATATCGCATCTTGGTTATCATAGTGTCTATCCATACTTTTTTGTTCTAACCCAAATTCCAAGAGCAATCTTTGTAACCATATCACCTCCTTCACTACAAAAGTTAGTGCCATGTACTCTGCCTCAGTCGAAAACAAGACAATGTGATCCTGTAATGATGCTTTCCAACTAACTGCACCACCCACTAGCGTAAACACGTACCCTACTAAAGACCTGCAATCATCCATGTCATCGGCGTGATCCGAATCCACAAAACCGGTGGTCTCACTACCATTGCTATCCCTCCGGTATACTATACCCACGTCTGTTGTCCCCTTCAAATATCTAAGAATCCACTTCACAGCTTCCCAATGAGCTTTACCAGAACACTTCATATAGCAACTAACCACGCTCACAGCTTGTGAAATATCAGGCCTAGTGCACATTATAGCATACATAATACTACCCACAACACTAGAATAAGAAACATGGGATATATGCTCCTCCTCCTCCTCAGTTTGTAGTGATAATTTATTTGAAAGCTTAAAGTGCTTAGCTAAAAGTGTACTTACAAATTTTGCTGACTGGATATTAAAACGTGTTACAATCTTCTCAATATATTTCTTTTGAGATAGACGTAAAACTCCTGCAGTCCTGTCACGCAAAATCTCCATACCCAAAATTTTCTTTGCAACACATAAATCTTTCATCTCAAATTCAGCATTTAATATTAGACATATTCTTAACTGATATCAACATATCATCAACATATAAAAGTAGATAAATCAAAGAACCATTCTCCAATCTCCTAATGTAAACGCAGTTGTCCATCTGACTTTTTGAATAATCTTGACTAGCCATAAAAGCATCAAAATGTGTATACCACTGTCTAGGAGACTATTTTAGCCAATACAAAGATTTCTTTAATAAGCAAACATGATTTTCCTTACCCGGAATAGCAAATCTCTCTAGTTGTCTCATGTAAATCTGCTCCTCCAACTCACCGTGAAGAAACGCATTTTTCACATCCAACTGCTTTAACTCGAGGTCCTACAAAGCAACTAAAGCAAGTAAAACACCAATAGAAGTATGTCTTACTACAGGAGAAAACACCTCATTGTAGTCAATGCCCTCACGCTGTGTATATCATTTCGACACAAGTCTCGCCTTATACCTTGCTGCCTCGACACAGGGAATGCCCTCTTTCCATTTGAAGACTCATTTACTTCCAACAATCTTTTAGCTCTTTGGTACTTTGACTTGCTCCCATGTCTGATTTCGATTGAGTGATTCCATCTCTTCACTTATAGCCCCTAGCCACTGCGACGACTCCGAACTAGTCATCGCCTTAGAATAAGACAAATGCTCATTTGTCTCCACCTCATCACCTATAGTTAATGCATAAGTAATATCTGTATAACCATAATGTACCGGTGGTTTAATTTGCATTCTTTCTTTATCTGTGGCTATAGTCTGTTGCAGCTTTGCTGGTTGTTCACTATCACCAACTTCAAGAATTGCGGCTTCATCTGCAGTCTCAACCTCTATTATCTTCGAGGTCTCCAGAGTCTCCACTTGAGGCTCCACCTCACTTGTGACACCATGATCTGTCTTCTCTGCTGGTTATGTCGCAGAAGTCCTCTGTTGGAGCATTGCAATCTCGTCGAAGATCACATCTTTGCTGATTAGAAAACCAGGTGATATGGGATCTGTACACCACAGCCGATAGCCTTTCACCACTTGTGCATAACCCAGAAATACACATTTTTTCGCCATCGGCTCAAGCTTACCATCACTCGCATGAGTATACACAAAACATCCGAATATTCGTAATCCGGAATAATTAACTAGTTTCCCCGACCATACTTCCTCAGGAGTCTTCCACTCGATAGCAGACGATGGAGATCGATTTACCAGGTAACATGACATATTCACTGCTTCAGCCCAAAATTCCTTGCCAAGTCTTGCATGCGAAAGCATGCATTGAACTCGCTCAAGCAAAGTTCTATTCTTCCGTTCTACAACGCCATTCTGCTGTGGTGTCTCAGGTACTGTGCGGTGTCTTACAATACCTTCTTTCTCATAGAACTCGGTAAAATCTTTACCACATAATTCCATGCCATTATCGATTCTTAGGCACTTGATTTGCTTATCTGACTGCTTCTCAATCAATGCCTTAAATTTCTTGAACCGATCAAACACATCATATTTGTGCTTCAAAAAGTATACACATACCTTCCTCGAATAATCGTCGACAAAAGTTAGCATATATCGGGCACCTCCTTTCGAAGGAATTGAAGACGGGCCTCAGACGTCTGAATGAATATATTCAACTGGTCATTTGGTCGAATGAATAGCTGTAGTAAACTTAACTTAGTGCTGCTTCCCATAGATGCAGTGCTCACATAAGTCCAGCTTTCCTGTCTTCTCCCCCTTCAACAACCCCTTTTCACTCAGTATCGTCATACCTGCCTCACTTATGTGCCCCAAATGCATATGCCATAACTAAGTTAAGTTAGAGTCTGGCTCACCTGATGAAATTGTAGCGGTTCTGGTCACGATCTTTACCAGTAGATGATAGAGATTATTCACTTTCTTCCCCTTCATCACTGTCATAGCACCTCGAGAGATCTTCAGTACTCCACCTTCAGCGGTGTATCTACACCTAATGTCATCGAGTGTTCCCAGAGAAATAAGGTTCTTCTTGAGCTCTAGTACATGCCTCATATCTGTCAATGTGCGAACCACCCCATTGTGCATCCGGATCCGAATTGTCCCTATCCCCACTACCTTACAGACTGCACTATTCCCCAAAAGAACCCTACCACCATCTGCAGCTTGGTAAGTAGTAAATCAGTTCTTATGAGGCGTCATATGATAAGAACACCCCGAATCTAGCACCCATTCGTTTCCTGACGAAATAGCAGTCACACATAAAATAGCTTCTACATCCCTATTGCTTCCTTCAGCAACATTTGCCACACTTCTTGTGGCATTATGCTTATCAACTTTATTTCTCCGCTTTGGACAATCTCTCATGATGTGCCCCTCCTCGTGACACTCAAAGCACTTCACGCGTCCCTTGGACTTTCTATTACGTGATTTCGATATGCTTTTACCTCTGTTGTTACTAGGCTCTCGATGTTGTTCTCTACCCCGAATCGTCAGTGCTTGCACTGATCCTTTCACTAGACCATCATCTCGCAACTTTCTCTGCCACTCCTTAGAGAATAAGGCGGACTTTACCTCTTATGAGGTAATAGTAGTGCGCCCTTGCAACAGCGAATCAGCAAAATGCTCCCATGACTCTCGTAAAGAGGCTAACAATATCATGCCCTATTCTTCATCATCAAGTATCTTACCGACGTTCTTCAGATCCAACATGAGTTTATTAAATTCATCTAGGTGGGTTCTGATAGACGTACTTTCGGTATATCTAAATTGAAACATATTTTTCAGCATATACAAGCGATTGTTCAAACCTTTCTTCACATAGAGTGCTTGAAGTTTTGCCCATAATGCTACGGCATCCTTCTCCTCAATAACCTTTAGTAAGACCTCATCCGACAAATTTAACAGGATTATGCTCTTTGCTTTTTGCATAAGTTCTACCCTATCTGAGGCTTTCATTATAATCGGCAACTCATCTTCGCCATCTAGTGCCTTAGCCAAACCTTGTGTTGTAAATAAAGTGCGCATCTTAATGCTCCATAACACCAAGTTATTTCTCCCATCAAACTTCTCAATCTCAGATTTCTTCTTATACATAACTGCAATAACAGAATTTCCAGATAATAATCAGATAAGCAAAAACCCCAAATCACAATCAAGAAATCCAACCCCACGCTCTAATAACAATTGTTGGGATATAATACGTGGAAACGACAAGATCTTGCAATTTACGTCAACACGAAATCATCAAAGAAATAAACGAGAAAAATAAGAACACTAGAAATTTACGTGGTTCGGTCTGAGTATCGGTACCTACGTCCACGGGAAAAGCCAGCAGCAAATAATCCACTAAAATCGAAGAATCAGAGTTTACAATCGCTCAATCGCTCAAGTGTTTCCCACACCTAGATTTAACCCAAAACCCAAATTGTTTATAAATAAACAACTCACTTGGGAATAAACTCATGGCACAAAATTACCACACGACAAAACTCTCTATGTACGGCTTTGCGAGGCTTCAAGATCTTACGGATCTTCTTCAAGCGGCGTGGACGTCTTCACGTACGTAGGACTTCGGCGGACATTGACCAGTTTTTTATTTCCTCTCGCGGCTTCACAGGTTCTCTGCATTCGTAGGGTTTTATTTCTAACCGCTTCACTGAAAGAAAACGCGTGCCCAAAAGTCAAACAATTGACCTGGGCCTACCAACTGCCCTTTTGAATTCTTACGGATGCATGCAGAGGACTTCACGTACAAAGAGGTTTCGTCCAAGCTTCTTTCCTCTTTTTCTTTCTTATATAAAGTGTGCCCAAGATTCTTGTTTCGCCCGCTCAAAGGAGGAAATTCAAGAAAGAAATTATTTCTTTCTTTTTCATCTGATTTATAATCCGATTGGGAAAAACTTTATTGACAAATTCGATTTCCGAATTCAAACTCGAGACATTAATATAACACTATACCGATCTTCTATTTATTTTTCGCGATTTGAGTCTTTGTTGAGGCTTTGAATCCTTGAATCTCTTGTACCGAATCTCGGCCGGTGATGATCACATGTACAAGCAAAACAAAAAGTTGCTGTGTTTCTATCACCACATTGTCGACTTGTCAAAGACCAAAATCTGTAATTCCCACCCTCCCACCCCCCCCCCGGCCAAAAAGAAAACACAAAAAACACCAAAATCTGACTTAATGGAAAAAGCGATATTAATGCTCAGGTCTAAAGACTCATCATAAATCTCTCTCTCTGCCGCCCTCGATTGGAAAAATAGCAAACATCATTGTAGCCCCTTCATTTGAATAAATCTAGATTGAGACCCTCAGTAGAGGCTTGGTGTTCAGAAAACATATCATAATACTATCCCCATTAATGTTCACTGAATAGGAAGAATGTAAAAAAGACTTCCAAGTCACTGCTGAAACAACTAGCGTCTGACACCACGGACCAAGTTCTACTTCGTATCAGTGTGTCCATTGTCACTTGCCCTTACCAGACTTTGGCTCTATAAAAATATGATTCAACAAGAGCAGCATTTCGCTCATATGTATCGATATGGAGAGAGATCAAAGCTGTCAATCAAAATGAAATCAACTTTTTATCTTGCAAAAAGGGCATCACCATGTGCAAGTTCTGAAGAAGAGGCCTCGTGTACACCGTCCAGGAATATAAATAAAAGTTCATAGACTACATTTACATTTTTATGCAATCTATGAATTAAATTGAACATATACCAAAAATTCATATACTTCATTGAACAATTAAATTCACATGGACGATAGGGCGCATTGAGGTAAAGTTGAGAACGCACATTGAATAAATTTAAAGTTTAAAGATCTCATTATATATTGAGCAAATTTTATGGACTATTGGTGTTATGTCGACAGTAACCACGAATGAAAATTACATAGAACTAGCAAGAAGTTTGCCCTTTGCACGTCCAAAACTTTTTTTTTTTTACATATATTATTATAAATGTGAGTCTTAATTCTATTTTGCCTTTGCTCATACTCAAGTTAATTATTCACATTTCTATTGAAGGTGTTTAATAAAATTGAAATATTAATCGTCACATCGTATTGATTCCCACAAGTACCCACATACACGTATCGATGAATATACTAGTATGGTGAAAAAAAAAAAAAATTAAAGATGCTACTTATCACGTGCGTGTGAGGTGACTGGCCAGTCCTCATCCATTCGTTCTCTTTTACTGATGACATTTTGTTATATCTATAACGACGGACTATAAAAATTACTTCTTCAGACAAGCGATAGATTAAGTCGCATCATTTATACCTCAAAAGCTACAAATCATTTGTTTTTTTTTTTTTAATCTTATCGGGCCACTTGATGGAACTCCAATTTAAATTATATAATACGAATAAATTAATCAAAGTTCACAATTTTTGTTTTGATTGAGAAGGCCAAGAGCGGTCATTTTTTATTCTTGTTTTTGGCCAATGACAGACTTTTTCTTGGTCAAAACCAACGAGAGACTCGAATAGCGTGCTAGTGCTACCGAGCTTTCAACCTTCCTAGAATTTGAATGTGCTTAGTTAACTAAGGTTACATTATGGATCTCCATAGATGGTACTGTTAGGATAAACGAAACTTTCAATCACATGAACATGACATAAAATCAATAAATATAGCGTACCCGATCAAACATAGCCATTATTAATTCAACGAGCAAAAAGATGTCTTATTGTGGGTATGAATATTCATCACTCTCCTCTATAATTGTTACGATAATGAGCATTTTTCTCTCTTCAATTTTGTGGAAATGGCGGAAGCATAATAATGGAATGCATGCATTTTCCACCAAAAAGAGATCTTATATAGAGAGCGCTACGGGATCAACCCTAAAGCTGCTGAATCTCAACCTTACATGAAGATTTAAGATATGAATTACATGCCTAATTGGATGTCAAAAATATACTGCCCATGATATATTTTACTAAATTGGGCATATATCAAATATTAGATAATAGACTTAGTAAGCTATGGGTTGGATCTTGTCAAGTCCAAGAGATACACATATCCTCCTTCCTTCTAGTGATTTGGATCTTTGTTAAGATTCTGAATCATTGGATCTCTTGTGCTAAATCTTAGACATCAATAAATAGAACACTATCAACAATTGCTATTTAACATAAATATCAATAACAAACCATTTTATGTTTTAGAGATGTTTCGATCTATGTACCATTTTAAAAATTCAACTTCAATTTTTTTCTCATTCAATTAGGTTATTTATGATGTTACTTCTACATTTTTAATATGGCTTCAATGTCCCCGCACAAGGGAGTCGGTTTAGGACTACTACCTAATCGGAAGATCTCCTCATGATAATAGTAACAGATCATTTGCTCATTTTACTATGCTCATAATTGATTATGTTGAATATGAGTCTAGTGCAAACCATAAACCTACATAGAATTGGCTTTGATTTTTTTTTTTATCTCTTTTTGATCGGTTGTTAAAATATTTAGTGCCATATAACAACTTGTTACACGTCACCACTTTGTGGAAAATCGTTAGGTATGAATATGTTAGATACCTGTGACTCGATTGTTATTGAGTTTATAAATAGATTTTCAAAGCATATCACAACCTTTAGATAGAACTCAGTGTCACTTGGGTCCGAACCATCATTGTCCATTTGTTTTCTTTGTTAATTACATTCGTTCTATCAATAATGATATTAGATAAAGTGTGCTTAGTACACCAGGGATGACTTAAAATCGAAATCATGTTATTTATTCGATCTTGATCACACAAGCCCCCACATATATAATATTAATATAATGAAAAAGATCAAAGATGTCACTTGCAATGTGCTTGTGTGGGGTGTGGCCTGTCCTTGTCCATTTGTTCTTTTAATGACATTTTGTTATTAGACAATGACAGACTATAAAAGGTCCTTATGAAACAAGCGATAAACCAGTCTCGTGATTTTCTTACCACAACAGCTGGTAATCATTTGATTTTGGTTTTTTTTTTTTTTTTCAATCACTTGATGGAGCTGCAACTTAATTTGGTTGGACCTGGGATTCCAACGTGTCAACCTACGAGTCCATTCGCCGGATGACACGTGTCGCATGGACCCCACCGCGTCAGAACCTCTGACACACACTCCTCTCCCCTTTGTCGCCTCTCTCTCCTCCTTTTTTTATTTTTTTCCTTTATTTCTTCTTCTTCCTCCTCCCTTTGCTCACGGTGGGAAGCCTCTGCTCACGGTGGGGATCCCTGTCGCCGCCAAGCCCGTTCGCTCCACCGTCCACCCTTCCTCCTCCCCCTGCGTCTTCTGCAAGATCAAGCTCAAGAGCTTCCCCCTCCAGGCTCGCCGGGAAGTCCATCTTCCTCGGAAAAGTCTGCCTGAAGGTCTCCATCTACACGAGCCGGCGTGGGGCGACCTATGGGGTGAGCTCCGTGTGGCTGCTTGGGAAGGTCTCAGTGCCCCTGGACCTCGCCAGGGCCGAGTCCGAGGCCTTTGTGTTCCGCAGCAGAGTGAAAGGGAAGGCCAGAGGGAAGAAGAAGAAGAAATAAAATAAAAAAGAAAAGAGGGAGGAGAGAGAGGAGACAGAGAAGAGAGGAGTATGTGTCAGAGCTTCTGACACGATGGGGCCCAGGAGACACGTGTCGTCCGGTGAATGAACTTGTAGGTTGACATGCTGGAATTTCAGTTCCAGCCAATATTTTCTCGCAAGAGAAAAGAAATCAATTTATGTCGACAATTGATTCAGAAGACCGAGAGCAGTCATTTTTTATTTCTTTTTTAGGTTAGCGAGGACTGAGCAGTGTGCTGTCAAGTTTTCATCATCCCAAGGATTTGACTAATGCTTTATTGAAGCCTTAACGAAGGGGGAGGCTACCGATGGGCACAGTCCATCCCTTTTCCTGTTTCTCTCTCGTGGCGAGGGCGAGGGTCTTTTTGGAGTATCTAAATCTCAGAATCTTTTGTGCTGAATCTCGGCCATCGATAATCACATGTATCAGCCAAAAAAATTTTGTTCCCAACACGAGAATCTGAAGATTATCGGCCTGTCATGGACCAAAATCCGACTCGATGGAAGAAGAAATAGTAATGCTTAGGTATGAAGACTCATCACGTATCTCTCTGTTGTGCCTCTAATAAAATCTCGAGTTAGACCCCTTAGTAGAGGCTTGGTGCTCAGAAAAAAAGAAGTCATAATACTATTTCATCGTTAATATTCACCGCAGAGGAAGAGCGTAAAAGAGACTTCAAGTCACCTCTTATGCAACCGGCATGTCACACCAAGAGCAAAGTTACACCTCGTGTCAGTGTGTCCATCTTCGCTTACCCCCACCAGACTCTGACTCCGTAAAAATATGATTCAAGCTATGAGCAGCAATGGAGACAGATCACAGCATCTTGCAAAAAGGGCAGCTGTGTAGGCAAATCACAGTATGCAAGTTCCGAAAATCACAGGAATAAAAATAAAAAGTTGTGTATATAGATCAAAAGAGAATATAGGTATCACTTACTTAAATCATAATATATAATAGAGACAGATCTCGGGATATAGATATTGAAGGCCATACTATTGTACTCTCCCCACGTGGCAAAAACTTCACTAAACGTTTCTGTTTCTGAATCTTTATGGTATTCTATTTTGGATTTTAAACTGCCGAGAATTTGAAATTAAGTACAATTTATTCATTGTTTTGACCTTAAAAATTGCCCCATTCCCCAAGATATTTTTTTTATCCTATTATATTTTTATTCATCTCTTTTGATTAACCATTACTTGATTTGGTCGATTGAATTTTATTGATTTTACACTGATGAGAAGGAAATATTACTAAAAATAACACATTACTACTTATTGGTGATTTTTCAACATATGAATAATTTACCATGAAATCCCTTTACACCGTGATAGTTAACATTTACTCAATACATGATTAAGGGTAACATGCAATCTCATGAATAGGTAAAAAAATGAACAGCACATATTACTTTTAATATTTTTCAATAGTAAGAAGTATTACGTTATTATTAGGTCACTTGAGCATAGAAGTTCTTGAAATCTAAAAACAATTCTTGAGAAGGTAGTGACCGATCATAAAGGGGCCTTGCTTTTTCTGGACGCCGTGAGAAAAATTCATTTTATACGTGATACTTTGTTGGGGTTGTTCCAAATCTGTCCCCAGAAAATTGAATTTTATAAGTGAATAAAAAGGATAAAATGCTAAAATACCCATTCTGTTGTACTTGTCTTCCTACATTCCATATTTTGAGATTGTCATTACCTTTCTTTTCTTCTTTATTTTCCTATTAATATCTACATAATCTCTCTTTGTGGTATGAGCTCTAAATTTAACTATGCTTATCAATTAGTTTGTTGGGTATAGATTTTAATTTTGAAAAATTATACTTGTTGAAATAAAATTATGCACTCACATCACCCACACAATTAAGTTTACTTAGCATCTCTATCTTGTAAATATTAAATATCAACAATATGATAATTTTACATTAAAATTCGTAAGAAAGGATACATGATGCAAAATCAACTTATCAATTACGAACAAAAATTATGCTTACTTAACCCCATAATTGGGACGTTGGGAGATTTTAAGCTCATGAGATTGAGGTCGCCTATTTGAAACACACAAATTGCATGCAAATTGGGATAGAGCCACCTTTGCAAGCCAAAAGTCTAAACTTGATCGCTTTATGAGGCTTGCAAGATTATATGTACAAAATCCTCATAAAACTTGTTACCTATTACACAGAAGATCCTTATTAACTTCATTATGAAAAACTTCCCGATGATACTTAATTAGTCATAATAATTTTTTTACAAATTAGTCATTACCTTTTTAAATAGTCATTATAAATATACAGATATAGGAGTAATTTGACATTTTCCCCTTCTAAACTGAGTTGTCCTTCTCTTTTAAAGGGGTGATTTGAGGGGCTTTCTATCAGCGAACCTATGAAAAATTGAAAGACGATACATGAAATGTAAGACTTATTTCAACTAATAGCCTATAAGAGTCTAAATTAGCCCAATTCTTAATGTCAATAAGTAGAACATAATAAAAATTGCCATTCAATATGTAAATCAATGACGTGACCATTTTACGTTTTAGACTATTTCAATCTATATATCATTTTGAAAAATAAACTTCAATTTTTTTTCCTTTAAATGTTTAATTATAATTTCACTTCAATATTTATATATATATGATTTTGCTGACTTGCACAGGGAGTGGGTTTAGGACTAGTATCTGATCTATATTTCTCTATTAGCGGCGGAGGAAAGTATTGGGACCCACCTAAATGATATCTCTCCCGTGATAGTAGTAATAGATTCTTTGCTTATGTCACTAGACTTACAATGAATTGAAAAAAATTCTTCTACAAATCCTCATAGACCGATATGGAGTTCGCTTTGATCATATAATCTTATTTTGACAGGTTTTTAAAATTTTACGTGTCTTATATGTAATCTGTTATACTAAAATTAAGATTAAAAATGGGTTTCTAAAAAGTATTGAGACAATAGGGACAAAAAAAAAACATTTACTAACACAATTATCACACAAGCGATGATTAGAATAAACTAAAATTGAGTTAATAATTGTAATCTCAATTCCACAATGATGGACGATATAAAGTACTTATTCCACTGGCAATGATTCAATTCAAACCATTTTGTTACTTTTACAGCTGGTAATCATCTATTTTTTCTTTTCTTTTTAAGCCACTTGACGTATGTGCAATTTAAAAAAAAGCAAAGATATCAAGCAAAGAGATTGTATACCATGTATGTAGATTCTTGATTGTTTATTAGGCGGTGCATGACAACCACCTATTTCTGTTACAGAAACAATTTTTTTATTCCAGACTTGTTTCTGGAATAGAAATCCGTTTGATAAACCTATTCCATTTTTCTATTTCTGAAATAGATTCTTGTTTCAGAAATATGTTTGGAATAGAAATCAGAAGTAGAAATTTTCTACTTCTCTATTTCCGGAACAGAAATGAGAAATAAAAATTCTTCTTATTGTTCATCAATCGGTCCTTCATCCGTCGCCATCGACCACCGTCCGTTGGTTGCCCGCCGGCTGCCCGGTCGCCGCGATGAGTCGGCCACCGCCACCATCGGTTGTCAGTCGCCGGCTACCGCCGCCGTTGTCGCCGGCTGCCTCCGGTTGCCGATCCACCGCCATTCGAAAAAAAGAATTCTGTCATTATCAAACAAATTTCCATTTTTATAGTAGAAATTTTGTCTCATTATCAAATGGTTATTTTTGCTTAGAAACTCTTCTAGAATTAGATATAAAAAAATCTATTTCTCTTCAAGAATTTATTTCTTGAACAAATGGTTATCATTCACCCTCTAAGTATACTATCTTGGAGATTATATAGTATGGAATGACATGACCGGGGAATGATCATGTTGACATGTAATCAACCAGGTTGATTGATTGATGTATCAATCCGTCATATTATGATTGGGTGCCTATTTGAACTGTGCTAATATGCAGGTGGAATCTGAGGCAAGGTAAGTCCTCCAACCAGTGTGTGCATAGGCAGCTCGTATGGCATATTGGTTTACTAATCGAGTCTTAAGGGGTAGAACTCACCGAGACGTTGTCTCAATGGTTATTGTATAACCATTTCAGGTCATTAGATGGTAGCACCTCCACCTCCTCATCCTCCTATGCATTTCGATATACCCAAGGAAGTCATCGAGATAGAAAATCACTTTCCGATACACCCTCACTCAAAAGGACTAGAGTACGTTTTGGTAAGGACGCCCTGAGGCCCCATGAGTATCAGTCGTGGTATCATGAGTATCATGACGGGTGAAGGGAGGGTCCCATGCTAGAACGTGATGTGCCTATGTTCGTTCTGGAGGAAGCATTCGGGAATGGGACGGCTAATCATAAGGATGGGTCAGTGGTGGATGCACAAGACCCTAAGCTCGAGAGTGATCACGATTCTCCAGAATCGTCAGCAGTAGACTCCAACTAGAGCATGCCAGAAGGAGAAGTCGATCAAAAGGAGGTGTACCCAAAAGAGAACTCGGAGGAGGAACCTGAGGAGGAGCCTCAGGTGAATTTTGAGGAAGAAGAGCTCGAGGATGAACCTGAAGAAGAGGAGTAGGAAGATGACTCTAAGGATGAAGAAGATGAGGAGGATGACCTTGAGGAGGATTCTGAGTACGACCCAGATGAGGACTGAGACCCCATCCTGTTTTGCAAATGTTGAGTTTTGATCGGATGTATAATAGATCAAACTTGTGAATAGTATTGTATTATACTATATAGTTTGCTTTGTGTAAAAGTGCAGTTATGGTTTTCAGATGTGAAAAATATAACTCTACTTTTCTATCCCATTGTTTTATTGTCTGGGAATTTATTTATATGCTTCCGCATGTGTATTAAAATAAAAGAGTCGGTGATATGTCTTGGGACGTCGCTATTAATCGACCAAGTTAGAGATGGGCATGCGTTCGAGGATCAAGGCGTGACATCCTGTTTAAGTGGTATCAGAGCATGGTCGTTAGGTATTGGAGTGATAAGGTACGATAGACCATGGGATGGTGGTAGGAAAGACATTTAAATTAATGTCTGGTGCATGTCGATGGTAGTTGTTTGGTAAAAATTGTTTGTCATGTGTGTGTCGCTCATCTTTTAATCCAATGTGGACTTGGAAGATAGGTATCAATAGATACTAAACCATGAGTGAGCTAGAGCATAGAACTCCAAGTAAACGAGTTGTTAGACCTTCAGCTCGGGTTAGAACACCGACCGGGATCGGTACCCAAGGCAGAGGTAAGACACAGGCATGGGCCAGTGCCAGTGGAATAGCACCACCTCCTGACAGTGCTGGGGTAGTAGCCCCTGGTGATCCCAGGATCGATGGGATCATGCGAGTACTTGAAGTCATGGGTAACAAAATGGATCAGTAGGCACTGAACTAGGCCGTCGCTCAAGCCTCTACTATTGCTATTGTTACCATTGCTACTGAAGCCGCCCCTGCTGCCACACCTATTGCTACACCTACCGTTGCACCCGTTAGAGGTCCGCTAGGAATTGTAGTTGTTGAAAGACCAATTCACAAGTTGGTGGAATAGTTCTTGAGGTTGAATCCGCCAAAGTTCATTGGAATATGAGACCCTGAAGCTGCTGCTTTGTGGATTCAGAAGTTGGAGAAAGTGTTTGCACTACTAATGTGCAATGAAACCGAGAAAATAGTCCTTGCAACTTAATAGCTGCAGGAAGTTGCAAATACTTGGTGGAGGACTACCCAAGGAGCAATATTTTCAAAGGGTTTCATCTCGGAGTGGAATGCCTTTCTAGAAGCTTTTAATGACAAGTACTTCTCCAGACGGCCAGAGAGGTGAAGATGGTAGAATTTCAACGTCTTCGTCAAGGTTCCCTGACTGTCGACCAATATGAGATGAAGTTTGCTAAACTTTCGCAATATGCTCCTGAACTGATTGAGAATCTGGCAAACCGAGCAAGAAGGTTTAGGGACAGATTCAGACCGGACTTGAGAAGCACACTGGTCTCTCTAGATTTGAGAACTTACAATGATCTTTATGGGAGAGCCCAGAAGATCGAGAAAGATCAAAATGAAAGAGCTGCCTCATCTAGGCCGAGGTTTAACTTCCACAGGGAAGCAATCTGCCAAGAAAAGAGACCCATGCCTGGAGGTAGATCTCGTGTTCCACCTAGCAAGAGGAGTGGATTTAGTAGGCCAATGCCTAGTAGGAATGAGGCATGTTGCTTTTGTGGAAGGCGACATGGGTCAACCCCATGCCCAGCTAGGATGGGGGCATGTTTTGAATGTGGTCAACAGGGCCACCTAGCCAAAAATTATCCTAGAAAGCCAAAAGGACAACTGCAGTTGCCACCGCCGCCACCAATGGGACAAATGAGAGGGTATGCCCCACAGAACGTGCCATAGGGAGGAAAACTGAGACCTCTAGTTCAGGGCACAATTTATGCTATCACACAAGGTCAGGTAAAAGCTGCACTTGACGTGATCACATGTATGGTTTCGCTAAATGACCAACCTGCTTACGCTTTATTCGACTATGGAGCAACTCATTCTTTTATTGCCGAGCAATATGTTAAGCTGTTAGAATTAAGTCATGTATTGTTGGAGTCAGCAGTTTGCATATCTATACCATTGAAGGATAAAGTGATTGCTACTTTCGGTTATTCTGGTTGCAAGTTAGCGATTGGTGAGCGAGTGGGGAACATAGACTTGTTAGTCCTAGCCATATATGACTTTAATTTGATAATTGGCACGAACTGGCTCACCAAGCAACGAGCTATAATGGGCTGCTATTGCAAAACGATTCAATTTGACCCGTTAAATGGTGAGAGCTTCGAGTTTGTCGGGAATCGAGGAGGACCCTCGATTGTCCTAATCTCATCGCCAGAGGCAACTTGTCTGTTAGACAAGAGTTGTCAAGGTTACCTGGCAACTGTTGTGGATACGACAGTTGTGAAGCTGAAGATGAAAGACATTGCTATGGTACAAGAATTTCTAGACGTCTTTTCGAAGGAATTGCCAGGTCTATCGCCAGAAAGAGAGAGGTTGTGGTTGAGCTAGCACCCGAGACAAAGCCAATCTCTAAGGCTCAATACCGAATGGCGTTATCTAAGTTGAAAGAACTGAAGGTGCAAATGCAAGAGTTATTGGATAAGGGATTTATTTGCCTTGGTGCATCACCTTGGGGAGCACCAATTCTGTTAGTAAAGAAGAAAGATGGTTCGTTGCGCCCATGCATCGACTATCGGCAACTCAATCAGGTAACGATCAAGAACAAGTATCCATTGCCAAGGATTGATAACTTGTTTAATCAACTTCAAGGGACATCGATTTTCTCAAAGATCGACTTGAGGACATGATATTATCAGCTGAGAATTAGGAAGGAGGATGTTCCTAAGTCAGCATTTTGTACTTGATATGGTCACTATGAATTCACAGTGATGCCATTTGGGTTGATGAATGCTCATGCTGCCTTCATGGATTTGATGAATAGGATATTCAAGGAATACCTAGATCAGTTTGTGATCGTGTTCATCGATGATATCCTGGTTTACTCGAGCAGTGCTGAAGAGCATGAGAATCATTTGAGATTAGTACTACAAAAGCTGAGAGTCCATCAATTGTATGCCAAGTTTAGCAAGTGCGAGTTTTGGTTAACTCGTATTACTTTCTTAGGGCATGTGATCTTAGGTGAATGAATTTCAATGGACCCAAGCAAGATTGAAGCCGTGATCAATTGGCCAAGACTAACCACAGTGATAGAGATCGGAAGTTTTCTGGATTTGGCAAGTTACTACGGACGGTTTGTGGAAGGGTTCTCATCATTAGCATCCTTTGACAAGACTCCTAAAGAAAGAAGAGAAATTTGTGTGGACAGACAAGTGCGAGAGTAGTTTCCAAGAGCTTAAGGGAAAGCTGACTACCGAACCTATGCTGACGATTCCATTGGGTCCTAGAGGATTCGAGATCTATAGTAATGCGTCACTCAAAGGATTGGGTTGTGTGTTGATTCAACATGGCAGAGTTGTTGCATATGCCTCCCGTCAGTTTAGATCTCATGAGTTGAACTATCCGACGCATGACTTGGAACTCGCAGCTATCATATTCGCATTGAAGGTTTGGAGGCATTACTTGTGTGGGGAAAAGTTTTAGATCTTCACAGACCATTAGAGTCTCAAGTATCTGTTCTCTCAAAAGGAGATGAACATGAGACAACACCAATGGATGGAGTTGCTGAAGGATTACAACTGTAATATCCTATATCACCTGGGAAAGGCGAAAAAGGTCGTCGATTCTTTGAGTTGAAAATCTTCAGTTGCTCACATATTGATTAAGGAGTGGAACTTAATCGAGAGAGCTCGAGATTCGATATTCAAATTTGAGGTAAGCCACCTTTCAAGTCTTATGGCCACCCTCAAAATTGAACCAGATGTCCAGGTCAGAATCAAGCTACTTTAACCGACATATCCAAATGTACGAAAGATACTTTAAGAGGACATTGAGAAAAAAAAGGCTGACTTTCAGATTTTTGATGATGGAATACTAAGGTTCCAAGGACGTTTGGTTGTACTTGACAATATAGAGCTTAGATAATATATTTTATCTAAACCACATCGTAGCAGTTATAGCATTCATCCTAGAAGTACTAAGATGTATCAGAATCTACGTCAACACTATTGGTGGTCAGGTATGAAGGCGGACATCACCAAGTATGTCGCCAAACGTCTAACGTGTCAGCAGGTAAAGGCTCAACATTGCAAGCCAAGAGGACTACTGCAATCTCTCGAAATCCCATAATGGAAATGGGAACATGTCACAATGGACTTCGTGACTGGACTACCAAGGAGTCAAAGTGGAAATGATTCGATTTGGGTAGTAGTCGATAGACTGACAAAATTGGCTCACTTCATTGCAGTTTGAAAAGACTTGAGTTTGGATAGACATGCAGATTTTTATGTGCGTCAGGTAGTTCGAATGCATGGAGTACCAGTTACGATAACTTTATATCAAGACCTAAGGTTTATAGCCATTTTTTGGAAGAGCTTGCAAAGTGCTCTAGGTACAAAGCTTTAGTACAGTTATGGCATATCATCCTCAGATGGATGGCCAGTCTCAGAAGACAATTCAAACCCTCGAGAATATGCTGAGAGCTTGTGTAATAGACTTCAAAGGAAGTTGGGAAGATCAACTACACCTGGTGGAATTTGGCGACAACAATAGTTACCAGCAGAGCATCAAGATGGCTCCATTTGAAGCATTGTATGGCAGAGTGTGCAAAACACCAGTATGTTGGGATGAAGTCGGAGAAAGAAAGATTACAGGCCCAGAGTTGGTGCAGCAATCAGTAGAAACCGTGGTAGTGATTAGAGGTAGATTAAAGACTACTCAGAGTATACAGAAAAGTTACGCAGATAAGCGTTGAAGGTCTTTGGAATTCCAAGTTGGTGATCATGTTTTTCTAAAGGTGTCACCAATGATGGAAACTTCATGCTTTGGAAAGAAAGGAAAATTGAGTTCAAGGTACGAAGGTCCATTTGAGATTCTTGAGAGAATCGGGAGCCTAGCGTATCATCTTGCATTGCTGCCAAGTTTGGTGCAAGTGCATGACGTCTTTCATGTGTCGATATTGAGGAAGTATGAGCCTAACCCGACCCACGTGTTCAATTTTGAGGAATTGGACGTAGATGACCGTGTGTCATACGTTGAAAGCCCGGTTTAGATAGTGGATAGAAAAGAGCAAGTTCTGCGTATAAAGACTATTCTGTAGGTAAAAGTGGTCTAGTAACACCACAGTATTGAAGGAGCGACATGGGAGATTGAAGAGTCGATGAGACAGTTGTACCCCCACCTTTTCGATCAAGTTTTGTAACGGTTTAAATTCCGAGGACGAAATTTTTATAAAAGGGGAAGAATTGTGACATCCCAGATTTTCACTACTATTTTCCATTGTATAAATCGAGCATTTCATTGACGCGCCTATAAAGTTGTTCTCAGAGCTGATCACTCTCGAGATAACTAGACTATCTAGGAAAGCTATTAAGGACTTTAAGACAAATTGACTTGAGAATTCGACCAGGAATCGGCTTCTTGACCGTGCTTATCTTTAGAGACTATTACGGCACCATTAAAAATCAATTTGAGATCAGAGATAAGTCTGTTCGACTAAGATGTGTGGCCGATCATAGGTGACTCCACTAAATTGGGAAATTCTCATCGATCGACACTAGTTTGATTTCTCTGTCGTTTTGGTACCTTGTGTCCGTATGTGAATTCTCGAGATTTTTACGACAATCGAGAGTCACCATTGAGTCGAGTGGGTTCATAGTGATTCGAAAAAAATCGACCATGAGTCATTTGCCCTAAAAAGTTTTAAAAACTATCCAGTAGTCTAGGTCATGCTAAAAACAAGTTGAATGGAAATTAACCACTAATTCAAGTTCAATTTCAGAAATTGAAGATTCTATCACATCACAATAAATTCTAGGAACATCGACTCAGTCTCTGAAGATTTTCTGAAACCCGAGACTTTATAGGAAAAAGTCGGCTTAGAACTGTTTTTGCTCAAAAAAAGGCCGGGATTGTTTCTAGTTGTAAAATTGAGATGCAAGATGGATTCATGGGTGAGGAAAAATGTCAATTTGATAATTGAAGTATCAATTGATATTTTAAAGGCCTAATGAGGTTGATTTAAAGTGAATCAAGTGACCAATTGAAGCCATTTCTTTCAAAAATTCGTGTGCCCCAATTCCTAGCCAAAATTTACCATTCCAAGGGTTGATGAGTGTGCTTTGGTGGCTCGATTGTAGCCATGGGATTTTGGCTTGATGGACAAGCTTATGGGGGGACAATTTTGTGGAAAATTTGCATGGTAGGCCCCATTCTTGTCTCTCTCTCTCTTTTCTCTCTCTTGGCCAGTCAATCCACCCCATTCCCCTCCATTCTCGCCATCCACAGCAACCAGCAACTGGAGAAGAAGAAGCTGTAGCTGTCGCACGACAAGCCGTCGCCAGAGACTGCCAGTTGTGCCACCACCTCGCCGCGTGTTTCCCGCGCTTGACTGAGTTGCCGCCCGGGACCCCGCCTCCTGCTTCGCCATTCAGCAACTTTGTTTAGCCATCCAACCCTTTGTTCAGCGCTGCAAGTGGTTGAGGAAGCCCGCTGGAGTCCCCGTTTGGACTAAAACCACCACCGTTGTCCATCCCCGAGTCTTGCCGCCCATCTTGGCCTTGTTTGCTTCTATTTTTGCAGTTAAAATAGATCAGGTTTTTGTGGGTATCACAACACCTTTGGAGGTTGTTTTGAGGTATTTTTGGGCCCCAGAGCTTAGGCCTACTTTGGAGTAAAACGTCCCCCGCAACGTTCCCGACATTTCAATTCGAGTGAATTGTTAAATGGGTGAGTTTAGCTCATTAATCCTTGCTTAGTTTGCTAATGATGCTTAAGGGTTGATTAGTGTTAATTAAGCATGATTAGGTGGTTAGATTAGTTTAGAAAAATTAAATTAGTGACTTAATGATGCATGTTAGGCGGTTAAACTTAGTCATTAGCAAGTAGCTAGCTTCTAGTATTTATTGAACGAACCTTGGGATTTTTCCGAGTTGTCTCGGCTTCCAATTAGGCATTATGGGCATAAATTGGATTCATTGTATTTATCTAATAATTTTTAAATTATTTAATTAATTAATTATTTTCTAAAATTTGGGCTAGATAATTGACGACCGGAATTTTATGCTAATTACTGTGGTGCAGTCCGTTTATTTATTTAAGCCTTAATTTGTGAGAAATTGATTTATTTGTGATTTTAGGATTTATTCCTAAATTAAAAAAATTTGGTTTATTAATTGAAAAATAAATGGGCATCGGTTGATAATGCCAAAAGATATTTTGGACGACTACAAAAAATGGTGGGATTTATGGAAAGAAAAAATATGATATTTTAATTAAAATCTGTATAATTTTATCGGGTATGATAAAATAGGAGAAGAAATGTTGTGTGACGAGTGGCATCCTGGAGAATGCACATGATTTATGGCATATGAATCACCTTAGAGAATGCTCGTGAATAGTTGAGTATATATATCACCTAGAAAAGCACGTGGCTCGGTGGTTAGTACGTTGCCTTGGCGTATATGTCGCCTTAGAGAATGCACGTGGCTCAGCAATTAGTACATTGCCTTGGCGCACAAGTCGCCTAGAGAATGCACGGGGCTCGGTGATTAGATAAGTCGCCTTGGAGAATGCACGTGGTTCCGTGATTAAGTACATCACCTTGGCGTATACGTCGCCTTAGAGAATGCACGTGACTCGGTGACTAAGTATACTATCTTGGAGATTATATAGTATGGATTGAGATGACCGGGGAATGGTCATGTTGACAATTAATCGACTAGATTGATTGATCGATGTATCGATCCATGATATTATGATTGGGTGCCTATTTGAACTGTGCTAATATGAAGGTGGAATCTAAGGCTAAGGTAAGTCCTCCGACCCATGTGTGCATAAGCAGCCCGTATGGTATATTGGTTTACTAATTGAGTCTTATAAACCATTTCTCAATGGTCCTTTTAGATTGGCAACACCTCCACCTTCTTGTCCTCCTATGCATTTCGGTATACCCGAAGAATTCACTGAGATAGAAACTCACTTTCTGATACACCATCACCTAAAAGGACTAGAGTACATTATGGTTTAGTCGACCGTCTGGGTTGATATGGGTAAGGACACCTTGAGGCCCCATAAGTATCGGTCGTGGTATCGTGAGTATCATGACGGGCAAAGGGAGGGTCCCATGCCAAAAAGTGATGTGCCTATGTTCATTCTGGAGGAAGCATTCGGGAAGGGGACGGCTGATCATAAGGATGGGTCAGTAGTGGATGCACAAGACCTTAAGCTCGAGAGTGATCATGACTATCCAGAACCGTGAGCAGTAGACTCCAGCTGGAGCAGGCTAGAGAGAGAAGTCGATCAAGAGGAGGTGTACCCAGAAGAGAACCCGGAGGAGGAACCTAAGGAGGAGCCTGAGGTGAATTTTGAGGAAGAAGAGCTCGAGGATGAACCTGAAGAAGAGGAGCGGGAAGATGACTCTAAGGATGAAGAAGATGAGGAGGATGACCTCGAGGAGGATTTTGAGTACGACCCGGATGAGGACTAAGACCCCATCCTGTTTTGCAAACGTTGAGTTTTGATCAGATGTATAGTAGATCAGACTTGTGAATAGTATTGTATTATACTATATAGTTTGTTTTATGTAAAAGTGTGGTTGTGGTTTTCAAATGTGAAAAATATAGCCATACTTTTCTATTCCATTGTTTTATTGTATGGGAATTTATTTATATGCTTCTGCATGCGTATTAAAATAAAAGGGTTGGCAATGTGTCATGGGACGTCACTATAAATCGACCAGGTGAGGGATGGGCACGTGTATGAAGATCGAGGCATGACAACCGTAATGCCATTTGATTTAACGAATGCCCCAACTGTTGTCATGGATGTGACAAACTGAGTGTTCAAAGAATATCTAGATTAGTTGTGATGGTGTCTTTCAATGAAATTCTGGTACATTCAAGGGGTATTGTGGAGCTGGAGAGTCACTTGGGATTGGTACTTCAAACCCTAAAGATGCATGGATTGTATGCTAAGTTTAGCAAATGCGAGTTTTGGCTGACTTGTGTTGTGTTCCTAGGCCATGTGATTTCAGGCGAACAAATCTCTGTGGACCTGTCAAAGATCGAAGTAGTTATCGGTGGATCAAGACCGACAACAGTATTAGAGATCAAAAGCTATATGGGTTGGACAAATCACTACAAAAGGTTCATGGAAGGATTTTCAGCATCAGTGTTGCTGTTGACTCGACTATTGAAGAAGGAACATAATTTGTATGTACAAACAAGTGCGAGCGTAGTTTCCAAGAGTTTGAACAGAAGCTGACTACCGCACCTATGTTGACCATTTCATCTGGTCCTAGAGGATACGAAATCTATAGTGATGCGTCATTTAGAGGAATGGTTTGTGTGTTGATGCAACATGATAAAGTTGTTGCACACGCGTCCCATTAGTTGAGATCTCACTAGTTGAATTACCTAATGCATGACTTAGAACTCGCAACAATAATTTTTGCTCTGAAAATTTGGTTATATTATTTGTATGGAGAAAGACTCCAGATCTTCGCTAACCGTCAAAGTCCCAAAGTATTTACTCTCTCAGAAGAAGTTGAATATGAGATAGTGTTGTGAGTTAGAACTTCGAAAGAACTGTGATTGTGAGGTCTTATGTCACCCTAGAAAGATGAATTAAGTTGCAAATACACTGAGTTGGAAGTCTTCAATTACACGGATGGTGATCAAGGAATGAGCCTTACTCGTGAAAGAGATTAGGTTTCAAATTTCAGGTAGGCTACCTTCCAAATCCTATAGCCACCCTCAGAATTGAGCCATATGCTCAGATTAGAATCAAGGCACAGTAGTTGATCGACCCAAAGATTCAGAAGATTCCACAAGAAACACTATAAGAGAAAAGCTGACTTTTAGATTTTTGAAGGCAAAACACTGAAGTTCCAAGAATGATTGGGTGTACCTGGTGATGTAGCACACATGGAAGAGACCTTGTTAGAAGCTCATTGTAGCAGTTCCAATATTCGACCAAACAGTCCAAAGCAAGTCAGAATCGGTGGTAGCTCAATTGGTAGACTAATATAAAGATAAATATTGCCGGAAAGGTTGTAAATGTAAGATGTGTTAGTAAGTGGAAGTTCTATAATGCAAACCGAGAGGACTTTTACAATCACTTAAGAGTCTCGAGTGGGAATGGAAATATATCATGATGGCATGTTATGATGAGCTTATTAAGGAGCCAGAGGGGTAATGACTCCATTTGAGATAGTGGTCAACAGAAGAACGAAGTCGACTCACTTCATTGTAGTATGGAAGGACCTCGATTTGGATAGGCATATAGAAGTGTATGTGTGTTAGATAGTTCATCTGCATGGAGTGCCAGTGATGAATTTTTATCAAATTAAGACCCGAGGATTCCTAGTTCAGCAGAACGGTCAGATGGTTCCTTTTGGAAGCAAGACTAAACAGAATGTATAGAACTTTAGTTTGTCGTGATGAGGTCAGAGAAAGAAAGGTCACAGCCTAGAGTCAATTCAGTAGTTAGTGATTTCAATTGCTATGATCAGAAACAGATTCAAGACCACTAAGAGTCACTAGAAAAGCTGTATCATTGAGCATCAAAGGCCCTTAGAATTCCAAATTGGTGATTACATCTTTCTGAAGGTGTCACCAATGAGGGATACCTTGCGTTTCGACAAGGAGGGGAAAGCTGAGACCGAGGTACGTAGGTCCCTTTTGAGATTCTAGAGAGAGAATCGGGACACTAATGAATTGTCTTGCATTGCCACCGAAGTAGGCGCGAGTGCATGACGTCTTACACGTGTCAAGATTGAGGACATATGAGCCTGACCCGACCCATGTGTTGAATTTTGAAGGATTAGACGTGGACGACAGAGTGTCGTATGTAGAAAGCTTGTTTCAGATCGTGGATTAGAAAGGACAGATTCCGTATACCAGAAGGTCCCCTAGTCAAAGTGGTCTAACAACACCATAGGACTGGAGAAGCGACCGGGGAAAGTGAGATTCGATGAGACGATGATACCCCCACCTTTCTGTTTAAGGATTGGTAGAGGGGAAGAGTTGTGATATCCTGAATTTCAGGTTCTGATTTCAATTGGATAAGTTGGGCTTTTCATTAACGCGATTATAGTGCTTTTCTCTTAGATGGCCACTCATGAGATAATTGACTTATCAAGTGAAGCCGTTAAGAGATTTTAAATACAATGAAATTGACAGCTCGACCGTGCTAATCTACAAAGGTTATTATGGAACAATTAAAAATTGATCAGAGACCAGAGATAGGTCGATTCGATTGAGATGTGTGATCAAAGTATGGGTGATTCCACTTGATTACGAAATTCTCGTCGATCGGCACTAGACTGATTTTTTGTCGTTTTGGGTACCTTGTGTCCGTATTTAAAACCTTGAGATTTTCACGACCACTGAGAGTCACCAATGTGTCGAAGATGTACGCGTGGTTCGAAGAAAATCGACCACGGGTTAATTGCACCAAAATTCCTAAAAGCTATACGGAAGGCTAGGTCATGCTAAAATCGCATTAGATTGAAATTAATCGCAAATTTGATTTCATTTCAAAAATTTGAAGTTCGGCATGTCATGAGTCATGTTAGGTGGTTAGAGTAGTGTAGTTAGAGCCTAGAAAAACTCTAGTATTTATCTAGAGTGGTTCGGTAATTTTCCGGATCCATCTTGACTTCCAATTAGGCTTTACGGGCCTAAGTTGGATTTATCGGCATTTATTTATTATTTTTTGTAATTATTTAATTGATTATTTATTTTCCGGAAATTTAGACCGGGATAATCGGTGACCGGAATTTTATGCTGATTGTAATGGTGCGGTTTGTTTATTTAATTGAGCTCTAATTTGTGCTGATTGAGGGTCATTTGTGGTTAAGGGTATTTATCCCAAAATTAATTATTTTTGGTAATTAATTAGAAAATCACCGAGGGTCGGTTTACAACGCCAAAAATGAGTTTATGGATTAGTGAAATTAGTGGGATTTTCAAGTGTGAAAATATTATATTTTGGCTAAGGCTTATCGTGTACCTACACACGAGTATTTTATCAGGAAAGATAAAAAGTGGTTATTTGATCAGATGATCAGAAATGATAATTGCGGCAGCTTCGGTGAGCATAAATAGTATACTATATGAATATAATTACGACAGCTTCTGGTGAGCATAAATATTATACTATATGAATATAATTGTAGCAGCTTCTGGTGAGCATAAATAGTATGCTATATGAGTATAATTACGGCAGTTTTTGGTGAGCATATTTAATATATCAGATCAATGGATCTAGCAGCTTCTAGTGAGTTATGCTATCTATATGTTAGCTAGAATGAGCAGTCCTGAATTATAGTCGGATTGATTGATAGTATTGATCAAGATGACCGGGGAATGGTCTTGTTGACAAGGAATCGACTGAGTCGATTGATCGATGAGAGATTTGCAGCCAAGGTAAGTCCTCTGACTCATGATTGTGCCTAGGCAGCCCTCAGGGCGTATTTTCTTCCTAGTAAGGTCTTAGGGGGTTGAACTTACTGAGATGTTGTCTTACCCTGTTGTGGGATAACCCTCCAGGTTCTTGGATGGAGATTCCCCCCAAACTGCATGGTTGTCCCGTGAGGATTACAGAGCAAGTTTCCAGTTTTTCTAATCCCAGAGGTTTTTGGGTTTATGACCTAGTTGTGACCACGGTCTGGATTGAAGAGGTCCCGCATCAGGAAATACCCAATCAATTCAGTGCATGTTTCCGTACCAATCCCTATGATATTAGGCTAGGTTCCCTCAGGTCTTTCGATGTCCCCTCTGTAGTGATTGAGGCTGCTCAAGATGAGGATCCAGTTGACCCTCTGGATGGCGCAGTGGAGGACCCGTCGTCTCGCTCTGGCCTTGTGGACTCTGCCGAATCAACGAATGAGTCGGACTAGCTAATCGTAGAACAGCTTGTTTTGGAGAGTTGACCTTTTTGTAGACTATGTAAATATCGTCTAGTAATGTACATGAATTAGTCTGATATGTATAAAGGTGTAGTTTGGTTTCTGTTAATTGGTGGTCCTACTTTTTTTATCACATTCTATTGTTGTTTGGGGATTTATTTATTTGCTTCTGCTTGTGCATTAAAAAGAATGGGTCAGTGACTTGTCCTGGGACGTCGCTAACTAATTGACCAAGAAGGGATAGGCACGCGCTCGGAGGGTCGGGACGTGACACGTGCCATCTCTTTCAGTCCGTGCACCCAAGATGCCCTTTGGTCAGCTCTGGCCGTCGTGCAGCCGCCTCCAACTGCCGTGTAGCCCTGCCTCAGCCCGCTTGAGCCACCATAGCCTTCACCTAATCCAGCTCCTTTCGACCCAGCTTAGTGACAGAAGTCATGGGTCTCCAAGCTACTATTCAGCTCGCTTTAGCCTTTTTCCGAACCTCAAAAGGCAATCCCCCTTTGGAGTTTCTCGTCCCCCGCAACGTCCCCGTCAATTTGATCCAAGCGGATCGCTTAACAAGTGAGTTTAACTCACTAATCCCTGCTTAGTAGGTTAATGACGCTTAAGGGTTGTTTAGTTTAGACTAAGTATGGATTAGGTGGATAGTTAGATTAGATTAGCAATTTAATTAATTGTTATTACATGTTAGATAGTTAGAGTAGTGTAATTAGGGCCTAGACAAGCTCTAGTATTTATCTAGAGTGATTCAGAAATTTTCTGGATTTGTCTCGGCTTTCAATTAGGCTTTACGAGCCTAAGTATGTATTTTTGCTATTTATTGGCATTTATTTTGTATTTTTTGTAATTAATTAATTCTTTATTTATTTTTCAAAAATTAAACCGGGATAGTCAATGATTAGAATTTCATGCTGATTACAATGGTGTAATCTATTTATTTATTTGATTGTTATTTTGTGCACATTGAGCGTGATTGGTGATTGTTGGTAATTATCCCAAAAATTGATAATTTTGGTAATTAATTGGAAAATTACCGGGCGACGTTCTACAGTGCCAAAAATATATTTGGGACTGCTAAAACTAGTGGGATGCTAAAAAGTGAAAATATTGTATTTTGGCTAAGGCCAACAGTATACCTACACACGAGTATTTTTATCGGGTAGGATAAAAATGGCAGCTTTTGGTGAGAATATTTAGTATACTATCAGTATACTTTGTGGTCAACTTCTAGTGAGCAAGATGTACATAATTATCAGCTTTGGGCGAGCAATAAATTATCAATTTTGGGTGAGCTATACTATCTATCTTCAGCATAGGGTGAGTAGTCCTAATTTGATAGGACCTTATAGATAGTATTGAATGGGCCGACCATGGAAAGGTCGTGATAACATGAAATCGACTAAGTCAATTGATCGATAGTCCAATCTGATTGAATTGATTGGTTAAAAATGTCAATTGTACTAACTTGCAGGAAGGAACAGAGGCAAATGTAATACCTCCGACTTGTGTTTGTACTTAGGCAGCCCTCATGATGTATTTTCTTCCTAATTAGGTCTTAGGGGGTAGAACCCGCTGAGACATCGTCTCACCTCATTATGGGATAACATTTAGGTCCTTAGATGGCAACTCCTGAATTTTTTTGACGGCCTAAGAAAGTTACAGAGCAGGCCTCTTACATTCCGTTACATGGGAGCCCTAGGGGCTGGACCTATGAGCTAGTGAGGTCCATAGTTTGGGTCAATGTAGGTCTCACCCACAAGGTGCCCCACTGATACAGATCATGGTACCGTTAGGCTTAGGATGGCCAAAGAGAGGATCCTATACCGGACTCTGAGATACCTCTGTATGTTCTCAAGGTCACTTTTGGAAAGGGGATAGCAGATCCTCCTCAAGGCTCAGTTGTAGACGCGGTGGACCCAGCTCTTGAAGTACCAGAGTCCCCGGTGCAGTCTCCTGAAGGATCCAGTTGGAGTGTGGAGGAAGGTGAAATCGAGGAGGACAAGGACCTGTAACTATTTGACAAACTTTACACACACACACACATATATATAGGTTGGTTTGTATGGTAATGTATAAGACTTGACTCTTTTTTTTTGTTTTGATTGGATGTAAGAGACTTGACTGGTTATGTTATATATATATAAGTGTGGTTATGTTTTTAGTTGAAAAAAATTGCGGCCCTACTTTTCTATCCCACCTAATTGTTGTCTAGGGACTATATATCTGCTTCCGCATGTGCTTTAAAATGAATGGGTCGATGATGTGTCATAAGACGTCGCTATTAATCGACCGCAGAGGGATGGGCACGTGCTCGGAGGATCCGGGCATGACAACTACTATCTAGCAATCAATTGCACGTATAAGCCATCAAAATCACACAAATTTCCTTCTAGAAGAACGAGTGTAAAATTCTGTAAAACGGCTAATCCATCACAAATTACATTAATTACGATTAATTATATAAATTACAATTAATTAAACTAATCCACTTAATTAACCTAACCATGGTAAACTAACCTAAGCAAACTAACTAACCTAACTAAATTAACCAACCTAACTAAGCTAGTTACACTAACCTAGGATTAACTAACTAATCTACATTAACACTAATCTAACCTCTTAAGTGCAATTAACAACCTAATCAATAATTAGGGAGTCAACTCATTGGATTAGGATGGTGGCGGGCTCATGGCAACGGTAATGCAATGGCGGCAAGAACTCGAGACTACCGTGTCTCAAATGGAGGCTCAACGGAGGCTAGATCGGCAAGGAGGGCTCATAGCCAAGGGGGGCTTAGCTTCATGGAAGGTTGGTCAGTGGCTACTTGCGGAGCCACGGTGGGCTGGTCTCAAATAGTGGTTGCTTGGCTGGACGGACTAGGACGGGTGGCGAAGTTGAGGCGGCGAAGGAGGTGGCGTGGCTGTGTGGTGGTGTGGTGCTGGATGCGGGGGCTGGCTGGACGTGCTGAGGTCGCTGGGGTGAGGAGTTGGGACAAGCGGCTGTGTGGGTGAAGTGGGCTGATGCGGCGGTGATGTGGTGTTGAAGGGTGGTGCTGGCATGTTGTGGTGATGAAGATGATAGTGGAGTGGCGCGACAGTAGGTGAAGAGAATATAATATCTTTACTTTACAAATTCCCACCATTTATATAGTCAGTAAAAACATTTTTGATGCTGTAAACCGACGCTCGGTGATTTACTAATTAAATACTGAAATTAATAAATTTTGGGATATATTCATAAAATTGCAAATCACACTCAAATTGCACACAACGACATTAAATTAAATAAACAAATTACACCATTGCGATCAGCATAAAATTCTGGTCATCGACTATCCCATCTAATTTCCGGAAAATAATAATTTAATTTCGAAAATTAATTAATAAATACTAATAAATAGCAAAAATGCACACTTAGGCTGAAAAAACCTAATAAAAAGCCGAAACGGACCCAGAAAATTTCCGAACCTATCTAGATAAATACTACAGCTTATCACCACCGCTCGCGGTGGCTTAGGTGGCCTAGGAGTTAGTACTCCATCACTGGGGGAGGAGTTCGAACCCCGGGCTGCATAACGTGCGATTCACCTGTGGCTGGGTTTGTGGTGGTGACCCAGTTCACCCCAGGGTTTACTCCACCGCGAAGCAGCGCACGGAGGTTCCCTAGGTCACCAAAAAAAAAATACTACAGCTTATCTACTTGCTAATTGCACCATTCTAACCACCTAACATGCAATAACGATTAATTAAATTGCTAATTTATTCTAACTAACAACCTAATTCATGCTTAGTCTAAACTAATCAACTCTTAAGCATAACTAACTTCCTAAGAAGGGATTAGTGAGTAAACTCACTTGATTAATGATCCAACGGACCACGATGATGGGGATGCAGAGAGGATCGACAATCTCCAAACGGGTGCACCAAGCGAGGTCCAGAAAGGCTCCAAAGTGGGCCAAACAGTGTAGGGAGACCCATGATGTCTCAATTCTGTTCTTGGCCAAGAAAGGTTGAACTGGTGGCTGGTTGGGGGTGGAAACGGGCAAGGATGAGTGGTGGAGCTGCTGTGGGTCTAAGCGAAGGGAGGCGGGCTTTTGGCGCCTTTAGGGGGTGACAAATGGCTCTGGACAGTGGCTCACGAACGTGCTAATTGCAAGACAAGCACGGGATTAGCAACGGGCGGCTGTACGTGAGCGGGACAAGCAGCGGCGTGTGGGTGAGCGGGCGTGACTTCAGCTGCTCGAACGGCGACCATGGGTGGCAGACGGAGCTAGCTAACTTGCTGGTTTGGTTCTCCAGGATTTTTGAAGACTCAAGTTATTGGAATAGGGGTGTCGACCGACTTAGGAAGGAGAAGGGGGACAAGCTTGGCTTGGAGGGTCCCTCTTGCTCAACTTCTATCCCTTTGGTCTCCTTGAAGTGGCCCCACCACCATGGCTGGCTTCCTCTGCAGTTTCTAACCACCAATCTTCCCTAGGAAGCTATTGAAATGGTCCAAAGGTGTGGAGCAAGGGAGGCTACGAATTTGAAGTCAATTTCCCCCAATTTGGATTCAATTCCTTCTTGAATCGGTGCAATTCAGCCTCTATAAATTTCACCATTGTATCCTCGATCAAATTGGTATTTTTCCACACCACTATAACCAACTTGCATCCCAATTATGAGATAAAAAACGGTCCTTCAAATTTCCTGGACAAAAACGGCCCTAACTTGACTTTTCACCGAAAATCTTAGTTTGATGAGTCGACGTTCCTAAAATGACTCGTGACATGACAGAACTTTCAATTTTTGAAATCGGATTCAAATTCACAGTTAATTTCAATCTAGCATTATTTTAGTGTGACCTAGACTACCAAATAATTTTTAGAAATTTTTAATGCAAATGACTCGTGGTCAATTTTCTTCGAGCCACAATGAACCTCTTTGACACATTGGCGACTTTGGTGGTGGAGAAAATCTCGAGATTTCAAATACGAACACAAAGTACCAGAACGACAGAAAAATTAGTCTAATGTCGATCAACGAGAATTTTTCAATTTAGTGGAATCACCCACGTTTAACCACACATCTCAATCGAATAGACCTATCTCTGATCTCTAATCGATCTTTAGTGTGCCATAATGATCTCTGCAGACGATTACGGTCGAGTAGTCGATTTCCTAGTCAAATTCTCAAGTCTATTGCATTAAGATCCCTTAATAACTTCCCTAGATAGTTTAGTTATCCCATGAGTGATCAGCTCAGAGAATAACACTATAGGTGTGACGATGAAAGGCTCGTTTTATCTAATTGAAAACATAAGAAAAATTTCAAGATGTCACACTCGTCATCGAAGGCAGGTCTGTCAAAGCCATTTAAGGGGCCCTCCCGAACACCATTGGGCCCGTGATGAAACCAAGCCATGAATCGATGAGGGACCAACTGAGGTAGGCCCTCATCGACCCAAATGGTCGTAACCATGAGCTCACGGGTCCAGTCAAGGGTCCCGTGGATAGCAAAAATGGTACACTCGATATTTGCCTCCCGCGGCCACCTAAAACGAACGTGGCACGCTTCCATCTGAGGACCTGTAAAAAGATAAGCCCACAACGGGATGAGACAATATCTTAGCGAGTTTACACCCTAAACCTTGCTTTGGGAGGAAATACGCCAAGAGGTGACCTAACCACAACCAATGATACTCACCTTGCCTTAGTTCTTTCTTGCACGTCAATACAGTTCGTATAACAAATATATGCAATAATCACACTCAACAATTGGAATGCCTCACTTCACATCTCATTCAATCATAGGGGTCCCAATTATAAGGCCAAATTGTTATGACACGTCACAATCTGTGCCACACAATTTTGTCCCATAATCAGGTGTGTTAATTTCAATTATTCATGCGTCCCAATTGATTATGACCCAATGGCCATGACTAACTCAATAGTCAGTGGTCTTTCGGCATAGTCAAGCGTCGTCTCGCACCATCGAGCACGGCAACGTCTACCTCTAGATGGTATTCCACAAGGGAGCATCGGTCCAGCCTCCGTTGCGATTGGCATTCGTTGACTTGGGGCATTCCCGATGTGACATTCTGGATTTTTACTTCTGCTTTCAATTAAATTAATCGGGCTTTTCATCAACACGCCTATAGTGCTATTCTCGGAGCTTATCACTCGTGAGATAACTAGACTATCTGGGGAAGTCATTAAGAGATTTTAATGCAATAGACTTGAGGGTTTGACCAAGAATCGGCTACTCGATTGTGCTCATCTGCTAAGGTTATTACAACACATATGTAAGTCAATTAGAAATCAGAGATAGATCAGTTCGACTGAGATGTGTGGTTACACATGGGTGATTCCACTAAATTACAAAATTCTTGTCGACCAGCACTAAACTAATTTTTCTGTCGTTTTGGTACCTTGTGCCCGTATTTGAAATCTCAAAATTTTCACAACAACCAAGAGTTGCCAATGTGTCAAAGAGGTTCATTGTGGCTCAAAGAAAATTGACTACGGGTCATTTGCATTAAAAATTTCTAAAAGCTATCTAGTAGCCTAAGTAACGCTAAAAACACGCCAGATCGAAATTAACCGTGAATTTGAATTCGATTTCAGAAATTAAAAGTTTTATCATGTCACAAGTCATTCTAAGAGCATTGACTCAGTCTTTGAAGATTTTTTTGCAAACTGAGATTTTGGCGAAAAAAGTCATCCTAGGGCCATTTTTGCAAAATTGGGATGCAAGTGGAATAAATTGGTGAGAAAAAATGCCAATTTAATCGAGGAATTGATATTAGAATTTATAGAAGCTGAAATGAGTTGATTTGAAGAGGATTTGATTTGGAATTGATCGAATTTTAAGCGTGTCATAATTCTTATTTTTAGGATCCTTCTTATCGTCTGTCAATTTATTGATAAGTCCGAAATTTCAAGAAAGAAATTATCGGATGAAAAATTGAAGACCAAAAGAAAATAGAAAGGGAAAAGGAAAGAGAAAAGAAAAATAAGAATAAGATTTTTATTTTATTTCTTTTTCTCTCTCTCTCCTTTTCTCTATTTTCTCTCTCTCTCTCTCTTCTCTCTCCTCCCCTCCCCCTCGTGCGATTCCCCCTCCCCACGCCGACTCTCTCTTTCTTTTTCCCCCTTGCCGTTTCCTACTTTGCTTTCTCTTCCCCTTTTGACTAGTCAAAAGTTATCTCTTCTCTCTCTTCTCCTCCATTCTCTCCCACGTGACCGAGCCCCTCCTTCCTTTCTTCTTCGTGTAACCAGCGAACCAGAAGCGGAGGAAGGACAGCAGCTCACCGAAGCCAGCCACCGTTGCCGCCGTTCCGCCGCCCGCGCCCGCGCATCCTCCGCTCGCCGCGCGCTCCACCAGCCTCCGTTCCCTCACGCCCAGGCGTTTCCCCCGCGCGACCCAACCCTACTCCGCCTCTGCACAGCTCGCCCAGCCTCTGTTCGACCACCACCGGCGGTTGCCCAACCATCTCCGGCCACCGTTCGGACCACCGGAGCTCCCCTAACCCTTTGCCGGCCTCCCCTTGCCGCCCTAGCCGCTGGATCAGCCGCGGCCAGGCCAAGCCAGCAACCCACGGAATGGGTTTCCAGCTGGTTCGGGCCCGCTTTTGGGCCGTTTCCAGGCCCCGAACCCGAGCCGCGCTTTGGAGTTTGTTGTTCCTCGCGCCGCCGCCGTCGGATTGATCCGATTTGCGCGCGATTTGGTGAGTAATCTCACTAATCCCGGATTAGTTGGCTAATTATGCTTAAGGTTGGTTTAGTTTTAATTAATTATGTTTAGGTTGTTAGATTAGAATAAATTAGCAATTATTAGTCAATTGTGATGCAATTTAGATAAATTGATTGCGCAATTAGCAAGTAGACGTGGTCTACTAATTATTGGAAGTGCCTCGGGATTTTTCCCGACCCTTCATGGGCTCCAATTAGGCTTTTCGGCCTAAGTGGAATTTTTAGTATTTAAATATTAATTTTCGGAATTTAATTATATAATTATTTATTTTTCGAAAATTCAACTAAGATGGCCCAAGACCGGAATATTATGCTGATGACCGTGGTGAAATCCATTTATTCAATTGGGCTTTATTTTGAGCTAAATCGAATTTTTAATATTAATTATTTAATTTTCGAAATTAATTAATTAATTATTTAACTTCCGAAAATTCAATTGAGATGGTAAATGACCAGAATATTATGCTGATGACCGTGGTGAAGTCCGTTTATTTAATTGGGCTTTATTTTGTGTTAAATTGGATTTTTAATATTTATTAATTAATTATTTTTCGGAAATTAAGATTTCGATGGCCGATGACCGAAATCTCATGCTGATCGTCGTGGCGTAGTTCGTTTATTTATTTGAGCTCTACGTTGTATGGAATTAAATAAATTGTGATGTTTTAGGGATTTACCCTAAATTAATTTGGAATCGATTGAGATTGAATGATTGATTGGTAGATGGCCGAGTATGTTTGTTTAGCATTTATAATGCTTTGATTGAGTTGTAAAGTGGATGGAGTTATGAGAGAATTGGAAATACTCTGGGATTGAACCAATCAGACACAATGTATGGACCTACGTGGTTCGGTGATTGTGATATCACTGGCGAAAACGGCGCCTTAAAGAACGCACGTATCGGTAAATAATTATTGCCTACGTATCGGTCTAGTACTCATATTGTTATAGGCATGTATGGTTCGGTGATTAAGGACATCTCGGTGAAAACATCAGCGCGCTTAAAGAACGCATACACTTGTCTATTAAATACATTGTTATGGGCATGTGTGGTTCGGTGATTTGGGATATCATTGGCGAAAACGGCGCCTTAAAGAACGCACACAATTGTCTATTGAGTACATGGTTATAGGCATGCGTGGTGCGGTGACTAAGGATGTCACTGGCGAAAACGGCGCCTTAAAGAACGCACGCAATTGTCTAGTGGATAAGTCACATTGGTGAGTGGTCCGTCTGACATGTAATTGACTAGGTCGATTGATCATTGCTTTGATTTGATGTTGTAAATTGATTGACTGAATGGAAATGACCGTGAGTGGTCTTGTTGGCATATAATCGACTAGGTCGATTTGATCGATGCTTCGATCGGTGATGTGATTGCTTGGGTGCCTATTATGAATTGTACTGACTTGCAGGTGGGATCTGAGGCCAAGGTAAGTCCTCTGCCCTGTGCGTGTTTAGGTAGCCTGTAGTATAATAGTTTACTAATCTGGCCTTAGTGGGGTAGAACTCGCTGAGACGTAGTCTCATCCCAGTTTGGGGAAAACAATTCAGGACCCCGATGAGGATCTGATGAGGAGGAGTCTGAGAAGGAGAACTCGGAGGTGAAACTTGAGGAGAGGGATTTTTAGAAGAAAAAGATAATCCCGAGAGAGGCCTTGAGTACGGCCCAGAATGGACTAAGAATTTATCTTCTTTTGAGATCTCCATTTTGATGTGAATAGAGATAGAGTAAAAAGTTGTGAAGTATTCCGGTTTGTGTTTTGTATAAAAGTTTGGTTATAAGTTTCAATATGAAAAATATGGCCCTGTTTTTCTATCCCATTGTTTTATTGTATGGGGATTTATAATTGCTTCAACATGTGCTTAATAAATGAAAGGGTTGGTGATATATAGTCCTGGGATATCGCATATTAAAATCGACCAAGAGAAGGATGTGTGTGTGCCCGAGGATCGGGGCGTGACATCCAATTTAAGTGGTATCAGAGCAAAGTTGAAGATTGGAGTGATAAGGAGCGTTGACCATGGGATAGTTAGTAGGAAAGGCCTTTAAATTCATGCTGGTGCATGTCTGTGTTAGCTAGATGCTAGAATTGTTTGTTGTGTGTGGATCGCTCACCTTCTAATCTATTGTAGGTTTGGAAGACGGGTTGCAGTGTAAAGACTGAATCATGAGCGAGCAGGAGCTGAGAACTCCTAGTAAGAGGACAATGTCCTCTGTGACTCGGGATAATGCACTGACAAAGGTCGGTACTCGAGGTAGTTGTGGCAGAGTGTCAGCTTTGGCCAGCTCGAGCGTAAGAGTACCACTGCAGGTTGGTACTAGTGTAATAGTGTCGAATGATCCAAAGTTTGATAGGATCATTTTGATGCTAGTGTTCCTGAGGAAATGGATGAGCTAGGAGGCTCAGGATCGGACTGCCGTCAGTGTTGTAACCGCCTTTGTTGCCTCACCTGCTGAGATCCAGAGTGGAGATGTGATCCGGGAGTGAGTCATTGCATTCAAGCTGAGGTATAAATCCAGTTCAGGCAGAAATGGAAATTGGTCAAGGAAAAGACCGAGATCGAGAGAAAAGTATTCTATTCCACTCACGAGGAAGGGTGGGGTAGTCAAGTCAGCATCGAGTCAAAGACGTGATGACAAAGATTAATCTTATGTCCTTCCTAGGACGCGAAATTGTTTGGAGTATAGCTAGCAGGGATATTTGGTCGGGAGTGGTCCTAGCAGACTGATGTGTGCTGTCACTGGGCAGGAGATAGAAGACTCACATGATAGGTGTCAGAATTGTAGAAGGAAGCATGGATAAATCCAGTGTTTGAGTATGATTAGAATATGTTGTGATGACGACCAGCTTGGCCATCGGGTGAAGGATTGTCAATGGAAGTCTAAGGTAGCATAGATATCGCTACTACGGCCAGAACGCCCCTAGGATGGCTAAAGGAATGAGAGTAGAATTGATCTTGCACCGATCAGAGAAAGAATGTGTTGGAGGTGATCTTATCAGAATAACGTAGCAGAGTTTGTGCTGAGTTAGTAGAACTTAAATTGTTGAAGTAAAAGCGACAGAGGGGAAATCATTAGCAACAGTTGTGCTTGATTAGTTGTTGAAGTGTGAATTTAATGCCACATGAATAGTGTGGGCTTATGGAGCATCTTGTGATAATGAATCATGGTCATTGAGTAATCCAGTTTAGTCTATTAACATGTGAAAGTGTCGAGGTTATTAGGAGTCGAAAAGAATCTTCGATTTCATTAATCTCATTGGCTGGAGGCAACTTGTTTGTTAGACGAAGGTTGCCGAGGTTGCTTGGCCATTGTCTTAGGTAGGACAAATTGAAGAACTAGAGATGGAGGACATCTCAGTGGTCTAAGAACTTCTAGATGTGTTGTCATAAGAACTGTCAGACCACCGTCAGAAAAAGAAATAGAAAGTGCAATTGAGCTAGTACCAGGATAGAGCTACTCTCGAAGGCTTCTTACCAGCTGTTGTTGTTGTCTGAATTGGTAGAATTGAAAATGCAGATGTGAAGATTGATGAATGAGGAATTTGTGCATATCAGTGCATCACTTTGGGGAAACATCAGTTGTGTTTGTGAGAAGAAGAAAGATGGTTTGTTGCGAGTGTGTATCGACCATCGTCAACTCAATTAGGTGAAGATTAAGGATGAGTGTTCTTTGCCAAAGATCAATGAATGGTGTGACTAGTTATAAAGAGTATCGATATTTTAAAGGTCGACTTGAGATTAAGAAGTCATCAGTTACGAGCCAGGAAGGAGGTTGTACGAAAGGCAGTTGTTCGTACTTAATATGGTCTTTACGAGAGTATTGTAAGATCGTTTGGCCTGGTGAACACTCAAGTTGCTTTCATGGATATGACAAACAAAGTGTTCAAGGAATATCTGGATCGGTTTGTGATCGTGTTCATAGATGATATTTTAGTTTATTCGAGAAGTGATGAAGAGCATGAGAATCATCTGAGAGTAGTGCTTTAGACCTTAAGAACTCATCAGTTGTATGTTAAGTTTAGCAAATGCGAGTTTTGGTTGACTCGTGTTGCGTTCTTAGGTGATGTGATTTCCGGAGAAGGAATCTCTGTCAACCCAAGTAAGATAGAAGCCATGATCAAGTGGCCGAGACCGACAACAGTGACAGAGATCATAAGTTCTTTGAGGTTAGTAGATTATTACAGGCGGTTTATGGAAGGATTCTCATCGATAGCGTCGCCTCTGACAAAGCTCTTGAAGAAAGAAGAGAAATTTGTATGGTCAGACAAGTGCGAGCGCAGTTTCCAAAAACTAAAGGAAAAGCTGACTACCGCACCTGTGCTAACAATTCCATCTGGTCCTGGAGGATTCGAGATCTATAGTGATGCGTCATTCATGGGATTAGGTTGCGTGCTGATGCAACATGGCAGAGTTGTTGCATACGCTTCCCGGCAGTTGAGACCTCATGAATTGAATTATCCGATGCATGACTTAGAACTCGCAGCCATCATATTTGCGTTGAAGATTTGGAGGCACTACTTGTGTGGAGAAAAGTTTCAGATCTTCACGGACCATCAGAGTCTCAAGTATTTGTTCTCTCAGAAGGAGTTGAACATGAGACAACGGTGATGGATGGAATTGCTGAAAGACTACGATTGTGATATTCTATATCACATGGGAAAGGCGAACAAGGTCGCCGATGTATTGAGTCGGAAGTCTTCAATAGCACAAATCTTGGTTAAAGAGTGGAACTTAATCGAGAGAGCTCAGGATTCAGAATTCAAATTTGAGGTAGGCCACCTCTCGAGTCTTATGGCCACCCTCAGAATTGAACCAGATGTCCAGGTCAGAATTACAGAACTCCAACCGACAGATCCAGATGTCTAGAGAATTCTTCAAGAGGATATCGATAAAAGAAAGGCTGATTTTCAAGTTTCAGATGATGGGGTACTGAGGTTTCGTGGACGTTTGGTTGTACTTGATGATGTAGAACTTAGAAAAGAAATTTTATTTGAAGCACATCGTAACAGTTACAGCATTCATCCTGGAAGTACCAAGATGTATCAAAATCTGCGTCAACATTACTGGTGGTCAGGTATGAAGGCGGACACCGCCAAGCATGTGGCCAAGTGTTTGACTTGTTAGCAAGTAAAAGCCCAGCATTGCAAGCCGGGATGACTTTTGCAACCTCTCGCGATCCTAGAATGGAAATGGGAGCATATCACGATGGATTTCGTGACTGGACTACCAAGGAGTCAGAGAGGGAATGATTCGATTTGGGTAGTAGTCGTTTGGGTAGTAGTCGATAGGCTGACAAAGTCGGCTCACTTCATTGCAGTTCGAAAGGACCTGAGTCTGGATAGACATGCAGACTTGTATGTGCGTTAGGTGGTTCGTATGCATGGAGTGCCGATTACGATAACATCTGATAGAGACCCGAGGTTTACTGCTGTTTTTTTGGAAGAGCTTGCAGAGTGCTTTGGGTACAAAGCTTCAGTACATTACGACATATCATCCTCAGACGGATGGCCAGTCGGAAAGGACAATTCAGACTCTTGAAGACATATTGACAGCGTGTGTAATAGATTTCAAAGGAAGTTGGGAAGATCAGCTTCATTTAATGGAATTCGCCTACAACAACAGTTATCAGCAGAACATCAAGATGGCTCAATTTGAAGAATTGTATGGCAGAGCATGCAGAACTCCAGTATGTTGGGATGAAGTCGGGGAAAGGAAAATAACAGGCTCAGAGTTGGTTCAGCAATCAGTAGATGCTGTGACAGTAATCAGAGGCAGATTAAAGATAGTGCAAAGCAGGTAGAGAAGTTATGCAGATAAGCGTCGAAGGTCTTTGGAATTCCAAGTTGGTGATCACATTTTTCTAAAAGTGTCACCAATGAGGGGAACTTCGCGCTTTGGTAAGAAAGGCAAGCTCAGTCCGAGGTACGTAGGTCCGTTTGAGATTCTTGAAAGAATCGGAAACCTAGCGTATCGTCTTGCGTTGCTGCCAAGATTGGCGCAAGTGCATGATGCCTTTCACGTGTCAATGTTAAGGAAGTACAAGCCTGACTTGACCCACGTGCTTAATTTCGAGGAATTGGACGTGGATGACCGTGTGTCATACATGTAAAGCCCGGTTTAGATTGTCGATCGCAAAGAGCAAGTTCTGCGTACAAATACTATTCCGTTGGTCAAAGTGGTCTGGCAACACCATGACACTGAAGGAGCGACTTGGGAGACTGAAGAGTCGATGAGACAGTTGTACCCCTGCCTTTTTGAACAAAGTATAATGATTTAAATTTCGAGGACGAAATTTTTATTAGAGGGGAAGAGTTGTGACATCCTAAAATTCAACCCTGTTTCGATAAAGTGAAATGAGCATTTCGTTGACGTGCCTATGGCCCTTTTTCTCTAAGCTGATCACTCACGAGTTAACTAACATATTGGGTAAAGCCGTTAAGGGATGTATCATCCACGGTAAAATTCCTAAAAACTACCAAATTAGTTGGATTTGGCTAAAATCACGCATTCAGATCGATTTTAACCACGAAATTTAACTCAATCTCGGGAATCGAATATTCGAGCATGTCATAATTCTTATTTTTAGGATCCTCGTCTTATCGTCCATCAAATTATTGAAGAGTCCAAAATTTCAAGAAAAAAATTATCGGAGGAAAAATTGAAGACCAAAAGAAAATAGAAAGGGAAAGGGAAAGAGAAAAGAAAATAAGAATAAGATTTTATTTTATTTCTTTTTTCTCTCTCTCTCTCTCTCTCTCCTCCCTCCCCCTCGTGCGATTCCCCCTCCCCACGCCGACTCTCTCTTTCTTTTTCCCCCTTGCCGTTTCCTACTTTGCTTTCTCTTCCCCCTTTGACTAGTCAAAAGTTATCTCTTCTCTCTCTTCTCCTCCATTCTCTCCCCTTCGTGACCGAGCCCCTCCTTCCTTTCTTCTTTCTGTAACCGTGAAAGACTAGCAAGTGGAGGAAGGACAGCAGCTCACCACAACCAGCCACCGTTGCCGCCGCTCCGCCGCACGCGCCCGCGCATCCGCCGCTCGCCGTGCGCTCCACCAGCCTCCATTCCCAGCCCCGGGCGTTTCCCCTCATGACCAAGGGTTCCCCGAGCGATTTCAACCGCCCGCCCAGCTCTGTTCGCCCACCACGGTGGTTGCCCACCATCTCCGGCCACCGTTTGGACCATCGGACTCCCCCACCCTTCCCCGGCCTCCCCTGCCACCCTTGCTGCGTTATTTGGTTGCTGTTTGGTGTTCTTTTTTAGCCCGGACAGCCACCCACGGAGTGGGTTTCCAGCGGCTTTAGGCCCGCTTTTGGGCCGTTTCCCGGCCCCAAACCCGAGCCGTGCTTTGGGAAGAATCGTTCCTCGTGTCGCCCCCGTCGGATTGATCCGATTTGCGCGCGATTTGGTGAGTAATCTCACTAATCCCAAATTAGTTGGCTAGTTATGCTTAAGGTTGGTTTAGTTTTAATTGATTATGTTTAGGTTGTTAGATTAGAATAAATTAGCAATTATTAGTCAAATGTGATGCGATTTAGATAAATTGATTGCGCAATTAGCAAGTAGACGTGGTCTACTAATTATTGAAAGTGTCTTGAGATTTTTCCCGACCCTTAGTGGGATCCAATTAGGCTTTTCGGACCTAAGTGGAATTTTTTGTATTTAAATATTAATTTTTGGAATTAAATTAAATAATTATTTATTTTCCGAAAATTCAACTAAGATGACCCGAGACTGGAATATTATGCTGATGACCGTGGTGAAGTCCGTTTATTTAATCGGGCTTTATTTTGAGCTAAATCAAATTTTTAATATTATTTATTTAATTTTCGAAATTAATTAATTATTTATTTATTTTCCGAAAATTCAATTGAGATGGTAAATGATCAGAATATTATGCTGATGACCTTGGTGAAGTCCATTTATTTAATTGGGCTTTATTTTGTGTTAAATTAAATTTTTAAAATTTATTAATTAATTATTTTTCGGAAATTAAGATTTCAATGGCCGACGACCGAAATCTCGTGCTAATCGTCGTGGCACAGTTCGTTTATTTATTTGAGCTCTACATTGCATGGAATTCAATAAATTGTGATGTTTTAGGGATTTATCCTAAATTGATTTGGAATTAATTGAGAATGAATGATTGATTGGTAGATGGCCGAGTATGTTTGTTTAGCATTTATAATGCTTTGATTGAGTTGTAAAGTGGATGGAGTTATGAGAGAATTGGAAATATTCTAGGATTAAACCAATCAGACACGGTGTATGGACCTAATGTATGGACCTCACGTGGTTCGGTGAACGCACGTTCGGTCTAGTATATCATTATTGTGGACCTACGTGATTCGGTGATTGGGATATCACTGGCGAAAACGGCGCCTTAGAGAACACACGTATCGGTCTAGTACTCATATTGTTATAGGCATGTATGGTTCGGTGATTAAGGACATCACTGGCGAAAACGGCGCCTTAAAGAACGCATACACTTGTCTATTAAATACATTGTTATAGGCATGTGTGGTTCGGTGATTTGGGATATCACTGGCAAAAATGACGCCTTAAAGAACGCACACAATTGTCTATTGAGTACATGGTTGTAGGCATGTGTGGTTCGGTGATTTGGGATATCACTGGTGAAAACGGCGCCTTAAAGAACGCAAAACGGCACATGCGTAGTTCGGTAAAGGATGTCAATTATCTAAAGTGGATAATACGTCACATTGGTGAACTTGTCGTGGCTCGTGACCAAGTACTCGATGGAAGCATTGACAATGACCTAGAATGGTCCGTCTGACATGTAATCGACTAGGTCGATTGATCATTGCTTTGATTTGATGTTGTGAATTGATTGACTGAATGGAAATGACCGTGAGTGGTCTTGTTGGCATATAATCGACTAGGTCGATTTGATCGATGCTTCGATCGGTGATATGATTGCTTTGGTGCCTATTATGAATTGTACTGACTTGCAGGTGGGATCTGAGGCCAAGGTAAGTCCTCTGCCATGTGCGTGTTTAGGCAGCCTATAGTATAATGGTTTACTAATCGAGGCTTAGTGGGGTAGAACTCACTGAGACATAGTCTCATCCCAGTTTGGGGAAATCATTTCAGGACCCCGATGAAGAGCTGAGGAGGTGAAATCCGAGAAGATGGATTTTTGGAAGAAGAAGATAATCCCGATAGGGGCCTTGAGTACGGCCCGGATGGAATGAGATTCTATCTTCTTTTGAAATCTCCATTTTGATGTGAATAAAGTTTAGAGTAAAAAGTTGTGAAGTACTCTGGTTTGTGTTTTGTATAAAAGTTTGGTTATAAGTTTCAATATGAAAAATATGGCCCTGCTTTTCTATCCCATCGTTTTATTGTCTAGGAATTTATAATTGCTTCCGCATGTATTTAATAAATAGAAAGGGTCGGTGATATATATTCTTGGAATATCGCATATTAAAATCAACCAAGAGAATGATATGTGCATGCCCGAGGATTGGGGCGTGACAGGCGAGCTCGGCCGACGAGGGCCGGTGACACTCAGGTGAGGTTATCGGCCCTCATCTGGCCAGTCGCCAGTCATCCTAAGGCTGGTGACTGGTGACTTGAAGAAGAAAAAGAAGAGAAAGAAATGAAAAAAGAAAGAGTAATAAAATTATTTAAAAATTAAAAGAAAATGATTTGAAGTAGAAATTTTGAACACGGAACCAAACGCAATTTTATTCCGGGAATTAAAATTTTGGACAGCTACCAAACGACTTAAAATGCTTAGAAATCGTTCCCAAGAACGGAATAAAAAAGAATCATTTATGATCATAAATTGTTCCCGGGAACAAAAGCGTTACCAAACTCGCCCTAAAACTACCTTTAAGATGCCTGCATAATTCTTCTTTATTTTTTTGTTTTTTTGTTTTTTTTTTGTTTTTTGGGATAAAACATTGCCCTATCAAATCATGTCTTTTCTTCTTCTTTTTTAAATGGAAAATTTTGAAAGCCACCTCCAACTCCAAGTGCTGTTTCTATTGAACTTTACATCCTCTACTCGAGATACCTTCCCAAATATTTTAGTGCATTGGGGAATTTGTTACAGGTTTCGGGGTTATATAATTTGTCATCACCAAATTGCAATGTTAAATGGATGACCTTGAATTTGTCTACATTTTCTCCCTATTACAAGTGCTGAAAATCTTTTCCGGGCTTAGCCATAAATGCCGAATTTTTGCTTGGGCACCATGTGGTAGCCACTTGGTAATTTTGACCGTCGTGTAGACCACTACCACATAGAAAATATGCATTCGGTGAATTGGATTCTACTAAATTACCCTATACTTATTATTCAATGTGTCTAGATATCATTTGTAACCACGAGCGATGTGTGGTTATGAATTTAATCCAATCAACTAATGAAAGCACTTTTGTATATAGTCCCTGGAGAGAAATTGTCCCGTTGGTTGTTCAAAAGGTTCTGGAGGAGCTGGGCAAAAGACGTCCATCACATAGGCATTCAATTAAGCTTGATGACTTGACACAGTCCCTTGACGACTTATCGATTCACGCAATAAAGGTATGATTTCTCTTCTTCATCAATATACAATAGACGTGCATGAATGCACAGATTTGAAATTTGACTTGTTTAGATCTCGGCTTGATGCTATAATTTGGTAAAACTATACAAATTACAAAAAGTTAAATGTTATTCCAAAATTTACGAGTACAAAAATATATTTTCTGATCAATTAGTGTTCCTTCAACATGTTCTTTTGAATTGGAAATGCCATTTTCCTATAAATTAAATAAGTACACAAATACAACTCTTATAAACTTTAATTTTTAAATTCATTTCTCGCTGTATAATTCATTGGTGGACGCTCTGTGATGTGATGAGTGTTTTTTTTTTTATTTAATGTCATACTATTTGTAATAATCACCCCGTTGAACGTTCACATTGTTGCGTATTAGCATGCAGATTTTGAAAATGGTTTAGCTTATCCTGTATCTTCTCTAGTTTTTCAGTCTGCATTACTGTCAAATGTTACCTAAAATCTTGTTGTCCTAAAGCATTAGGACAGGAGGCTATTCTCCAAAGATCGATTAGCAAAAGCATGGCTTCGTAAAAGCTCAACAGATCCTCCAACCCCATTCCCCTTCTCATTTTCTGCCTTTGCCAGTTCCTCTCATCTTCTCCCGCGTACTCAAGTTCCATTCTAGAATTTTTACCACCAAAAAAAAAAAATGTGATTGTTTGCTCTATTGCCTTGCAAATAGAGACTGGAGTTTTAAATATTGACATGGCATATGTTGGCGATGCACGTGCTACTATTTTAATAAGTACTCTTTTCCTAGCTTTCAACAGTCTCTTTTCCTTTCCTCCCCCGCCCCCTTCCAGTTTCAAAAATTCTTCCATACAATGAATTGCAAAAGACAAATCTCATTTTGTTAGACAGCGTATAAAATTTTTCTTACCCTACCACCTTGACTACAGTTTTTGGTTGTAAGCAGGATAAACATTGCAAGATACAATATAATCTTTAGGACCTCACATGTCTAGATGTGGATCATTATATGAAGTAAATAGATGTGGTAGTTTTATATGTGCCAATAGGAATTAGTCAAGCTCAATGTTAGTACTATACTAGTCAAAGAAGATTTTCCTTTCTTTTCTTTTCTTTTTATAGAAATAATTCTATTGACCCTAATTTTCGAGTAATTGTAGGAGTATAGACAATATGTTCCACAAGCAACCTAATCTGTTCTTGATTAGATGATTAGTGAGAAAAGATTAGCATTAACTTAATTGGGCAGTGCTTAAAACTTATGTGGAATTTCAATGTGGTCCAAGTGCAGCGTGTACTGGGAGAGGGAGTCCAAGGAGAGAAAATATAGAAAGAGGGAGGGGTCCAAGCAGAACTACTACAGAGATAGCTAGGATGCAGGACCTGCGCATGCAGGATGGGAGTATAGGGAAGGGTGAAATAAAAGGGATCACAAGCATAACTACCGTGGAGGGTCTGCGCATGGACTGCAGTGAGGCGAGGGAGGAGTGAAAGCAGTGGAAGAGGGAAGATCAGTGGAAAAAGTAGAAGTAGCAGCAGCAGCAGAAGGGGGAGAAGCAGGAGCAGTGGAAGCGGCGGAAGGAAGTGTTCAAGATATTCATTTGGGGCATTCTTGGTGTACCTCTCTTATGCATTGTTTTTTAACCTCTCTCAACAAGGAAAGAAGTCAATAAGTAGTAAGTAGATGGGTAATGTGTATTGCAATTTTTTTTTTTTTTTTTTGTTTTCAAATCTATATTCCCTTTTAAATTCCTATTCATCTATATGAATACTTATGAATATATGTTATTGATTAGTCTCTTTTGTACTTTATTAGTGTGTCCATGATGGAATGCAATTAGAACGCATTGTTTCGTCTTGATATGTTATGATGGAAAGACACCCTTTGAAAGGGTATGAGGGTATGAGGAAAAAAAAAGGGTATGAGGGAGTCATATAAAAAATCTTCTGAAGATAACCATTGGGACGGTTTTGGCAATACATACATTCAAAAAAGAAATTGTTTTCTTTTCTCTCCCCTTTCCATCAAAGAAAAAGAAGGCGTTCCATTTCTCCTTTACGAAAACAATTGGCATTTACATTGTAGAAATTGGATATTTTCCTCATAATCGTATTCAGACCAATGTGAAGTAATATTGTTCGTCATTCATCCACAATTCAACGTTCGTTCCGGGGGAAATTGTTCATTGTGAATCTGAAAGAGGTAAGTTGTCTTCCGCTGACTTTCTTCCAACATTAGTATCAAAGCTCGATTGCAATTTTTACCTTGTTTTTTCATTGAATTTTCTCGTTTACCATTTGATATCGAGATCAAGAGAATGAAATTTACACTGTCTAGATGTTTATTGCTTAGAATTACAATATGAATCATCGAAAACGAACCGAAGCAAAGAACGGGTTTGGGGCCGCGTACACCCATACAAATTTTGGCCATTTTTAGGAAAAAAATTTCGACCAAAATCAATTTACAAATATACAGGGTGAAAACACTCGTCAAGACGAGTCAAACGGCGAGTCGAATGTAGCCGGAGGACGCCAGACAAACCCACACGCGCGGCCATAAGCCACTACGCGTGAGAGCCATGCACTAGATACACTGGGCATGCTCAATGCGTGAATGTCACACGCGTGTCGATGAACCAACATGTGCTGATATCATTGTGACGTCATCAATGACGTCACAGCCTGTGGCAGTTGGCTGATCGGTTGTCGGCCGACAACCCAACTCGACTCGAGAACGGTACGACCCAAGACCTGACCCGACCGTGACTGAACCAATCAACCGGTCGGACCAATCACCGGTAGGAATGGTCGGACCAACCAGGAGCCTTCTGGCTCGCTGGCGCGTGCACCACACGTGCTGCACTCTCAGGTGGTGCATATGGGTGCGTAGGGTGTTCGATTGGAGAGTGGTCGACGGCATTTGGTTTGTATGAATGTTCTTTATACTATAGTATAATTATTTTACATCTTTTAGTTTTTTAAAGGTATAAAAAAGTGTAGGGAACTCAAAAATATGTGTATTTTTGGGATACAAATGCATTGTATATTCATTTTTAGCCTGTATTTTCTCATGGTTTTGGAAATACATAAGCTAACCTACTTGAAAATTGAAACATATATATTGTGTAAAGCTTGGTTTGATGATAGCATGTATATAGTATAATATACTTGCAAATTTCTAGTTCCAAGAAAATTCAAATAATTGTAGGAAATCCTTGATTTTTATTACATGTTGAATTACAGTTTTGATTATAGTTGCTGCATGATTGTTTTTTAGTACGTTGGTTCAAATCATGTTATGCCTTTTGTGTTAATGGAAAAATGCAGAAATTACATGAGGTCATGTAATTATTTTTTCCAGTGGGAGTTCGTAGGTCGGTAGAATTTGAAGGAGTTCTCATCTAGAACTTAAAATTTGTGCAAATTAAACTAATTAATAATAATAGAACAATCGTACATATGAGCTAATTGGGAACATAGTGAACTTTCATCTCTGTGTCTTTTATTGAATTATCATTAATTTAGTTTGTCTTTACTGCAAATTAAATATTTGTGTTGGAGAAATATTTCCAGAATATTTTGAAGCTGACAAAACGTTTCTATCAGTCTAGTCTGGATAATTGCAGACCTTCTGTTTAGAGTCTGAAGACTTTCAGATCACCAGACTCAGCACTCAAGACTCAAGACTCAAGACTATTCTCATTGACAGTTTTTCTAATCCAGTGACGAAGGCAATCCAGAGCCGAAGTATTTGGTTGAGGATTTAATCCTATCCTCTGGAGAAGATCTCTTGGCTGGATAAATATAACGGATTCTTTTATTCGTAATCAAGATCGTTTGAAGATCCGATGGTCAACGAAACATTCTTGGAAGGTTCTATTCTTGGAAACCAAGATCCTGGTTGTATGGGCGAACATTATTGATGGGCTATCGTCAGGTTCCTTTAATAGCTCGAATGATCTTCTTGATTGATTCCGTCCAACGGGTAGATTGGAGGAATTCCTTTGGTAAGTGCCAACGGGTATGATGGCATAAAGGAGTATAAAAGGAAGACGTTCTAGTTGCTTTAGTGCATGATTGATAGAGAAATTCTAGAGTCTGAAGCACCTTGATTATTAGTCGATACATTTTGAGCGAAATTGTGTACACAAAGAGTGTCTATACTTAGTGATACCTTGAGCGAGTGTGGTAGATCATCTACACCGAGAAATCAATGAAGAACAACTCTGTAACATCTCTTTGTTCATAGTGGAATCCAGCCAATAGGCTATCAGTGCAGAAGAGTGGACGTAGGCTTGAAATAAGCCGAACCACTATAAATTGCGTGTTCAATTTTCTCTTCCCTTCTCTCAGTCTTACTTTGATTATTGTTTGTCTCAAATCTATCAATTGTCTAGTATTGTGCAATTATCGAGAAAAATCTTTGATATACCTATTCACCCCCCTCTAGATACTTATACTAGCTATATCAGTGTTAATATGAAAGTGTGCTAGTATTGATTCTACATTTATTATGTCAATACATTATAACAATTGATTATGACTTCGGCATCCAAGACCATTGTGGCTGACCTCAATAAGGATGAAAAGCTTAACAGTGATAATTATGATATTTGGCACCGAAAGGGTCAATACATCCTTGAGGAGCAAAATGTTTTGAAAACCCTCAAGTACACTATGGATGAACCTAAGCGTGGAACTTCAACTCAACATAGGAGAGATCTAGAAGTTTATCAAGCTTGGAAGGAGAAAAATAGCATTGCTCGCATCACGTTACTGAGTTGTATGCAAGATAATATCATGTATGAGTTTGAAAGTTATGATAAAGCTCAAACAATGTGGATTGCCTTGAAAGATAAGTTTGGGGGTTCATCAGCCACTAAGTTGAGGAGACTCACCATCAAATTTAACACATACCGAAAGCACCCAAATGTAACGATGAGGCAACATCTTCAGGAGATGTAAAATATGATTCGTGAGCTGAAGTCAGCAAGTCACTCCCTTACCGATGAACAGCAAGTTCGGGCTGTTATAAGGTCTATTCCTAATAATTTAGAGCATATGAAGATCAATATGACACATAATGAGAATATTGTCACTTTTGATGATATAACGCGTCATTTGGAATTAGAGGATGAACGTCTAGAGGCTGCGAAATCCTCTACCCATGCTTATGTTGCTCAATCGAGTTCATGCAAAGTTTTGGGCTTTAAGCGCAAAAGGAATCATCAATTCAACAACAAAGAGAAGAAGACTGATTAGGCACCTAAGAGGGCTAAGACCTTCCAACGGAAAAAAGTATGACGGGAAGAAGGATAAGGCCAAGATGAAGTGTTACAATTATGGCAAGATGGGTCACTTTGCTCATGAATGCACTGAGTTGAAAGAGGTACCATATTACTCAATTACTTTAAGTAATGCTTTTGTTTCTAGCACTACAATGCTTGCTAAATCTCATCTAATGTGGACTGTAGACTCAGGAGCAATAGATCACGTAGGGAGAGACCGAGAAGCATTTATGAAGTATCGTTGAATACAACCTAGAAGAAAATGGATATATGTCGGGAATAACTCAAGAGTTGAAGTGAAGGGTCTCGGCACATGTAAATTAATTTTACGAGGTGGTCAAAACCTATTCCTACATGAAGTCCTCTATATTCCAAATATTCGACGAAACTCGGTCTCTATAGTTGTTTTTCTTAGCCTAGGTTATGTATTGAATTTCCATAGTAATTGTGTTGACATTTTGTTTGGAACAGTTTATTATGATTCAAGTCATATATTGAATGGTTTTATAGTGTTAGACATTAACTATAATAAGTACAATGTTAATGTCGATGGTTATTTTTATTTAATTGCATCTTCTAGTAATGTTGAGATTGATGCAAGTACTTGGCATGCTAGATTAGGTCACATTGGGTTACAAAAAATACAAAGATTAGCTAGAGAATGCCTTTTAGGGTTACTCATTAATGTTAATCTACCCGTATGTGAACATTGTCTAGCAGGAAAAACAACTAGAAAACCATTCAGTAAAGGAACTATAGTCGAATTTCCATTGCAACTCATATATTCTGACATTTGTGGTCCTTTGAACATGAGGACGAGGCATGAAGCCTCATATTTCATTACTTTCATAGTTGACTTCACGCGTTTCGATTATATTTTTCTGATCTCTCATAAGTCAAAAGCATTAAATTGCCTTAAACAATATATAACGATAGTAGAGAATCAGTTTAATAAAACAATAAAGGCATTGAAAATCGATCACAGATGTGAGTATCTATCTGAGCAGTTCAATGCTCTTTGTGATAAAAAGGGAATTGTACGACAATGGATTATTCTTGGTACTCCACAATAAAATGGGGTAGTTGAGAGAAGGAATATAACCATATTGGAAATGGTTAGGTCTATGATGGCACAAGCAAATTTACCTATCTTCTATTAGGGAGATGCGTTATTGACTGCTGCCTATGTACTTAACTGAGTACCTTAAAAAGCAGTCACTTCCACCCCTTATGAATTGTGGACTGATAGGAAACCAAACTTAAGTAATCTACATCCATAGGGTGTGCAACTTATGTTCATGATTTTTTCCATAAATACGACAAATTAGGTCCTAGAGGGAAGAAATGTATCTTTATAAGATATTAAGAACACTCTAAAGGATACGTGTTCATAGGTGAACAAGCTGATAGAAATATGACCAAAATGAAGTCACGGGATATCACTTCTTGAAGAACGATTTTCCTAGTAAAGGTAAGATTAATAAGGATTTTCATTTATATGAGATGGAAGATCATAATAACACACCCACTAATGTTGGAGAGGAAAATGAAGATTTATCTCAACATACAAGATCTAGTGGGAGTGTTTCATCGCTTGGCAAACTGATTTCAAGAGAAATTCAATTACGTAAAAGTAATCATAAAAGTATTCATCGTCGATGTTTTGAAATTGAAGATGAAGCATTTATGATTGCTCAGAAAAATGACGTCAAGCCTAAGACTGTTCAAGAGGCTCTCTCATCCTTTAATAAGGAAGAATGGAGAAAAAGCTTTGGAAGATGAAATTGAGTCAATAAGGGTAAATCACGTCTGAGACTTGGTTGATCTACCACCCAATCGCAAGCCTATTGAAAACAAATGGGTTTTCAAGATTAAGCGAAAGGCGGATGGATCCATTGAAAAGTATAAAACTCGTCTTATGGTGAAAGGTTATACTCAACTAGAGGATATATACTATGAGGCAACATTCTCACCAGTTGTAAGGATTGCCACGATACGCCTTATCTTAGCCACATTTGGACCTTGAATTACACCAAATAGATGTAAGGATGGCATTTTTCCATGGAGACTAAATGAGGAAATCGATATGAAGCAGCCAATAGGCTTCATAGCTAAAAGTCAAGAGCATAAAGTTTGCAAACTTCATCGCTCAATATATGGCCTTAAACGATCATCTAAACAGTGGTATCTTCGTTTTCATCGAGCCATAACAACTTTTGGATTCATGATGATCGAAGAAGATCACTGTGTATATGTCAAGCGGTCCGAAGATAAATTTGTGATTTTATCACTTTATGTGGACGATATTCTATTGGCTGGAAATGACAAGATTTTGGTTATCACTATAAAAAATTGTTGTCTTCCAATTTTGAAATGAAGAACGTGGGAGAAGCTACGTATATATTATGAGTTAAGATCAAAAGAGATCAATCAAGGAAACTCCTTACTTATCACAAGAATCTTATATAATGAAAATTATTGAACGTTTCAATATGTAACACTGTAATCCCATTGATACCCCTATCATGCAAGGTGAAGGCCTAAGTACTAAGATGTGTCCTAAGACTCTAGAAGAAAATAAAGTAATGGAAACTATTCCTTACGCTAGTGCGATCGGAAGTTTAATGTATGCTATGATGTGTACTCAACCTGACATATGTTATGCCGTGAGATTGGTGAGCCAATATCAATCAAATCCTAGTCAAACACACTGGAAAATAGTGAAGAGGAACTTGAGATACTTAAAGGCACCATGGACTATCGACTTTGTTACCAAGGGAATGATTTACGCCTATTAGGTTATTCGGATGCTGATTGGGGTAGAGCCCTAGATAAGCGTTAATCGATTTCTAGATATGCATTCTTGCTCAATGGAGGTGCAATTTCTTGTAATAACAAGAAACAGACATGCACAGCATTGTATATGATGCAAGCATAATTTATTGTATGCTCTACCGTAATGCAAGAAGCGGTTTGGCTAAAACATTTCTTGGAAAATATAACCATTGTCACTGAGTTTCCAAGACCGGTGATAGTTTATTGCGATAGTCAAGCAACTATTATCTATGTAAAATCCTAAGTATCATGGAAGGATGAAACATATTGATATAAAGAATAACTTCATCATAAATATAATAGAACAGAAAGAAGTGATCCTACAATACATTTCAACTAATAGAATGGTTGCTAATCCATTTACAAAGGTTGTTCCTAGCAACGTATTCTTGACCCACAGAATGTCACTAGGATTACGTAGAATGTGATATATGTTATTGTAGATGATCACTGATTTATGTATATATAAACATATGTATTGTACTTGTTTATTTATTAGTGACTTAATATTTTATCAATTAGTATAAATCTATTATGAGACTAGCACAAACACACATATGTTATTAAAAAGTGTGTCAGCGGGCAATGATTAGCTCACTCACATGAGTAATCACCTCAAGTGCTATAGTTAGTATGTTAAGATGAGACATTATGTACAAATAAATGCTAAAGAGTAAGTTTAGTACATAAAATAATATGCCGCCTTGATTAGAGTCAAGATAAGGTCTGTGATTTGTTTATAATAAGACCGAACGTGATAGTCCCATAATGATGTACGCCTGAAAAATGCCGGATATGAGTGCTTAATTAGGCGCTATAGAAAGCGAGCTAATATAGCACTCGAGCTAAATTTGAGTACATGAGTAGCACGTGACTATATTTAGGCAAAGATCCGCATAGTGGATATATTTAATAAATGGCATATGCTCTTATAAAAAGAAAAATCCACTATAACATGTAATTCATACTACATGTGCATTGTACGACTGACAAGAGAAGGTAAGTGAAATTATACATATTTACTCATCATGTGAGCCATTGAGGTAATTTATAATTTACCTCGTTTTGTGCCCTATGTTACTTCTGACTATGTTCTTGAAGTGAAAGATCAATGTGTTGCTACTTTATTATGTTACCGGCGGTCCTGAATAGATATGGCTTTATGGAATCTGTTTAGGAAAGCAATTGTTCTAAAATAGAGAGAGACATGAGTGGGAAAAAAGACTATTGTTATTTTACATCTATCACATGTATTTACTAGTAGACCAATTATATCGCCTTCAGTGGTTATGAATATAATTGTAAATACATGGCGTTATGAGAATAGTCAAGTATAGCTTTTAAGGGATAGGTATACTTGAATTGATGTAACAAAATATGTCTGCGGCACTGTGAGACATCAATTGTTTATTTCTTTTTAGGGTTGTAGCCATTATGTCATCCCTAACAGGTGCATAATTTGAGCTCCCAAGTATAGGTGTACTCACTGGTTGCATGGCTTTTTTGCCAGTATGAATTGTTTCTAAAGTTGATGAATGTTGAATTCCTTATATTCTTGATAGAGCACTATCAAACCCATCATGTTCGAGTGGGAGATGTTGTCCATGATTGTGTGCAATTAGAACGCACTGTTTCGTCTTGATATGTTATGATGGAAAGACAACCTTTGAAAGGGTATGAGGGAGTCGTATAAAAAATCTTATGAAGATAACCGTTTGGACGGTTTTGGTAGTACGTATGTTCAGAAAAGAAATTATTTTCTTTTCTCTCCCTTTTCCATCAAAGAAAAAGAAGACGTTCCAGTTCTCCTTTACGAAAACAATTGGCATTTACTCTATGGAAATTGGATGTTTTCCTAATGACTGCATTCGTTTCGGGGTAAATTGATCAATGTGAATCCGAAATAGGTAAGTTATCTTCTATCAACTTTCTTCCAACAGTTTCTCAATTATTATTATTTTTTTGGTGATACATCTTGGAAATGCGACTCAATTGTGGTGATTTTGCCCCTTTGAAACATTTAGGATCATGAAGAAACCAAGTTTCAATGGATGAAATCTTCAAAATGGGACAAACTCCCTATGTTCGAGTTCTAGGTTATGCCGACTCTAATACCAAATGTAGGCTATCGAAACGGCTTCCCAAGATCGACATACCTAGAAACTCAAACGTCCTAAAGGAGAAGACGAAGATTTGCATACCTGATTTTGAATCCATGGTTCTAAGAGCAAAACGACAGCAATCCTAGCCTTTGATGCTAAAGATCTTCTCCTTTATGACCCTCGATACCCTTTTTCGATGAGACCGCCTTCACAAGTGTTCCTTATGTGAGAAAGTGGGTGTGTGCATTTAGAATCGCAAAAGTGAGGGCTAGAGGAGGGACCTTAGCCTATTTATAGAGTTTTGGACAAGCCCTCTCATCACGGGCTGGACCCAACTCAGCCCACACAAACCAAGCCCATATTTGACTGTTAAGAAACTTTATATCCTACTTTATTAGATCAACTCCGTAAAAACGATGAATTATAATCTCAATTAATGTGGCCCACATCAAGAAAATTCTTACATTTCATATGCTTTTGAAGTTCATCAAAAAGTGAAATGGGCACATTGATCTCGATTCAATCTTAGGAATGTAGACATACTATGCATATGTGTGAGACATCATATCAGCATTTGACTTAGGGGCAAAATCTCTCCTTCCCCCACCAATGAGGCGTGCTGGGGCAAAACTATCATATTAATCACTAAACGATGTATTGTTCCTAAATTGAGCCCAATTAAGTATGGATATAACACGTTACATTTCCTTTTTTCACAGGAAGATAATTGAGGCAAGTCCTTATGAATGAAGACATGAAGCAAAATGAAATTGATTTAACACAAGAAAGGTGTATCCTTCCTAAATTAGTCCGATTCAAGTCTGGAATGCAAGTAACATGTCTCATCTCTTGTAGGAAAAGGCGCACATTGATCGCAGGAGCGACGCCTTCTACCAAGATGGCCATGCTAAGGCCCAACCATCCATTTTGGTGTACATGTTTTTCTTGTTCAGAGTAAATGGTGTTATATTGCTCAACTGTGGGTCATAATGACATGAAGTTACAAGGTTTAGCTTTTGATATCAATGCCAATCTTACTTGCTAAGCATCGAAACTGCTCAGTTCTATGCTTGAAAACAGTTCTGGAATTTGCACAAACGAAATATGTCTGGGGATATTTTGGAGTTTCAAGTGACAATGCCACTTTCCTTATCGGTCGTTAATGGTTTAGACTTCCCCAATTTGGGGTATACTTGTAAGAGGTGTGGTACTCTTCTGAATAGTGGTTCTGTCAACAGTTACCGATGATTATAACAAGCTTGTAGGATTTTTTAGAAACAAATGACAATGACGGTAGATGTCCCAATTAAAAAAGCTAGCACAAATTGAGAGAGAAACAAATTCCTTGTACTTTGAGCTGTTCGCAAGGTGATATGCTTCTTTTTGGATTTATGTTCTTGTGTTTCTTATTGACATTACCATTTGCTTTGTATCATCTATGTATGATGAGTTGCCAAAAGATTGTCTCCCCTCCTGGTTAACAAAACTTGTTCTTCACATGTAGAGTCTTTGACCTTATAATATGTCAGCTTTTGGAAGGTACAAATGCTCAAGAGGTCAGGGCAATGGTACTAGACATGCAAGCTAGGTTGCTGTTAGATATGCTGGGGAAGGGTATTGAGTCTGCTTTGGTGGATCCTTCAGCATTAGTAGCTGAGCCATGGCGGGCGGCTAGTGAAATGTTTTCTGGAGTTAATCCTGAAGCTCTGGCCGTTGAACCGACACTTTTCCCAAGTATACAGGTACTTTGACCTTCATTTTGATTTTTGCTATTAGATCTCCTTGTTGTCACATGGAAGTTTGAAATGTAGATCTTCTGGCTGTGTTTTTACCATGGCTTGAGGCTGTTATTTTGATGACCATCTTCATGTCTGGCTTCTAAACTAAAATTCCTTTAGGGGCACTATGATGGTGAAATCTATTTACAAAGGATGTAGGACAAATAAGCTTTTTAAGTAAAGAAACGTAGCTTTTGCTGAAAAAGTGGTTGCCCAGGTATCTTTTGGCTTTCAAATGATGCTATGTAAAAAATATATCAAGATCGTCATTTGATGCGTGAAATAAATGGCTATGAAATATTCTTGCAAGGAGTTGTCTTAAGATTGCAATTACAATCAAATGACATGCATTTGTCGTGTACCCTGCAGCTGTCTCCTCCCCATGTTGTCGACCTTTTCTTCAATCCAGACTATGGCAATTGACTTCAGCTAAATTAAAGATATGATGGTATAATGTTTTAGACTCTCAAAGATGTCTCGCAGGCTTATGTTGATACAGTTCTTGATCTGGCTTCACATTTTATCACCAATTTCATTCAAATTTTTCCCAAACTACAAGAACATAACCAAAATCGAAAGGCGCCAGTAGCGAATTTGATTCAGGCATAATCAAAAAGAAAAACACGCAGCGTTGACGAATCGATACTACACGATTCGCAAACCACCCCTCCCCCCAAGCCACAGCCATTACCCCGACAATTACCAAACGAATTCGAGCCATGAATCTACTCCAGATCGTCTCCAACGAAACAAAAACCAAATTAACCCCCACGGAAACACAATTAAACAGCACAGCTTGATCCGCAAATACCACCACCTCCGACCCAATCCGTAACGAGCTAACAGATAAACAAATTTGAGTAAATCCTCTCTGCACAACTGACTGAGGCGACATATATTTTTTTGAAAATAAATGAGGAAAAATAACAAAAAGGCGTTCAGGGTTGATGGATTTATGAGATGGGCTTAAGGCCCATCCGCTCAAATTGGGCCTAAAAAGGCCCGGCTCACGGGAATAGGGCCCGTGGATGGGGAAAGGTATAAAAGGGAGGAGAGAGAGAGAGAGAACACACCTCTTGGGAAATCAGAACGTACGTACGTTCCTCTCCCTCTCTCCCTCTAAGAAAAAGAAAAGAAAAACGCTTTCTTTTCTTCCAAACGCTCAAGGCGACGCCGTTTCCCTTTCAAGGCAAATTGACATCATCGGATCAGAATTTCTTCCTCTTCTTCGGCATTGGTGTTTAATCTGTGGCTAACAAGGTACGCTCGAATCCGTGGTGTGCTTTACGATCGGTGATGCGTGTTTTTCCTGGGCTTCGTCTTCCGCATTGATTTAGGGGTTTGATTCAGTGTCGAATCTGGTTTTCGGGGATCCGTTATTCCCAACATTGGTATCAGAGGCCTAGTTCACGTTTTCCCGATCAATTTGATGTTTTTTGATTGATTTTTCGTGAAAAACTTACGGCCGTACGGATCGAGGCAAGAAATCCCGACACCTGAGCGTTGTTCGGCCATTTTTCTAAGCTTTCGTAAATCTAAATCAAATTCTGAAAGCACTGGGAGAAAGGCGACGTCGAGACGAGTCCGGCGACTGGTCACACGCCGCCGTACGACACCGCATGCGCCCACACGCGCGGCCAGAAGCCGCTGCCCGTGGGCGCAACGCGCACCACACGCGCCGGTGACGAACCGGCACATGCGCACCGGCGACCGGCGAACTGGCAAGTGCCGGTCCGCGGACCGACGCGTGCTGACGTCACGCGATGACGTCATCCAACAGTCGGTAACCGCTCGGATGACGTCACCGATGACGTCATCGCCGACGATGGTTGGCCGGCCGGCGACCCAACCCGATGGCGACCGACCCGACCCGACCCGATCAGCCGAGCGCATGCCGTGCACGTGCGGCTGACGTCTGCGTGACGTCAGCATGTTCACGCGCGAGGCACGTGCCGGCTGACGTCTGCGTGACGTCAGCCAGTGCACGCGCGCGGCCGGTCCGACCGTCGCGATCGGTCCGTCCGGTCCGACCGGTCCTCCGACCCGCGCGCCCCGCTGACCCGACCCGTTGACCGTTGACCGACCGTTGATTTTGACTGTTGACCATTGACCCAAAAAAAAAAAAGGAATTTGTTTTCTTTTTCAGTCATGCCTATGTGGATTATAAGTAATCCATTTTTAATTATGCATTTGTTGCATGAATTTTGGAAAATTATGTATTTTCTCTTATATTAATTATGGATTATAAGTGATCCATTTTTAATTCTGCATTTGTTGCAGGAACTATGATGCGTTATGCAAGGATACCTGCAATCCCGAGAACGGACGAGAGAAATGCAAGACTTAAGAGGCTGATGACAGAGTTAGCCGATTATCAGTGGCATGACGGTGATTTAGTATCACATGTGGTCAGAGTCAATCAGATGATACAGGAAATCATCTGGAATGGTTATCTTATGCCGGATTTTCAGAAGGTACCGGCTTTGATGAACACTCTTCCACCTGAATGGCAAGCAGTGTTGGATCAGCTATGGGAGGTCAACGTGGTCCCGGGTTATAGGAGGCTAGTGGAAGCTTTTGTGAGAGAGCACTATAGGATTGAGTTGGCCAAATCTTGAACCCTTAGATTGAGCGCCACATGGCACCGAGTGAATGCGCCTTGGAGGCGACATGAAAGCTCTCCAAAAGTTTTTCCATGGTTGGCAAATGTGCGTTCAGTTTTCTCAGATGATTTGACTGATAGATTAGAAGGGACATTCCCTATTTATTTCCATGATTAATTATGTAATGTTTACTACCTGATTGTTGTTGATGTAGCAACCGATATGTTAGTTGTTTCATGTGAAAGTATTGTTATTTTATTCGATGTTAAGATTTTATTTGCTTTCTGCTATTACTGGTTGCTGTGGGTAATTAGCTGTGGGTAGTAATAGAAGTTTTTGTAACTTCATAGAATTGATTTTGCATATGACAATCAAATTAATGATAGTTTTAAGTTAGGATTTTTGGAGGATGATTGGAAACATAGTGACCTTTTGATTCTGAAGCCTTACTTGAAACTATTTATTAATATGATGGGTCTATGCAAATAGGGATGCATAAAAGATAGGCATTAATTATTCGTGCATGTATGTCTGATGTGTTCAGATCGATGGTTTCAGCAACTAAGAATACAATTGCTGATATGAACGGCAACAATCGTGAAATATTGAATATGAAGATTCAATATGTGCTGGAAAAGCTAGAAGCACTAAAAGCTCTTGAGCATGTTATGGAAGATCTTGAAGATGTTGTGCACCACCTTGAGCTGGTAGAGGACCGCTTGACGGCATGTGAGCTGAAAATAGATATTTTCAATGCTGGTTCTAGCTCAGAAAGGGCTTTGTGGTCTAAGCGCAAACATATTGATTTGTTCAATACATGGAATGCAAAGGATCAAGTCCTTATTGCAATAAATCAAGAATTAACCAACAAGAGAGAGGAAAATGTCCTCAAGTGAAGAAAATGTCAAGGGTGAGATGTTACAATTGTGACAAGAGAGGTCACTATGCTCGCGACTGTCGTGAGCCAAAGAAGCTATACACCTCTTGTACATTTGAGAACTTTGCTTATGTGTCAATTTCTGCATTATAGGCTGAATCCAATCCTTTGTGGAATGTAGATTCATGAGCGATAGACCATGTAGCGAAGGATAGAGGATCCTTCGTGGAATTCCGACGATACCAACTGAAACTAAGTGGATCTATATTGGAAATAACTCCAGAGCTGAAGTTAAATGGATTGGCACCTGCTAATTGAACATGCATTGTGGACACATCATGATGTTCTATATGCTCTGGAGATTCGTCGAAATTTAGTGTCTGTCTTAGTGTTGGTTAAGCTTGGTTTTGGTATGAACTTCCATAATAGAGGTGTAGATTTGTGTTTAGATACAAACTACTATGATTGTGGTCACTTACTGAATGGTCTTATTGTACTAAATGTTGATTGTGAGGATGTCAATATGTTATTCCATTGTTTCACGTCTTCTATCTTATATGATAATGATGTGAATATGTTGGCATGCTAGACTTGGTCATATGGGCCAACAACATATGAATAGACTGGCCATAGAGGGCTTGTTGGGCAATAATTGAAAAAGTCGATTTGTCCATATGTGAGCATTGCCTAGTAGGGAAAATGACAAGGAAACCATTTGGAAAAGGTAAAAGAGCTGAATTTTCTCTGCATTTAATCCATTTGGGCGTATGTGGTTCAATGAATGTGAGAGGAAGGCAAGGGGCTGTTTATTTCATCACTTTTTATAGATGATTATACTCGAGTCGGATATGTCTATTTGATTTCTCATGAATCTGAAGCATAAGTTGTTTTAGAAGGTTTATGAACCTGGCAGAAAATCAATTAGACAAGAAAATAAAAGTATTTAGATCCGATCGAGGTTGAGAATATTTATCTGATAAGTTCAGAAAAATATGTGATGAAAAAGGAATAGAAAGATAGTTGTCTACTCCATATACTCCTCAACAAAATGGTGTTGCGGAGAGAAGAAACATAACCCTACTGAAATGGTTAGGTCCATGATGGCGCATGCTAACTTACCTATCACTTTTTGGAGTGATGTGTCGTTAACTGCTGCCTATATACTTAACCGGGTGCCTTCCAAATCAGTTATTTCCACTTCATGAGAGTTACGGACAGTTAGAAAACCGGACTTAAGTTTTCTTAAGCCATGAGGTTGTGCTGCCTATACTCATGAGTCCTCTCACAAGTTTGGGAAATTGGGTCCCAAATGAAAGAAAAGTATTTTAATGAGATACTCCGAACACTCAAAAGGGTATGTGTTCATAGGTGAGCAGGAAAGTGGGAGTATAACTGAATTTGAATCACGGGTTGTCACATTCTTAGTGGATGAATTTCCTAAGAAGGGAGAAATAAGGGAAGATTGTTCCCTATTTGAGACCTTGGATCAAGATAATGATATTAGTGGAGTTCATCCAAGTGGGAGTAATATGAGATGTGATGAATTGAATTCAACTCATTCTCAATTGCAACCACCTGATGTGACGACATCATCATTACCTAATCCAAGTGGGAGCATTATGGGGAATGATGTGCTAAGTGTACAATCTCCCATACGGTGAACAAGTCGCCAAAGTATTCCCCGTCGATGTTTTGACATTGAAAGGGAAACTTTTATGTTTGCTCCACAAGATGAGGATGAGCCAAGAAATATTAATGAGGCTCTGAATTGCCCTAATAAGGAAAAATGGATTCATGCAATGAAAGAGGAAGTGGAGTCAATGAAATCAAACCAAGTATGGGAACTGGTTGATCTTCCAAAAGGACGCAGAGCTATTGGGAACAAGTGGGTTCTCAAAATAAAGCGAAAGGTTGATGGCTCGATAGAAAGGCATAAGGCTCGCCTTGTGGCGAAGGGGTATAATCAACATGAAGGAATTGATGATGAAAATACATTTTCTCCTGTAGTGAGATTTATCTTGATTCGCATTATTCTGGCAATAGTGACTAGTATGGATCTTGAGTTACATCAAATGGATGTAAAGACTGCTTTCCTCAATGGAGAATTAGAGGAAGGAACATATATGGAACAACTTGCTGGTTTCATAATGAAAGGCCAAGAAGAAAATGTATGTCGACTTTGGGGGTCGATATATGGCCTTAAGCAGTCATCGAGACAAAGGTATATACAGTTTCATAATGCCATAGTGGCATATGATTTTACAATGATTGACAAGGATCATTGTGTATATATCAATAGATCCAATGATCAATTTGTGATCATATCATTATATGTTGATGATATACTAATTGCCGGAAGCAACATGGAGTTGGTTAATACTGTCAAGAGATAGTTGTCTTCTAACTTTGAGATGAAGGATATGGGATTGTAAACCCATAGACACTCTTATTGCAAAAGGTGAAGGATTGAGCCATAAACTGTGTCCAAGGACTCCACAAGAGAAGGAACAAATGAAACATGTTCCTTATGCTAGTGCTGTTGGAAGCTTGATGTATGCTATGATGTGTACAACACCCGACATATGCTTTGCAGTCGGAATGGTGAGCAGATACCAATCCAATCTAGGTCAAGCACATTGGAAAGCCATTAAGAGAATACTGAGGTATCTAAAGGGGACTGCTGATTATACGCTGAGTTATTAAGAAACGGATCTGCAACTCAAAGGCTATTCTGATGCTGATTGGAGAGGAGATTTAAATGAAAGAAAATCTATCTCTGGGTTTGTTTTCTTACCGAATAATGGCACCATATGTTGGAGCAGTAAGAAACAAAAGTGTATAGCTTTGTCCCCGATGTAAGTTGAGTTCGTGGCATTATCAGCAGCAGTGTAAGAAAGTGTTTGGCTTAAGAGATTTTTGGATCATTTAGGTGTTATTGGAAGTGCTGCAGATTAATTGTTGGTTAACTGTGATAGCCAAGCAACAAAAGCGTACACCAAAGATCCAAAATATCATGGCAAGACCAAACATATAGATACTAAATATAATCTTGTCAAGGATATGGTTGCACGAAAAGATGTGAACTTAGAGTACATACTACGCATAGAATGGTAGCAGATCCTATGACAAAGCCAATACCTAGAGATGTGTTTTGTGGCCATATGAAATCTCTAGGATTGCGTAGAGATTGATGTACTGAATATTGTAATTTCCCTAAATGTTCACAATTTGATGAATTTGTGTTTTCATCATTAATGCCTATGAATCTTTGTTTGATCTTTATGCATCTTAATGCTTAGTGCATTGCTTTAAGTTGAGAAGTATGTCGGATAGATATAAGATTAGCCCACTCACACGGGTAATCGCCTCTATTTACTGTGTGATAAATAGAGATGAGACTGTTTTAAAGCTTATTATCTAGGTGATAATCGAGAGCTCAAGCTTAAAACACGTATATCGCCTTAACTAGGTGTTAAGATGAGGATATAATACTTAAAATGTCCGAAAGTAAAATACCCCACATATTTTACTTTATCTGTCTAAGATGCCAGATGTGAGTTCTGATAAATTTTGTGAATGAATAGATACGTGAACTCAAGTTAGACATTGGGTATGTCTGAACTATCATCTGTACGGTATAAAAGGTGTAGACATACGCTCCATGGGAAAGGAGTTAATACCGTAATACGTATTTCATACTACGTATGCATGAGACGACCAATAAGAGTGGCAAAAAGTTTGATCTCAACTTTTATGACGTGTGAGACTCTTGAGGAAAAGAGTTCCTCAATTTTTTTAGTCCCCTCAGGACTCTTACTTATTCTCAAGATTTCTATTTAGTGTTTGCTATCTTAGGGTGTTGCCAATGGTCATGAGATGATTCGATCTAATGGGGCATTTCTAGAAAAGCAAGCTGGACTGAAATTGAGAGTTTGAAGGAAAGAGGAAGATCGAATTTGGAGAATCACATTGTAGTTTTGTATTCACCGGTTAACCAATTATGACTGTCTTTGTGATAATCATAATTGTGAATACAATATATATATATCATTGTTTAAAAGAGATCAAGAGAGATATAAATGTGATCGATCGATCTAGGGTACTGCATACTAAATTTACTCGGAGTGTGATGCCAATTATGAGCTGCTATATATTCCTAACAGATGTATGGCAACGAGCTCTCAAAGTATGATGGTCGCACGGATTATTCACCGGTATGAATGTTGAAGAGATGAAAAGAGGATTCTGTTTGGCCCTTCATGTTAAGTGAGAGTCTATGCTGGATTTTTCTCTGATGGGGATGAGTAGGGCTTGTCCGCCCATGTTGGTTTTGGACCACCATGTGCGAGTGGGAGATGATGGATTTATGAGATGGGCTTAAGGCCCATCCGCTCAAATTGGGCCCAAAAGGCCCGGCCCACGGGAATAGGGCCCGTGGATGGGGAAAGGTATAAAAGGGAGGAGAGAGAGAGAGAGAACACACCTCTTGGGAAATCAGAACGTACGTACGTTCCTCTCCCTCTCTCCCTCCAAGAAAAAGAAAAGAAAAACGCTCTCTTTTCTTCCAAACGCTCAAGGCGGCGCCGTTTCCCTTTCAAGGCAAATTGACATCATCGGATCAGAATTTCTTCCTCTTCTTCGGCATTGGTGTTTAATCTGTGGCTAACAAGGTACGCTCAAATCCGTGGGGTGTTTTACGATCGGTGATGCGTGTTTTTCCCGGGCTTCGTCTTCCGCATTGATTTAAGGGTTCGATTCAGTGTCGAATCCGGTTTTCGGGGATCCGTTATTCCCAACAAGGGTAATCTAGCATAGTGAAGCCCCCAACTCCATTTAGTCTATCTCGCACTCTTTACTTGGATTTTCAGTTGACCCATCAAAAACTGATTCGGTCTTGTAGTGGTGCTCAGCCTCTATTGCTGGCACGGCAAGGATGGCTGGTCTCGACGTGATGTGACTCACGTCCGGGGGGTGGTGCTCGTGTGGCTCTCGGTGAATCCAAGTCAATAATTGGATCTCTATGTGAAGCTTCATTGAGTTTGCCTATGGTCAATATGTTAAAATATGTCTTGAGTTTAAGCCCGTCAAATAAATATAGTCCAAGTTAAATCAAGTACTTTTGGAGATTGTCTTTTGACTTTGTTCGTGCATTAATTACTATGCACAGGCTTCGTTCAAGAATGAAGAATGTGGCCAGAAGGAAGCGTGCAACCGCAAGAGGGAAAGCCCAAAATTGCTGCTTTTATTTAATGCAAATATAAGCTCTCTGTCTTTTGTTTTATTCGGCTGAAGTGCGAAGGGAGAATAGTGCTCAAGTTGGACTTCTTCAAGAAAGCTTGGGAGTTGGCGTTAATGAAGAAAAGTGCAATGATGGCATTCATTGCATGGGTCAAAAAATGAGGAAAGAAAGGTTCATACGTCCATTTTCTTCTCTCCTTTAATGCATGCATATGCATGCACGCCCATGGATTATGGTGGGCTTGTTTTGTCTTTTTTTTCATATGAAGAATGACTCCCTCGTGCCAAGTCAAAAAGAGGAAGCCCATCTTAACAGATGCAACATTGAGATGGATTCTCTATAAAAGGCAGAGGAGCGAAGGAGAAGAAAGGTGCCAAGTTATTTCAGTGGCCGAGAAAGAGAGCTCTAAGAGATTGTAGAAGTGCACAAAGAGTTCTCTTAGGTGAGGGATTTTCTCGTTGTAATTATACCCGAGTGTTTTAGCCAGTTAAATTATTGTGAGTAGAATTTATTTAATTCCTTGAGTGAGGTTTCACTAGGAATTATGATGGGCTAAATACTATATGAGTTATTTGGGTGTAATTTGGGGCTAGAAAACATTGTGAGTGTGTTTGAGTGCTGATTATAATCTCCAGTGTATCATTTATTTCTATAGCGAAATTTCATATCGCTCTCCCCATGGACGTAGGTTCTGATATTCGGACCGAATCACGTAAATCCAGTATCTGATTTCCTTTCCTTCCTTCCGACTATTTTATCCAATTCGCTTGTTCATATTCCACAACATAACAAAGCACCCGAAGCACTTGTTTTGCCCCCTAACCTGGGGAATTTCTCACGCCACCATGTCAAACAGATTGCTCGATCTAGTCTTTTTGTTTATCATTGTGGATATATATGTTATGATGGTTATCTCTCAATGTTAATGATTTCTTTCAGTTGGATTGTTTTTCAAGATGTTGTCTTCGAATTGCCACATACTATTCATATTTTAACAATGGATATAATCTGAGATTTTTTATTATATAAACCTTAAAAAAGAATTGGATCTTTTGAGTTGACTCGATTAACTACTGGTTTTGGAATAATTTGTAATTTTGGGAATGGGGAAGTTCATTTGCTGCTTCTTTGTTCTTTGTACGTATGAGCCACATAATACTTGAAATTAGAATTGATTTTGAGGTCAAGGATGGAGGATTGGAGAGTGAAGATTAGAGGATTTAAGGTGATTTGGAATGTAGGTCAAGAAAATATTTGCATCTCATGTAGATTAAGAGCAGGTCAAGAAAATATCCGCATCTTAAGTGGATTGGGAGGGACTTGAAGATCTATGTAACAGTTCTCATTTATATGTGTCTGTGTGAAACTTGAGATGTGATATGTATAACCCCATATTTGAGGTCGACGGGCTATCAAAATTCGTATGAGAACAGCAGCAAGGAGGGTAGTCATTGGACGGAACTTTAACTCGAAGAGAAAGAGGGTGAGCCAAGCGAGTCCAATTGGGGGTGAAAGCCCACAACTTAGTGATAGGGGGGGCGGCGGTGGCTAACTAGTGCCAATCCACTCGAGCATCTAGTGGTGGAGGTGGCGCCAAGTCTTGGGGCAGTATAGGTGGGTGACTTTGGAAGTGCCACCAATGGCCACGACTAAGTCTAGCATAATTGCCGAGTTCGCTCAAGGCGGTGGCATTAAATCACAATGACTACGAGCAGCAAGTGATGACATTGTTTGAGTCCGACGGTAGCTCAATTTGTTTTTTTTACTCTCTTTTTCATCTTCTCCACACTGTAAATAAGGGTTTGCTTATGGTGCCTAGAGCACAATGTCGAAAGCCATCGGTTCATTTTCATCATAATATGATATAAAGCATCTTGATTTACAACATCTCAATGATAATTACATGAAATAATTGTATTAACAATCAAATTTAATTTGACACGTTCATTAACGTGTTACGCAACACGATGCTACATGTCTAAAATATGAATTTTCACACATTTAATAACCCTTCTTGCCTAATTTGAACTTTGATTTAGCAAGAAGGGCATTTCATCTTCAATCGACCAGAAAAAAATCTCACTAACACGTACATATTCTAATCAATCTCCATTGTGCAAATGGCTTCATCTATAATCTCCTGAAGTTCCTTCATTCTTTGCCTTGTCAATGCAACGCATTCCTGCAAGCACAGCAACGTTTCCCATCATCATCACATTAAAGCTACCATTGGAACTATTATACAATCTCTATATGAAAGGTGTTGAAAGGTATACACCTCATATATATAGTTTTTCCCTTTCTTTCCCTTGGATAGAGATAGATTCATTTTTAAAAGCCAAGGAAATGAAAACATTAAAATGAAAGTTCAACCAGATGGGCCAAGGAACTACCAACATCCTAAAGTCCATTAATCCTGGCAAATAACTACATGTGTATAATCATGTATATAAAGCAGAGACAGTTGCTTATCCAATGTGCACCACATTACTTCTTATGTTTGAGGCTATTAACTCTTGACAACACTCGTAGGTGAATTGTCATGTCATCTGCTGAACCACCATTTGCATAAGAAGCTTATCAACTTCCACAAGTTCTGGGATGTTCTGCATGCCACATTGGGCTTGTCCAGTAACCAACCACGAGTTACTTTAAAGAACTCAGGATCCGTCTTTTGCATAACTAAACCGACGAGTACAGTCAAAGCAAGAATGCAGTTGGCTCAACAAAGTATGAAAGCCATTAACCATTTGATCCCAATCGCATGAAACGGGGCCTCTAAGTACAATTCTCGAGACAATGAATGAACAAATAAATAAATGAGGAATAAGGAGAAAATAACCTGAATAGCCGATGAATGTGCAAGAACCGGTCCACCGGCTTATAGAGAGAGACAAGTTGACCGGATGAATTCAAACCACAATCATGAACGTTTCCATTATGGACTCTTCTTCGAAAGCAGGGTCCGCCAACATGTAGTTCTTGTGAAGAATTCAAGTCAGGGAAAACGGAAGGCTTTTCAACAAGAGTTTTCTCCTCTCTTTGTCGACAGGCTCTTTATCCAACTTTTCACCCCCAAGTTCCTTAGAGACCATCACCATTCTTCCTTCATCATTCAAAGAAACCACCGGGATACGCACTACAAGGTCCAAAACAACACAATTTATCAAGTGATCGTCCGGGAAGTGACATGAAATCCCCAGAAGAATAGAGCAAGGTGTCACGTCCCGATCCTCCAAGCATGTGCCCATCCCTACTTGATTGATATAATAGCAATGTCCCAGGACACATCGCCGACTCTATTCATTTTAATATACGCATGCGGAAGCAGATATAAATCCTCAGACAATAAAACAATGGGATAGAAAGGTAGAGCCATAAAATTTCAAATCACACCAACCACGCTTATATACATAGCAAACCATGTCATATATTATATAAGTTGGTCTAGGTATATAAAAACATATACACCACAGTAGGTTCTCAAACAAGGGGCGCGGATCTAACAACCACAACTACTCATCATCACTAAATTCATCCTACTCCACCTCCTCGTCCTCGACGATCTCCCCTTCTTCCTCGGTCCAGTTAGCGCTCTCGGCTAAGTACACCGGAAAGTCAGAATTGCCTTCGAGTTTGGCATCCACTACTAATCCACTCTTAGGATCTGCTATACTCTTCCCAAGCGCAACCTCTAAAACATACCGAGGTACATCAGATTCCAGCATAGGACCCTCCATTTTCCCGTCATGATAGTGACAATATCATGACCGATACTTATGAGGCACCTTTATAGGTTCACCTATGTTGACCCAGACGATGGATTTTACTATTACATACTCCAATCCTTCAAGGTAGGGGTGCATCGGAATATGATAACATACTTCTGTGATTTCCTCTAGTATACCAAAATACTCGGGAGGAGCTGGAGGTGCTGCTATCTACGGACCTAAATGTTGTCCCACAACGAGGTGAGCAGCAAGTTCTACCCCCTAAGACCTTATTAGGAAGCCAATACGCCCTAAGGGCTACCTAATCACAACACGAGTCAGAGGACTTACCTTGGCATCAGTCTCTTCCTACAAGTCAGTTCAATTCATAAATACTGACAAACATAACACCCAATCAAATCAGATTGAATCATCGATTAATCGACCCAGTTGATTACATGTCTTGGTCGGCCCATTTAATACTATCTATAAGTCCACTCATATTAGGATTGCTCGCTTTAAGCTGATAAATAGATAGTATAGCTCGCTCTAAGCTAATAAATAGTATACTACTCTCAATCTAAGCTAACATATCGCCCGTAGGCTGATATAGCACACTAATAATGCTCTCTCTAAGCTAATCATGTTGCTCTCGCTAAGCTAATTAGGTATACTGCTCTCACTAAGCTGACATATCAGAGCCCGTAGGTTGATATACTATACCGGTATACTGTTCGTAATCAAAACTGACATATCACCCTTAAGTTGATATAGTATACCACCCTAACCATTTAATTAATTCATCATTCTTATCATACTCGATAAAAATAGCCGTGTGTGAATACACGGTCAGTCTTTGCCAAAATATAATAATTTCACTTTTTTAAACATCCCACCAGTTTCAACAGCCCATAACATATTTTTGGTGCGGTAAGCCGATGCCTGATAATTTCTCAATTAATTACCAAAATTAATTAATTTATGAATAAAATCTTAGAATCACAATTAAATCAATCTAGCACAGTTTAGAGCTCAAATAAATAAACAGATCACCACAATAACCAAGATAAAATTTTGGTTGTTAGCTATCTCACCCTAATTTCCGAAAAATAAATAATTAATTAAATAATTACAAAAATTATTAAATAAATGCAATAAATCCAACTTAGGCCCGTAATGCCTAATTGGACGATGAAACGGATCCAAAAAAATTCCAAGGTTCGTTAAATAAATATTAGAATGTGTCTACTCGCTAAATACACTAACTAACCACCTAACATGCATTGGCAGATAATTAAATTAACTAATCTAGTCTAATCTATCCACCTAAACCATGATTAATTAATCTAATCAACCCCAAAGGATCATTAACCTACTAAGCGAGAATTAGTGAGTTCAACTCACTTGTTTGGTGAATCAGTTGGTTCAAATCGACGGGAACACGACAGGGGACAATTCTCTCCAAGGTGGGCCAAACTTTCGGGGCCTGAAACCACCTCAAAACGGGCCACAAAGCTGCTGGAAAACCCATTGTTTTCTTCTCTGTTCTTGGCTGTTCGGTGGCTGCAAAGGCAAGAGGATGGCTTGGTTTAGGCAGGAATGGACCGAGAAAGGTTAAAAGGGCTAAACCGAGCCTAAATGGGGACTCACGGAGGTCAAAGGTGGGCCAAACGACTCTGGCATGGGCTGGGATAGCTGCTAGGATACACGAACAGAGGCGGAGATGCGACTAAAGCTGCAAGCACGCGAGGGCAAGCGCGAGGCAGCGGTGATGCGCGAGACGGCGTATGGCGATAGCGTGCAATCTGGCGGTGGCGTGGCTGCTTCGGTGGTCCCTCTAGTTGCTGGTGGTGTTCGAACTCAACAAGGAGGAGGGGAAATGGGTATGGACCGGCCAGCTGAGAGAGAGGGAAGAGATGAGGCAACAATGGGGGCCACTTGCCTTGTTTTTCCACAAATTTGTCCCCTTGACTCAACCGTAGCCAAGGCTGTCCTCCATGGCTCAATTCAGCCAACAAGGCCCTTCTCACAACCTTTGAAATGGTCCAAAATGGTTAGGCAAGGGGAAACTATGAATTTTAAGCCTTTTCCCTCCAATTGGACACTTAATTTTTCCTAATTCAACACCATTCGGCTTTAATAAAATCATCTGACACCTTGATGATCTAATTGGTATTTTTCGTCATCATTTGATCCCACTTGCTTCCCAATTTACTGGTATGCTTAGTGCATTAAGGATTGAGCCAGAGATTATCCAGAAAATTAAAATTCTGCAAGAATCTGACCTAGAGACTTTGAAAGTGAAAGATGCTGTATCCTTAGGGAAAAGATTAGATTTTCAAATCTCTGATGATGGAATAGTGAGATGTCAAAGACGACTTTGTGTTCCCGACAATGAGGAATTAAGGAAGGAAATTCTGTCGGAGGCACATAAGAGTAATTATAGTATCCACCCAGGTAGTACAAAGATGTATAGGAATTTACGTCAGCAATTTTGGTGGAATGGTATGAAGGCAGATGCGGCTAAGCACGTTTCTCAATGTTTGACGTGTCAGCAAGTAAAAGCAGAGCATCGTAAACCCGCAGGACTCTTGAGACCATTAGCTTCCTGAATGGAAATGGGAACACATAACGATGGACTTTGTGCAAGGATTGCCAAGGACATCAAGTAGTCATGATTCAATTGGGGTTATAGTGGATCGTTTGACTAAGTCGGCACATTTCTTAGCGATTTGCATGGACTACCCAATGGATAAGTATGCGGACATGTATGTAAGTCAAGTGGTATGCTTACATGGTGTTCCAGTGACCATTACTTCAGATCGAGATTCGAGGTTTACATCGAATTTTTGGAGAAGTCTTCAAGTTGCGTTAGGATCTAAGCTTCAGTTTAGTACTGCTTTTCATCCTCAAACAGATGGTCAATCAGAAAGAGTAATTTAGATATTAGAGGATATGTTAAGGGCTTGTGTAATCAATTTCAAAGGAAATTGGGATGAAAGATTGCATCTGGTAGAGTTTGCCTATAATAATAGCTTTCAGAAGAGTATAGGCATGGCACCTTATGAAGCATTATATGGAAGGAGATGTAGGAATCCTATCTGTTGGAGTGAAGTAGGTGAAAGGAAGTTGACAGGACATGAACTAGTACAAGTTACCATTGAAGCTGTTGATATTATCAGAGAAAGACTTAGAGCAGCTCAGAGTAGACAGAAAGGCTACGCAGATAGATGTAGAAGGCCTTTGGAATTTAGTGTAGGAGACCATGTATTCCTTAAGGTATCTCCTATGAAAGGAATATCTCGATTTGGGATGAAGGGTAAGCTAAGCCCTAGATTTGTTGGACCTTTTGAAATTCTGGAGAGGATAGGTGATGTAGCTTATCGTTTAGCATTACCTCCTAAGTTAGGAAATCTGCACGATGTGTTTCATGTATCGATGTTGAGGAAGTACCAGCCGGATCCTGGTCACATACTCGATCATGAAGCCATCAAAATGGGTGAGAAAGTAAGGTACATTGAAGAGCCTGTGCAGATATTGGATCGTAAAGAGCAAATTCTTAGGACCAAGAAGATCCCATTAGTTAAGGTGTTATGGAGACATCATGATGTGGAGGAAGCCACACGGGAAAGTGAGGATCAAATGAAGGAAAAGTACCCTTACTTGTTTCAAGAAGGCGCGAGTAGTGCTTGAATTTCGAGGACGAAATTTTTTAAGGAGGAGAGAATTGTGGCATCCCAGAAATTCAAAGCCAAGCCATAAGGTGTGTTAAAGTCTTTAATTAGGTGATAAAAATTTCCCTTGGCTTGTGCTTTAGTCATTAGTCTTTTTATTGAAATGATTTGTGCATATGGTTTTGAAAATTTAAATTCAATAGATTAATAATCTATGCTTGGCCATAAGATTTATAAATTAAATTCAATGAATAAAATATCCCAAGACTTTGGCCAAGATGAAAATTGGAATTCAAAAAAATTTAAAGAAGAATTTCAAAAAAAAAAAAAAAGAAGGGAAAAAGGGGATTAAATTCGAATGGGCCTTGGACCCATTTGGCCTAAGGTTTGGTGGGCCAAGCTAGTCGGCCCATTAGAGCCCAAAGGAGGCTGTCGACCAGCCCAAGGAGGAGTGGCCGGATGGCCCAAGCTCAAGCCCAACTCCAAAGCCCATCTTGCATGGATCAAGACAAGTGGCAAGGGGAAGGCCATGCATTGGCCATGGTTGAGGCAAGGTAATGATGAGCTTTAGGGGAAATAAAAGGGGAGAAGAGAGAGAAAGTGGCCGGTTTTTGCTTCATTTGGCCGAGAGAGAGGGTGAGAGAGAGAGAGAAATCGCGAGAGAGAGGGAGAGACCGAGAGGGAGAGGAGGCGGAGCCGAGGAGGAGCCGCCGTGTCCCGCCTTCCATTCGCCATGTACGTCGCCGTACGTCGTCATTTGTCCATCCTAGAGGCAAGTGGAGTCCTTTAACTTCTCTTTCATGTTTGTATTGTTGGTTGCATGTTAGATTTTAGGTGCTTCAAGTGCGAAAAACTGAGGTAAGGGTTGGTTGTTTTCAAACCGTGTGACTGTTCTTGTTCGGTTTGTGGGAGTCAGTAGCTTGTTTGAGCTTGCATGTGTGTTTGGAGTCCGATTTTGGCTTCGATGTCTGCATGGAAGTTGTAGCTAACGTCTTGTAGTATAACATACCGACATTTTGTGGAAAATGATGGAGATCTGAGGGGTTAAAGTTCTATGTTTCGGAGACCCCAGATCTGTGAAGTTTTCACTGACTTCTTGTTGGATTCTTGTTTGCATGTTGATTTTTGTTGAATATTTGACTTTTATGTCTTCATGAAAGTTGTAGGTAACACTTTAAAATACAACATAATAAAATTTGAAGCAAAAAAAACAAGTATAGCTTGGTGAATCGGCTAGATCTTGGAAACGATGGTTCTGGTGAAGTATTCCGAGACACCCGAGACTTCATGGACTTAAATGGTGACCATACTTTGGTTATTTGACCTAGATCTCTTCATGAAACCTGTAAAGGACATCTTGATACATAACATATCCAAATTTCAGAGGAAACGAAAGAGAATAGATGGGTGAAATCTTAATATTTCGGAGATGTGTATTCTGGACGATGCGGTAATGGTTTCAGAAGTTTCGTGGGGTTGTATAAATTAATCTAAAAAGTATCTGACTTGGAGTTCTGCATAAAAGATGTACGAAACTGCCTTGGCTATCATCCTGTAAAATTTCGTAATTTTTGGAGGCCATATGAGTATTTTAATCGAAATTATTTGGAAACTGTGTATTCTGGTCATTATTCGAATATCATGTGCTATTTTGTGGAAATTGTGAAATTATGTGAAATCCAATTTGGCCATGAATTTCGTATGAAATTGTCATCGTATTGGTTTGTTTAGTGATTGTTTGAATATTATGATTTTGGGAAAATCATAGATATTAAATTTAATATTTATTTATGAAAATAAATAAATAAATATAATAATAAAATAATAATAAAATAAAAAGGGCTTATTTTATTGGCCATGAATTCCGTTGAATTTATTATGCATTGTTATATGACATTGGTGTATGTATGATCATAAATTGTGATGCATGTGTGAATCATATGCCATGTAATAATGAGATTAAAAGGATGGTTAATGTGGAAAATGATATGTGAGTAAGAGGTTGTGGTGGAGGATGAGGCCGGAATGTACAGAGATACATTGTCGGAATTCCCTGGGAGATTCAAGATGCCCGGAATGTGGGGGGCTGGAGGTCCGGTTGTATCTTGGATACATGCCCGGAGGTTCCTCGCGATGCCAGGATGTGGGTGCGAGATGCCTGGCTAGAAGGGTAAAGGCCGGAAGCCCTGTCGAAGGTTTCTGCCCGAAAGGAATGCCTCGTGATGTTAGTTGAGATGCGAGATGCCCAGAATGTAGGGAGCCGGAAGCCCGGTGGCCTGGGAGGCTGAATGCTGGGAGCCCTGTCGGAGGTCTTTGCCCGAAGGGATGATAATTGAGAATGGGTGATGTGGTGATCAAATCTAAAGATAACAATGGAAATTAATGCATGATGGTGATATGCATGATGATGATGATGATGATGTGATGTGATATGATGATCACCCATGATATTATATGCATGATGATATGCATGATGATGTGATGATGATGATATGTGATGTGATATGATGATCACCCGTGATATGATATGCATGATGATATGCATGATGATGTGATGATGATGATATGTGATGTGATATGATGATCACCCATGATATTATATGCATGATGATGTGATGATGACGATATGTGATGTGATATGATGATCACCCATGATATGATATGATATGCATGATGATGTGATGATAATGATATTGATGTGATATGATGATCACCTATGATATGATATGCATGATGATATGCATAATGATGATAACGACATGATATGCATAATGATATGCATGGTGATGACGATGATGATGATGATGCGTGATGTGATATGAGGATCATCCATGGTATGATATGCATGATGAAATGCATGATGATGATAATAACATATGAGATGCCATGATGATGATATGTATGATATGATGATGCATGAATGCGCATGACATCAAAGGTAAGCAATGCCTGCATCGTATGATGATATGCATGGTGCATTGAGTTGTTATTGGATTTCCCTATCTACTGAGTGGTTGTTCTCACCCCTTTTGGGGATAACATTTCAGATTAGCAAGTATGCCGCTACCTGCCGTCTCGCGTGGGGTGTTTTATGGTCTACCATCCGATGTAGAGGTCGAGTGTGCTGAGATAGATTGTCCCTCTGTTCCCAGACTGACTTTTATTCAAGTGCGCTGTCTAGTGATGTACGACATAGGCCTTGCCGGGGGCCCTGTCATTCAGGAGTTCATTTCTGTGCACGTTCGTCGGGATGGAGCGATGCGAGGGATGTTGCCGCCTCCGCCGCCACCGCCTGATGCACCGGGTTGGGTGTGAGACCCGCGCGCGATGAGTAGGAGCTGGATCTTTTTGATGTAGATAGTCGACACTTTCGATGGGGGTTTGTTCTCGCATGATGTTGAGGGTCGAGAGTTTCTTTTTGAGGTTTTTAGGCTGGACGTGGCTGAGTCCTAGCTTTTCCTTGTTTTGTACCGACCCGAAGGGAATCCCATTTTGCTATATATATATATATATATATATATATATATATATGTAAGCAAAGTGTCGAAGTTGTTTATAAAATCCTAATGTTTAGCTGGTGTGTATTGGTATCATGGATTGGTAGGGGTATAGATGGTGATGTTTAATTTGCTTCCGCTATGAGTCGCGCTGGGACCGCTTTAAAAAAAAAATGCATGTGATTAACGATGCTTGTTTTGAGTACAAGATAGAAAAAGGTAATAAAGTGTAACATCGGCGCTGGTGACGACCTGCGAAGGGTTTGGGGTGTCACAGTTCTCATTAAGAAAACGACATCGTTTTGCCATCATATGTGGATGGCCTCACAAAAACGACGCCGCACAGCTCATATGGGATTGAAATTAGGGTTTTTATTTTGTTTGATCCTCGCCCAACGTCGACCTAGCTCGCTCGGCCACCGTCACTTGGCCACCATCGCTCAGCCTCTGTTGTAGTTGCTCGACTAGGTGAGCAAGGAGAGGCTGAGGTTGTTTCTCGGGCAAGAAGCGACGAGAAGAATAAGAGGCAAGGGCGGAGGAGGAGGAGGAGGAAGAAGGGGGGTCAAAGGTGGAGAGAGAAAAGACGAGGAGGGCAAGGGAAACAAAGAGGGCGTAGATGAAGATGGTGGATTGGGCTCTACTTAGGGAGTGGCTGATGCTGGTGTTGTTCTTTGGGGAAGAAGACGACGCTGCCATGCCTTCTCTCTCTCTCTCTCTCTCTCTCTCTCTCTCTCTCTCTCAAATTGGGGATTTAGGGTTTAGACTTGGGGGAAAGACACCAAACGACATCATTTTGTGGTTTAGATGCTGATTATACTCTTTGGCGAGCCACATAAGCTTCAAATATTAATAAATAAAAAAAGTGCAATGTTAAATTTCTGGTCAATCTGATCGAAGTTGGCACTAAAACGATCGTTTTTCAAAGTTTTTGGTACTTAAGTGATCCAAAATAAAATTTTGGCACCAAAGTGAGCGCCATACACAACTTTTGCCACTAATAATATGCTTACCTCAAAGATTTTTATGATCACCATAGACTTTAGCAAAGGCTAGTGGGATAATTACGACTCTTCCTGCCTTAGGTGATTCATATTGTTTTTCTCTGTCAGCAACTTGTACCAAGTATCTCTTTGAAATACAAATCGGTTGAGCTAAAGTCCATTCATAAGCAAATCACCTTAAGAAACTATTAAGCCAGAGCTATCTGACATTCATAAGCAAGTCACACATCTTTTGCAATCTTAGACAACCGCAATTTGGAGCATGATCACAAGATGTAATAGATTGAAGATCCACTTTATATCAACTCACACAAGTCATCGACCAAGTGGTAGAATAGGCTATGCAAGAAGAAGAAAGCCAAAAATCAAGTTAAACAACAATGTCAGCATCTAAATTGTAAAGGATGAAATATCTTACAATGAGAAAATGCAACCGCTGAAAGCAAAGCAGCATAAAAAAGAGCTCCATCAGCATCAAGACAATATATATATCTTGTAGCATATGAAAAATAAATGTAAGCAAGAACATTTCAAGGTAACATGTATGGTATTTACTGAAGTAGCTCTCCCAGAAAAAAGATGCCCCCAGTCACAAGGTCCAAAGATTAATGCAGCTAAAGGGAAAACCCTGCATTTTATCCTAAATTACGCATCATAACATCTGGCATGAAGTATTACCAGGTATGCCATCCAAGCTGCTTTTCCTTTGCTCAGGGATAGCTCCTTCATATCAATAATCCCAAAGCTGCAATAACCAAATGATTACTGATTCCAGCATATGAATATTAACCAACACCTAACCCAAGAAGGTATTAAAACATAAAATTGTTTTAAGAAACTGCAATATAATTGTCCGAGAAGTAAATGACACAATGACCAGTGCTAAAGGAAGAGAAGAAAGCACAAATCATGGACTTGAGGGAAACCTTATGACCAATTTAGTAAAGTATGTAGTATTGACTCTAACAGCATCCTTCAATGATAATCTACTACCTTTAACCCTATGGGTTATTTTGCGACACATAATTGATCATAAGAGAATATATGGGCATCTGGACTTGGTAGAACCTATAGGAACCCTTCCAAGTGTACTCGCAAGCTATCTCGCAACTAAATTGAAGCCGTATGTAGCCAATATCTCCATGAAGGATAAATTACACTGAAAAAGTGAATGGTCTTTCCTCCCCCTTCCTTTTAGGAAACAAACTAGCATTTGAGTTTGAATGCTTGGAAACACGCTAGGAAAGCCAAAGCAAAGAAAAATCAATGTTTTCCTGTAACCAAGAGCAAGTTTACTCTTCACATAATCTCTATCTTGAATACAAGTCTAAGTGACAACAAACCCTCTTAACTTCTGTGGCTTTCAGTAAACTTTCCAAAGAGTTATCCCACTTTGTTTATTTGAGAGTTAACAGTGTTAGGGAAATCCCTTATGATGTTTTGAAGATGACAAAATAAATCAAATGCTACTAACATGGTTGATGGTTAAGTAATAGACCATGCAGATGATAGAACATGTAAAGGATATTGTCAAAGTGCGAAGACGACCAGAAGACTGAACGTAACATATGTCCAAAGTATATTATGAAGATATCCAGACTTCTGTGTCGAAGTCTGAAGACTGCCAGACTCAAGACTCAAAGTTTGAAGACTGCCAGACTTTAGTGTCAAAGTCTGTTCTACATCAGAAGTCTATCAACTCTGACTAATTCCAGACTGAACGTGAATGCTGAACTAGAAGATAGATTCTATGCTGAAGCTGAACTGGGTACAGACCTTAAAGCTAAATCTGTTCAGAAGCAAATATGTTCAGACCCAGATTTTAAAGTCTACAGACTCAGATTGTCAAGTCTATTACTCTTAGACTTTACATCCAGATTCGATGAAACGTAACTCAAGCCCAATCATACAACGGCTAGTGATCTGGTTTGGATTCCACATCAAGATTGATTTGATTGATTCAATATAATTGATTGACGATTGGATCTTGAAGACAAGAACTTTCTATACGAAGAAGCTTTACTTATGGAAACCAAGATTTCGTTTGTATGGGCGATCAGAATCAATTTGGGATTTTACCTTTGTCACTCAACGGCTACCAAATCTTCTAGATACAGAGCTGTCCAATGGGTATATTTGAAGACGATTCTTCGGGATACTGTCCAACGGGTAGTTTGGAAGTGGAGGAGTATTTAAGGAGATCATGGACTGATGAGCAAGTAAGAGACGGAGCGTAGAATTTATAATTCCAAAGTCTGAGCGACTTTCGATCATATACTTGTCTCTTGAGAGCTTAAACGTTTGTAATCGTGAGAGAAATACCAAAAGAGTGACTTAGTGAGATAGTGTGATCTACTACTAAGTGTTTGCACTCAAAGTTGTAATCTCTTGTTGATTGCATAGTGGAATCCAGCCAAGAAGGCTGTTATCGTGGGAGAGTGGACGTAGTCTTGGATTAAGCCGAACCACTATAAATCTTGTGTTCTTATTCTCTTCCCTTACTCCTTTATTTTGTTCATACTAGCACTCTCAATTGGTATCAGAGCCAAGTGCTCGGTTTAGAAAAGTATTTTTACTTTTGAGCTAAAGATTCTTTATGGCTAGTATGTTGGCACCAGGACTTATGGAGGGCAAAGCAACACAAGGCCACCATATTTTGATGGAAATGAATACGGCGTGTGGAAGAACAAAATGAAAGCATTCCTAAGATCTAGAGATCTCTTACAATGGGATGTTGTGGAAAGAGGAATCAATCACATTGCTGCATCCACATCAAATAAGAATGGCAAAGACCAAGAAATCAAACCCCCCGCTCTTATGTCTCGGGCGGAGTTGTCCAAAAGAGAAACGCTTGATGCAAAAGTTATTTATTCTTTATATTGCGCTTTGTCTCTTGCTGAATATAATATAATCTCTTCATGTGAAATAGCAAAAGAAGTTTGGGATAGACTCCATGTTACATATGAAGGGACCGATCGTGTAAAAGAGACAAAAGTAAACTTCTTGCTTGGCCAATATGAATCATTCAAGATGAAGCAAGGAGAGTCAATTGGAGATATGTTCAGCCGTTTTACAAAAATTGTAAATGGTTTAGCATATCAAGGTTAGCAAATTTCTACCCCGATGAAGGTCAACAAACTCTTGCGAGGTCTCTCAAAAGAATAGAATCATGTTAAGATCTCAATCCGGGAGACTCAGAGGATTATGCCACTTTCCGTTGATGAATTGATCGGCACTCTTCAATTCTATGAAGTGGAGCAACTCAACGATGAAGATCTCGAAGGTAAGAAGTCCATTGCTTTAATATCTAATGCTGTTTTTGATGAAACAGATTCAGAAAATGACATGGAGGATGAAGAACTTGCCTTTATGGTCGAGAAATTCAAAAAGCTGAGTAGAAAATGAAGGAAATTCGATGGATGAAGTCAATACAAGCATAATGGCCATAAAAGAATCATGAAAGAAGATGATGATCAAGAAAATATATGCTTGATGGCACATTCAAAAGCTGAGTCTGATTCAGACACAGACTCAGAATCAGAGTCTGACTCAAGCATAGACTCAGAATCCGATGAGGAAATCGAGGGAGAGAAATCGAATCCAAAAGAAAAAGAAAAGAATCGTGATCATCTCAAAAAGGCAACAAATTGAGGGGGAGCTTTGATCAATTATGGAAAAATCTTTTTGATTGATCGTGATCTTATTATAGATGGAATGAAAGGTAAATGTGTCAGAATTTGTTCTAAAAAATCCGGTTAGTGCATCTTTTATCACCTTTTGTCATTAACAAATCTTTTATGGATATTATCATTTTATTATGACAAAAAGGGTACGTGAATTTTATGATGTATCCGTGATTTTCATGGGATATTTGCTGATATATATATGATCGAAGTGAGCTATATTGCATATCTTTAATATTCGACTTGTTTTATAAAAGCTGATTTTTGGAAATTGTGATTCATGCGAGATATTTGTTATAATTCTCTACGCGATACTTTTTTCCATTATTATCGCTTTTTGATTATGACAAAAAGGGGGAGAATATATGAATATGCATATGTGTTAATTGGTTGATATTATCTTGGCATAGTATTGAACTGCGATTATTTTTCTATATATTGTTATGCTCAATCTATTTGCTATCTTTTGATATCCTTTGATTTAAATTAATATTTTTAAAAGCATGTTTACAAATCTGCATATTCAGAGATTGTTTTGTTATCATCAAAAAGGGGGAGATTGTTAGGGAAATCCCTTATGATGTTTTGAAGATGACAATATAAATCAAAGGCTACTAACATGGTTGATGGTTAAGTAATAGACCATGCAGATGATAGAACATGTAAAGGATATTGTCAAAGTGCGAAGAAGACCAGAAGACTGAACATAACATATGTCCAAAGTATATTCTGAATATATCCAGACTTCTGTGTCAAAGTCTGAAGACTGCCAGACTCAAGACTCAAAGTTTGAAGACTGCCAGACTTTAGTGTCAAAGTCTGTTCTACATCAGAAATCTGTCAACTCTTACTAATTCCAGACTGAACGTGAATGCTGAACTAGAAGATAGATTATATGCTGAAGCTTAACTGGGTACAGACCTTAAAGCTAAATCTGTTCAGAAGCAAATATGTTCAGACCCAGATTTTAAAGTCTATAGACTCAGATTGTAAAGTCTATTACTCTCAGACTTTACATCCAGATTCGATGAAACGTAACTCAAGCCCAATCACACAACGGCTAGTGATCTGGTTTGGATTCCACATCAAGATTGATTTGATTGATTCAATATAATTGATTGACGATTGGATCTTGAAGACAAGAACTTTTTATACGAAGAAGCTTTACTTATGGAAACCAAGATTTCGTTTGTATGGGCGATCGGAATCAATTTGGGATTTTACCTTTGTCACTCAACGGCTACCAAATCTTCTAGATACAGAGCTGTCCAATGGGTATATTGGAAGACGATTCTCCGGGATACTGTCCAACGGGTAGTTTGGAAGTGGAGGAGTATTTAAGGAGATCATGGACCGATGAGCAAGTAAGAGACGGAGCGTAGAATTTATAATTCCAAAGTCTGAGAGACTTTCGATCATATACTTGTCTCTTGAGAGCTTAAACGTTTGTAATCGTGAGAGAAATACCAAAAGAGTGACTTAGTGAGATAGTGTGATCTACTACTAAGTGTTTGCACTCGAAGTTGTAATCTCTTGTTGATTGCATAGTCGAATCCAGCCAAGAAGGCTGTTATCGTAGGAGAGTGGACGTAGGCTTGGATTAAGCCGAACCACTATAAATCTTGTGTTCTTATTCTCTTCCCTAACTCATTTATTTTGTTCATACTAGCACTCTCAAACAGCACGCTTTACAAGGGCAAGATTGGTGCTACTCCACATAATCTGTGTAGACTTATTGCTACATGATCAAGCAACTTCTTGAAATTTTGCTTCAACCAAAGAGTAACATTACATGCCTATTTAGGACACGTTTGATAACGATTTGTTCTCGGGAACAATTTCTAAGCAAAAGAACATGTTTGGTAACTTCCCAAAATTTCTATTCCTGGGATAGAAATACGTTTGGTAAGATTTTTAGATTTTTTATTTCTTTTAATTTTCTAATTCTTTTATTAGTTTTTCTTATTTTTTTCCTTTTTTCTCTTTCCTTTTTCTTTTTCTCTTTGGCCGATCGCCGGCCACGCGCTGGCTGGGGAGGCCAAGCCTCGCCGTGGCCGCGCAAGGCTGAGGATTAGGCCTACGAGCCTCGTTGTGGTTCGGTGTCTCCGAAGGCCGGTGATGCTTTAACAAGGTCACCAGCCTCATCTGGCCAATCGCCAGCGCCAGCCATGGTCAAGGCCGGCAACCGGCCAAAAGGAAAAAGAAGAAGAAGAAAAGAAAGAAAAAAAAAAAAGAGAAAAAAATTGATTCTAGAAATTGTTCCCGGAACAAGGAACTACTTTTTTTCTACTTCTTATTTATGTTCCAAATCTATTCTCAGGAACAAAAATATAGAATTTTTGTTCTCGGGAACAAAAGTTTTACCACATGCATTTCTATTCTTTTTTCATTCCCCGGACCAAAAGAATAAAAAATTTTGTTCCAAGGAACAAAATTTATTTTTAACAAACAGGCCCTTAGTAGACCCAATGGAATATTCCATACTGAAAACAAGCAAAAAGTTCAGTCAAAATAGTCACAGGCACAGTGTGGATATCGTTTAGAATTTTATGCCTTTTGTATACATTGGCAAGACGCCCGCAAATATAACAATGGCATACAAGCAAGCATTTTTAACAGCATATCACCCTTCTGCTGAAGCAACAGGAGATAAATAAAAGATTCAAGAAGTCAAAGCAAGCTGAAACAAAAACGAAAATTTACCAATTTCACATGCCTTAATAAAGAGTCAAAAAGTTGCTTTGATATCACCGGTGCTACCTCAGCAGGCCTACCTGGCCTCACAACTGGAGAGAATATAGGGGGCATGTGAAACTCAACCGCTGAAAATAACACAGAACTGACAAACGTTCGGTGCAGTGTGCTATGACCGAAATTGTTCGTGTCATGATCTTGCGGACTCTCCATGAAAAGCTTCAAAGCCTTTCCAAGTTATTATTTTAAACAACCCTATCACGTGCTGCCCTCGGCCTCTCTCGAACCAGCTCCTCAAAACGTCGGACTGGCCTTCCACAGCCGCAAGACGAAGAGGATTTCTTCTGCTGTACCGGTCGTCAATGCAGCACATATCCGCCTCGACAATCAACAGTTTCATCACAGTTGGTGAGCACCATTTAACTGCTCTTTAGCGAGCTTGGGTTTCTGGTCAAGAATCTCGTCAAGAATTTTGTGCGTCCGATGGTTGCTGATATCCCCAGCACGAGAGCATGGCCATAAAGAAGCTGTATCTCCTTTATCCTCCTATTATTCATAAAGTCTGCACTCATTTCGGATTAGCTTCATTACGAAACTGATATATCTGGCTAGAAGATGGCTGTGAAAGCCAAACTCCTGAATCCGATATAAACTATCAGCAACCTTCATAAGAATGATTATTCTATGTTGACGTTGGAAATCCATTAGATTTCTTCATGATCCTAAATGTTTCTAAGGGTCAAAATCACCACAATTGAGTCACATTTTCAAGATGTATCACCAAAAAAAAAAAAATTGAGAGAAGAATCAAGAACTTGAGGATGTATTCATACGGATGAATAGGAATTTAAAAGGGAACATAGATTTGAAAATCACAAAACAAAAGAAAAAAAAACGAAAAAGAAAATTGCAGTATACATAACCCATCTACTTACTACTTATTGACTTGTTTCCTTGTTCTTAAGCAGAGAAAGGTTAATGCATAAGAGAGGTACACCAAGAATGCCCCAACCGAAATTATGAACACTTCCTTCTGCTGCTTCCACTGCTCCTGCTCCTGCTCCTGCTCCTGCTCCTGCTCCTGCTCCTCCCCCTTCTGCTGCTGCTGCTACTTCTGCTGTTTCCACTGCTCCTCCCTCTTCAGCTGCTCCTCCCTCTTCCGCTGCTTTCACTCCTCCCTTGCCTCGCTGTACTCCATGTGCAGACCCTTCATGCTATTTATGCTTACAATCCCTCTGATTTCACCTCTCCCCATACTTCCACCCTCCATGTGCATGTCCTCAATCGAATCTATCGTCCATCTCTCCTCTGTAGTAGTTCTGCTTGGACTCCTCCCTCCTTCTATATTTCCTCTGTTTGGACTCCCTCTCCTAGTATACCGCTGCACCCGGACCACATTGAAATTCCACATAAGTTTTAAGCACTGCACAATTAAGTTAATAATAATATTTTCTCACTAATCATCTAATCAAGAACAAATTAGGTTGCTTGTGGAAAATATTGTTTATACTCCTACAGTTACTCGAAAATTAGGGTCAATAGAATTATTTCTATAAAAAGAAAAGAAAAGAAAGGAAAATCTTCTTTGAATAATATAGTGCTAACATTGAGCTTGACTAATTCCTATTGGCACATATAAAACTACCACATCTATTTACTTCATACAATGATCCACATCTAGACATGTGAGGCTCCTAAAGTTTATTTTGTATCTTGCAACGTTTATCCTGCTTACAACCAAAAACTGTGGTCAACGTGGTAGGGTAAGAAAAATTTCATACAGTCTGACAAAATGAGATTTGTCTTTTGCAAGTCATTGTATGGAAGAATTTTTTAATCTGGAAGGGGAGCGCGGAAGGAAAGGAAAAAAGACCGTCGAGAGCTTGGAAAAAATTACTCATTAAAACAATACCGCGTGCACTGTCAACTTAAGCCACGTCAATATTTAAAACTCCAATATCTATTTGCAGGGCAATTGAGCAGAAAAATCGCATTTTTTGGTGGGAAAAAAAAAATTCTAAAATGGAACTTGAGTAAGCCGGAGAAGATGGGGGTTACTGACAAAGGCAGAAAACGGGAGGGGGAACGGAGTTGGAGGATCTGTCGAGCTTTTACAAAGCCATGCTTTTGCAAATCAATCTTTGGAAAATAGCCTCCTGTCCTAATGCTTTAGGACAACAAGATTTTAGGTAACAGTTGTCGGTTATGCAAACTGAAAAACTAAAGAAGATAGGGCATCAACTATACCATGTTCGAAATCTACAAGCTATTACGCAATGATGTGAACGTTCAAGAGGGCAATTATTGCTAAATAGTATGACATTAAGAAAAAAAAAACACTTTTCACATCACATAATGTCCAACAATGAATTATACAGCAAGAAATAAATTTAAAACTTACAATTTATGTGACTTGTATTTGTGTATTTATTTAATTTATAGGAAACAGCATTTCAAATTAAAAAGAACATGTTGTAAGAACACTAATTGATTAAAAAATATATTTTTGTCCGCGTAAATTTCAGAATAGTATTTAACTTCTTGTAATTTGTATAGTTTTACCAAATTATAGTATCAAGCCGAGATCTAAACAAATCAAATTTCAAATCCGTGCATTCCGCACTTCTATTGTATATTGATGAAGAAGAGAAATTGTACCTTCTTTGCGCGATACAATGAGTCTTCCAATGACTGTCTCAAGTCATCAAGCTCAATCGGACGCTTAGTCTGTGATCCATCTTTTCTGCCCAACTCCTCCAAAACCTTTTGAACAACCAATTCAACAATGTTTGCTTGGCTACCATACACAAAAGCGCTTTCATTAGTTGACTAGATATAATTCATGCCCACACATCACATGTGGTTACAAACAATATCTAAATACACTAAATAATAAGTATAGGCTAATTTAGTATAATTCAATTCACCAGATGCATTTTTATATATAGTAGTGGTCTACACGACGGCCAAAATTACCAAGTGGCTACCACATGGTGCCCTAGCAAAATTTCAACATTTATAGCTAAGCCCGGAAAAGATTTTCAGCACTTGTAATAAGGAGAATCGGGAACCGAGAAAATGTAGACAAATTATATGACCCTGCAATTTGGTGATGACAAATTATATGACCCTGAAACCCATAACAAATTCCCCAATGCCAGCAGTAGCTATAACAACTGAAACATTAGGGAAGATGTCTCGAGTAGAGGATGTAAAGTTCAATAGGAGCAGCACTTGGAGTTGGAGGTAGTTTTCAAAATTTTCCATTTAAAAAAGAAGAAGAAAAGAAATGACTTGATAGGACAATATTTTATACCCTAAAACAAAAACAAATTAGGCAGGCATTGAAAGGTAGTTTTACCTTTGTCGCTCCTCGACCTTCCATCCCTTGACTTGACCAACCTTTGCAAGAGCCTCTTTGAATGCCCTAAGTTCAACTTCGGAGGGAGGATTCTCTGGGTGTGGAGTCCGATGTTTAACATCCCCTGGTTCCACCTTATAAAAGATGGGAAAATCTTTTTTCCACCCTTAGACACATTTTTCATCATGCGTGCAAGCTCAATAAGACACCATTTGCGGTGAGGATAAGTTCGAGAGATGATGGGTATGTAGATTTTGGAGTTGTGGATACCTTGTATAATTTTCTCACTAATTTCATCACCCACCTCGATTTTACCATCGTCCATGAATACGCGGATTCCGGCATTATTCAAGTCTCTATTGAGAAAGTCCGTGAAGTTATAACGAGTATCCGCCCCACTAAAACTCAGGAACACATCGTACCGATCTTCTGATGCTCTGGCCTTCGAGTGTGGCATATCTAGGAAGCGTATTACTTCGAGACCTCTCTCTCTCTCTCTCTCCCCCCAAAAGAGAAAAAAAGGTTGGTAACTTGGTGTAGCGTGGCCTGGCTAAAAAGTGAGCTGAGGTTTTTGGAATGCTTCCACAGTAGTGCACGCCCAGACGACCCATATTCCAATGAAGACGGAGATCCTTGGGAATATACTGTATGTTACACATACACGAAAATAAGAAGAAGAAAAAAGATCATCCAGCAGCTGAAGGCGTGTGCAAATAGATTTAGCGAAGGGCGTTTCTGCTCAGAGTGCACAATCACGTGCGAAAACACAAATAAATTCGGACGGGATTTTACCTAACTTCACAGGATAATGCGCCAAATTTGGACTTCATCGGAATCGCCTCGATGGATGACCGGTCGGTGCTCCCTGGCAAAGGATGGCCGCGGTGGGTGTTCGGCGAGGTGCACAAGGCGGTGACTCGGCCGACGATTTGTGACACGGCTTGGCTCGTCTAGTCTCGGCAGTGACTTTCGGCCGCAGGTGGCGATGCAAGACGAAGCCGCAAGAGACGCCGAGGGAACCTGAGAAAACAGAAAGTGGTTTCGTCGTCACGAGGAAGGATCGCAAGCACCGTCGGCTCGGGATCACGTCGCAACAGCAGCGGCTCGGGACAGAGAGAAGCCGCGTCGTTTCCACTTGCTGGAGTTGTGGGAAGCAGCGGCAGCTCAGAAGATATGCAGCACAAAACAGGGTCTCAGCTTCAGAATCCCAAATTTGAGGGAGGATTTTTTTGGGAGAAAGAGAGAGGAATGCCGACAGAGAGGTCCGGCGGGAGGAGAGGGCAGTGCCGTCGGAGCTCGTCGGAAGAAAGGAGAAGGCAGCGGTGAGCAGCAGGCATCGGGAGTGGGAGACAGTGCCGTCGTCGTCGTTCCCGGGGTGGAGCTGCGACGTCGATGAGTGCAGACGAGCGTAGGAGCAACGCGAGAGGGCGGCGTCGTCTTTAGAAAAAGCCTCCCGTGATGTACCTCCTCTCTCTCTCTCTCATCTATTATTTCGTGTTCGCGGGCCAGACCAAAAAGCAAAAGAGCCCCTTGCAGAGATCTCGAGACTCTGTAGATGGTTTTTAAACGTTTAGAGACAATGAAAATAGAAAGGCACTTTTTTCCTGGTCTTCACTTTCCCGCCCAACGATAACGACGATCTTGAAAAACCCAATGCCATGATACGACATGCATCAAGATACGAATGTTTCTTAGTCCATCAGAAAGAAAATATTTTTTTCACCTTTTTATATATTAGGGGATTTCATTTAGAATAAAAAATGTTTCTTGCCCATGGCTCTGTCCATGTTAACAATCGTGAGTTCCATCATACGAGATCTTGGGCCTGTCTTTTGATTCCCCAGTTCAAGTCCATGGCTAGCTGTAGTAAGTGCTCATGGATGAATGTCCATTGTTCAAATAGCATTTAGTAAAATAAAAAATATTCAAATAGCATACCTCCATCATTAAACATAAAAATGTAGAGAGAGAAAAAGAGTATAGGCAACGGTCACAATGACTGTAAATCCTCGCCTGGACCCTCCAACAACCCTCGCCCAAAGTGACTTTGCCAGCAAATCTTCAAGAAATGCGAGCTGCAAAAGTCAAGATAGAACTCCAACAGGAATGGCCGCGCAGATCTTCAAGTCCTGCCTTATCTACATGAGATGCTGATATTTTCTTGACCTAAAAAGTCTTCTGATCTTCACTCTCCGATTTTCCATCCTTGACCTCAAAATCAACTCTAATTCTAGGTATTCCGTCGCTGGTAGGTACAAGGAGCAAAGAAGCAGCAAATGAACTTCCACGTTCCCAAAATTTCAAACTATTCCAAAAACTATAGTTAATTGGGTCCAATTTTTTTAGGATAATTCCATAAAAAAATCTTAAATTATGTCCACCATAATACAAATACTCTAGATCCTAATTTTATTTATTGTGACACGAATATATCAATTTTTTTTATAACATAAAATAAGGTTGTAGGGTAAAGAAGGAAAGACCAAAAAAGGGATTTTCATCTTCTTTCCCTCTCTCTTCCTTTTCAGTCTTGGAATCTCCTTTTCTTTTGGGCGAGTGGGGTGCATGTGAAGCTTACCGAATCAGACTCCATCTCGTCTTAGTGTTGTCACATCTGAGAGCTTTCCAAGAAATGTATAAAAGTTTTGGTATACGATCTGTGTACTGTAGATTTACGGTGCTTGCCACCAATCAGTATCTTCGGGTAAGTGGGTTCTCTATTATTTATCTGTTTTCTGGGTTGTTCTCGCGTGTCGACAAGTGGAGAAGGGAGCGAAACTCGGCTGTTCTGGTACAGCTGAACGAGGGGTTGTCTGCGGCCGATCCGTCGCGATCGCGTTCACGTTCGTTTCGGATAAGATGAAGGGATCGAAAATTCGGTTTATGGGTCTCTTGCAGCGTCCGTTTGTCGGACGGACAGACCGACCCCATTACTATTCTACGTTAAAAAGGACGACGGGAGGAGAGATACTTTTGCAGAAAGCATCGTGCAAGAACGTGTTTCGCTTCTCCACGAGCAAAAAGACAAATCGGGAAGATGACACAAATACCCGGGCGCCACTTTGGGTGTTGACCTCTCATCAAACTCGTGACAATTAGGTACTTTCTTTTGTCATCACCTTGCCGCCCCACCAAAATGATGATCTTAAAAAACCCGATGCCATAGATTCAAATCTTATGGAGTGTGATTTCGAATCAACAAAGACCCCATTATGTCGTATTAAGATATGAATGTTAGGAAAAAGAACGTTGGAAGTGCCAAAACTTTCGTACAGCACTTGCTTGAGTGCTACAACTTTTTTCACTCACTTGAATCTCACATGGGAGTAAAATCGCTCACTTAAGTGACACTTTGGTACAAACGTCATACATGAAAATTTTTAGTATTTTTGAATTTTTTGTTTCTATTTTTATGTTACTTTTTTTTTCTTTAGGGCCGGCGGCCGCAAAACCCTTGCTCTCAGCCGTAAAGGCAGCGAACAAAGCCGTTGGGGCCTTGCCAGTGAGGTCGAGATGCCCTCGTAAACTCTAAACGGCATCACCCATCATTAGCAAGGGCAAGGCAACCCTCACTTGGATCTAGCCGGAAGGCCATGAGGTTGCGGGCCCTGGGGGAGGTGGTGTCGCCTGCGGCCACCTAGAGTTGGTGAGGGCACTCACGGCCTTGCCAGTGGTCGGTGAGGCCTCGACGGTCTCACCCAGGGCCTTTACGGCCATGGGCAAGGGTTCTGTGACCGGCGAGGGTCTCCTGTGACCTTTGCTAGCCCTAAAGAGAAAAAGTCAAAAAAAAAAAAAAAAAAAATTCAAAAAATAATTATAAAATGTTTTAAAATATTAACATAATATAAAAAGATTATCCATGTCACGTGGCGAAGCCAAGTCGACGACAAATCGGCGTCCACATTGGATTTTTCGACGAGGCAAATCAAAATTGGCAATCAAGTGAGCGTTTTATGAAAGTTTTGACATTTCTTGTATTTTTATCCCCAAATGCTTCTCATTCCAAGACAAAGAAAGTATTTTTTTTTCATCTTTTTATATTTTAGGGGATTTCATTTTTAAAAAAGAATGTTAATGGGTTCGTTTAGTGAGTTCCATCGCACGAAATCGTGGGCCTCTCTTTTGATCCCCTAGTTCGAGTTTATGGCTAGCGTCAATAGGTGCTCATGGATGAATATACATTGTTCAAATAGCAATTAGCAAAAAAAAAAAAAATGTTCAAATAGCATACCTCCATCATTATACATAAAAATGTAGAGAGAAACAAAGAGTATAGGCAATGGTCATAATTGCTGTCACAAAGGCAGCCGATAGCAGTGACATCATCTTAGTTAACGAGGGTTGCCAGTAAGGGTAAGCATGGTTCGGGTTGGGCTGGTCCAACGCCTAACCCAAATATCAACTTGCACAATATTGGCCCTCAATTTTTGGAATTGATGATCAATTCCCGTTGAGCTTATGACCGAGGACCAAATCGCTCTAGTATAGTTTTAGGGTTAACCCAAGACCAACCAATATTTTTTTTTTTGTTGCATTTTTCATATTCCCTGAAAAGACAAACCTCTTATTTGAAATTACATATCCACCAACAATGCGGCATTGATCGACCAAACTATAAATACTAGTACATATCAAACATAAATTTAAGATAACATAACAATAGAAATATCACATTTATTAAGGAAAAAAAAAGAGAGAGCATAAAACGATCAAGACTACTCATGGAGATAAAGTGTTTCCATCGCTGGAGCATGCTATAATTCTCTCGCTTTTGATTTGTCTTTGAATCATTTTTTTGCTTGGGAAATGAGATGAGATGGGAAGTTTAAGAGAAGGGAATTCTAGGCTACAATGTAGGTGAAACTTACCATTGGAATATAATTAAATCATAAGAAGTTCAAAATACTTAATATAAATCATGAATATACAACTTCACATCTTATTAATTAGGGGTGAAAATGGTCTAGGTTGGACTGGTCCCACATGAAGCAAAGGGTGAGTAGCGAGCTACGAGGCAAAGGGCGAGGGGCGAGTAGCACTACGAAGGGTGAGTGATGAGTTGCGAGGTGAGCGACGAGTGAGGAGCATGGTGAGTGGCACTATGAGGGGTAAGCGTGTGAGTTACGAAATGAGAGATGAGCCAAGAGTAGGGCGAGCGTCGAGCATTGCTTACAAAAAGGGTTTCTAAATTTCTAATTAGAGTTTTGTTCTTTGTGATTTGCTTGACAAAGATGTTAAGAAAGAAAAGAAAAAAAGAGGACATAACAATATGCTAGAGGAGAAGAACTCGTAAACGCCATTAACATTAAGTTAGAGTTATAGACTTTAAAATGGGTAAAAAAATATTTATATAACATATTAAATATATAATATTTATAGGGTTGGTTCGGGTTGGACTAATACTAAACTTCCAAGATCGATGATCAACCCGCACAGTATAAGGTCCAAATCAAAGACCGACTTAGTCCCATTGGGAATTAGTCTAGGGTGGACCATTAGTCGATGCTCACTCTCTTGTTTCACACTCACCTTTTCTCTCTCTAGGTGTTTTTTCATAATTATCATCATCATCATCATCATCATTATTGTTATTGTTAATGTTATTATTATTGTTATTGTTATTGTTATTATTATTATTATTATTATTATTATTATTATTATTATTATTATTATTATTATTATTATTATTATTATTATTATTATTATTATTATTATTATTATTATTATTATTATTTTTCCACCCTTTCCTTTCCACATTAATTAAACTAATCAACGAAAATGCGGGGTTGAGGTGGCTCGCAAAGATCGCATTTCGGTTCATGTGTGTATGACACGAAAGCACTAATGAGTTTTTTGGTTAGAAGAAAAAAATTCAATTTGATGAATAAATTTTGTAAAAGCTCAATATTACTTTCCACTAAAATAAAAGGGAAAATCCCAAATAAAGACCTAAAGTGCATTCATTTTCTCAAAAGAGGACCTGAAGTGGAGTCTGTCTCAACTAAGGACTCAAAGTGGTCATTTAATCTCAAAGAATGACCTCACTCACCGGTCGGTGAATAGATTCATCTCCAATGCATATTCTGGTGACCTAATCAAGGGTATTTTTGTCCAATTATTATTATTATTATTATTATTATTGGTTGTCTTGTTCTTTATTTTATTTTATTTTTGGGTCAATGGTTGCATTGTTCATCATCTTCTTCGTCCCCTGTTCGTTTTCTTCTCAAGAACATCAGACTTGGGAAGGGCCGGCAATGAGAGGGCCGGCGAGGGTTGGACGCCCATCACCAACAATGGGCAAGTGTGATATCCTGATTTTCAACCCTACTTTCAACTAAAGAAAATGGGCTTTTCATCGACGCACCTATAGTCTTTTTCTCTAAGTTAATCACTCACGAGATGACTAATCTATCATGTGAAATAGTAAAGGAATCTAAACGCAACCAACTTGAGAATTCGATCAGAAATTGACTGCTCAACCGTGCTAATTTACAAGGGTCAATACGACACTATTAAAATCAACTAGAGACCGGAGATAGGTCGATTCAACAGAGGCATGTGATTAAAGTATGGGTGATTCCATCTAATTGTAAAATTCGCATCGAACGACACTAAACTGATTTTTCTTTCATTTCTGTACCCTATGCTCGTATTTGAAACCTTGAGATTTTTACGACAACCGAGAGTCACCTATGAGTTAGATATGCTCAATGTGGATTGAAAATAATCGATCACGGGTCAATTGCGCTAAAAATTCCTAAAAGCTACCATGTAGGTTAGGTCATACTAAAATTGTGTTCGGTTGAAATTAATCACAAAATTCAACCCGATTTCAGAAATTGAAAGTTTTGGCATGTTGCGATTTATTTTAGGAACGTCTACTCATCCTTTGAAGAATTTTCAGCAAGCCTAGATTTTCGATGAAAATTCAAAATGGGGCAATTTTGAATCGGGAAATTCATACGGCCGTTTTTGTATGAATTTTTGGTCGTCAAATTGGATCTTTTGGTGAGGAAAAGTGTGGATTTGAGTGTAGGCTTCCTCCTTGGCATTTTGGCCATCAACTTGAGGCCAATTTGAAGTGAAATTGAATTGATTTGGGAGGGAAAGACTTGAAATTCGTATGCCGGGGGGAGGGGGTGCAACATTTCAGCTTCTTCATTGGCTTCTTGGAGAAATTTTAGAGAGGAAATGGCTGAGGATCATGGCTGTGGACTTTGGGGGCCAAGTGATGATGAGTTTGGATATTTGTTGAAGACTTTGTGGCCTCTTTGTCCCCCCCAAGCCAATAGCAACCCATCTTCTTCTTCCTCCTTGCTTCTCTCAATTGTTGTTGAAACAAGACCAAAGAAAATCCAGAGAACCAGCCTCGCCATTCTAGGCTAACCCATCAACCGCCCAAGCCCCTCACCGCCACCTGCAACACCCGCTAGCTGCTCGAGCACCGGTGTCACCGTATGCCAGCCTGCACGACTCCAGCCTGCTTGATCGCCTCTCAGGCATGCCCTCACCGTCCTTGTCTACACCCCTAGCCGCTCGTCGTCTGCCTGGGAACCGCCGTCGCCGCCCGAGCCACCAGCACGCCTCCCCCTGCCTGCCTGGTTCCGCCGTGCTCACTCTCATGATAGTCCAGCCGTTCCAACCACCATAGCCATTTGATCCAGCCCAAGGCAGAATCGAAACTCATAGCTTGGGTTGTGAGCTTCGTGGGCTTTTTTCGGCTCTTTTCTTGGCCTCCCTTAGCATCGCTCTAGGCTTAAGGCTTGCTTGCCACTACATCGCAGTCACCGTGAACTCACCAGCTCATTAATCCAGTGAATTTACTTGCTAAACTCTACTTATTGAGTTAATTATGCTTAGAGGAGAATTAGTTTAGACTAAGATTGGGTTAGGAGGATTAGTTAGTGTAATTAGTGATTTAGTTAGTTAATTAGGCTAATTATGTGGTTAGATTAGTTTAGTTATGGGTTAATTAGATTGTGTGATTTAATTATCTTAGTACATTATTTATTTAAGTCCAATTATGTGGTTAGATTAGTGTATATAGCTTAATTAATGTTTTATTTAATTATTCATTTATTTCCGTAAATTATACCAGGATAGCCGGTTGCTAGAATTTCGTACCGATTGTCGTGGTGTAATTAGTTTATACAATTGGATGTTGATTGGTGATTTTTGAGCTATTATTCCAAAATTATGGATTTTTTGTATTTAATTAAAAATACCGGGTGTCGGGTTTTGACACGAAAAGTGTTTTTAAGTACTATATCAAATAGTGGAATTTTTAAAGTGAGAATATCGCATTTAATGGCTCAAGTTGACTGCATATCCACACACGATTATTTTACCGAGTGTTTTTAATATGAAGAAAATAGGCCAAGCACATTATTTAAGTTAAGGCATTTGAGTACAAGGCACGATGTCATTGGCTGAGGTTGGTTTGTGCATGTGATCGTTATGAGAATCCGTCTCGAGCATTTACACCGGGCCATGCTCCTATGTGGAATGCCCCTGACAACGGATGCCAGTCGCAGTGGAGACTAGATTGATGCTTCTATGTGGAATGCTATCTAGAAGTAGATGTTGTCGTGCTCGATGGGGCGAGACAATGCCTGGTTACGCCAGAAGACCACCGAACATCGAGTAGGCCATGCCCGTGAGGCCATAATTGAATGGGAACGCTTGTTTATGTGAGTTATAACCGTGCTTGATTGTGAGACAAAATTGTGTGGCACAAAATGGGACATGTCATAACGATTTGGCCTTATAATCAAGACTCTTGTGATTGATTAATTTGGAAGTGAGGCGTTATGATTATTGATTGCATCTACTGTATTTATACGTGTTATATGAGCTGGACTAATGTGTAGGAAGGTGTTGAGGCAAGGTAAGTCTTTTGTGATGTGTGATTAAACTGCCTCTTGGTGTATTACCTTCCTGATCGGGGTTTAGGGCGTGAACTCGTTGAGACATCGTCTCACCTTGTCGTGGGTTTCAAGTTTTACAGGTCATTAGATGCAGGCATGTCATATACGTTATGGGGTCCCAAGGGAGGTAGACTTCTAGCGCTCCTATTTCCCAGTTCTTGGGACCAGCCTGACCTATGAGCTTGTTGAGTCCACCGTTTGGGTCGATGAGAGCCTACCCTACTTGGTACCTCGATGTTTCAAGGCATGGTACCTTCACAAGCCCGCTAGGAGTCAAGAGGGTCCTTTGGGTAGTTTTGACGGGCCTCCCATTAGGACCGAGGAATGGGAGATAGGCACCCTTTGGATATCGACACTCTTGATGGTGCCGTGGAAGACCCGGAGCTGAAGACTGGAGAGTCCAGAGTTTAAGTGGCCCCGTAGCCCTTTTTGATCCAGACTTCTATACATAAATCTTAGGGTTGACTTGACTATATATAAACCTAGTTTATGTATAAAAGTGTTTGTGAAATTTGGTCGTCCTGCTTTTCTATCCCATGTTTGATTGTGTTTGGAGATTATTTATTTCACTTTCGCATGTGCATGAATCATTTGGATCGGCAACACATCCTAGGAACGTCGCAATTTGATTGACCATTGAGGGATGTGCACGCACTCGAGGTCCGAGGCATGACGGTGAGGGCCGCCAAGCCCTTCTGGCCGCGGGCGAGAGTGGCCTCAGTCGAGGCCAGTGAGGGCCGTCAAGCCCTCACTGGCTGCGGACAAGGCCTTGCAAGCCCTTATCAATGGTCGGTGAGGTGGGTGAGCCCTCGCCTAGGGCCAGTGAGGGGCGACCTCGCTGATGGCCACGAGGGGCGACCTCCCTCGCCTCCACCCACCACTCCACAGACAACCTCGTCTTCTACCAAGACTACGACTAGGACGCCCATGTCGCCTTCTTCATCCCTTCCTCCTACCACCGCTCCCAGATCGACGACTTCTCCGGCTACCCCGTTTGCCCTCGAGGACCTCTTTGTAGGGCCTCGATTTGGATGGCCCCCTCCCTCACAGCCAGCGAGGTCTCGATGGCCCTTGCCCACTACCAGCGATGGGCGTTGAGCCCTCACTCGCTGCTGGTGATGGGCATCGAGCCCTCACCAGCCGGCCTTTCCCCAAGCTTGGTATTCTTGATCTGGGTAAGAAGAAGTGAACATAGGATGAAGAAGACAATGAGGGCAACCAAAAATGAAAAAAAAAAAGAAAAAAGAAATGGTCGAAAATACCCTAATCAGGCCACCGGAATATGCATAGGAGATGCATCTATTCACCAGTCGGTGAGTGAGATCCTTCTTTGAGACTAAATGACCACTTTTGGTCTTTATTTATGACAGACTTCACTTCATATCCTTTTTTGAGAAAAATGAGGGCACTTTAGGTTTGTTGGGACTGTTGGATTCCCAAAAACCGAATTCAACACTAAATCGAATCCCTAAAACAAATGCGGAAGACGAGCCCAAGAACGAACATGTATCACTGATCAAAGACACACCACAAAATCGAGTGTACCTTATTGTCCACGGATTAAACACCGACGCCAATATGAGGAAGAGAAACTGATCACGTTCAATCCGATGACGTCAATTCGCCTTGGAAGGAAGATGGGTGTCACCTCTTGCACACTATTTTTCTTTTTGGAGCGTTTTTTTAGGGAGAGAGGGAGGAGGAATGTACGTTATGCCAAAAGGTGCGTTCCTCCCTCTTTATTTCCCCTTATATATGTCCCCTCCAAAAAGAAACGTGTCTTTTCATCATATCCCTTCATCCATGGGCCATAATCTTGTGGGCCGGGCTTTTAGGCCCAACATAGGCGGACGGGCCAACTTAGGCCCATCACATTAACAATAAAAACCATCAAGGTTCTTATTTGACATTTTTCCAAAATAAAATTAGAAGAGAGAGAGAGAGAGAGAGAGAGAGAGAATTTGCAAATCGAAGTTGCCTCGCCGTCGTTTTTTTCTGCAGGTCTCTTTACCCTGTTCGCACCAACCTCGCTCTTGCTCTTAACCTAACGTCTCTCTCTGTCTCTCTCTCTCTCTCTGTCTCTCTCTCTGTCTCTCTATCTCTCTCTCTGTGGCCATCGGCATCAAGGCTGGGCTTCGGTAACAGCCGAGTTACTTCAGAGATTGGTGCTTGTTCTGAAAGGCTCCATCTTTACTCTTTTACTCGTGCACGATCTCCACCTGTTTGTTATGTTGCTCTTGAACCGTATGCAATGCTGAGAGATTGCAATATTATCTTCTGAGTTCTTCGTCGAAGCTTTTCACCTGTATATGTCTAATATGCTTGAATAAATGCTGCCCAGAGAATAAAAACCGTTCCTTTTTAAGAAAACCAGATGGTTTCTGTCACCTTGCTCATGGGTCGGGACAAATTTTAGTTTTTTCTATCAGTAAAATTCAAATTTTTGTTAGAGAGTTCGGACAAAGATGGGGTTAACCTTAATGGGCTCTTTTTAATTCACAGTTTTAATCTCGGTTCTCCTTGCTGGAAATCACTATCCGTAGATAGCTATAAAATGGGGGCGCTGAATGCTGCTGGAGATTGGTCGTCGGAGATGGAGATCGATGCTTTAAGACACCTCTCTCCTCTTCGCTACTATGAGCGGCATCTCTCTGAATCGATACGCCCCCATGCCAGACCCCTCAAAAGAGTCAAAGATACTATTGTGCCCCTTGGTCAGTTTGTTTAGCTTTTTGTTTATCTGGTGATTTGTTTTTCCTTCCTTCATCTACCCCGCGCAAGTTGTCTTCCTCCTATAATTGCTTAGCATTGATAATGCAGGGCTGTTGCATCCTCTAACGGGTCTGTGCTGGCAAAGATTGGTTCCACCGTGAGCTTTTCCCCTTTTCAGTCTCTTGTGTAGATGTGATGCATGCGGACACACTCCTGCACTTCAGCATGTTCAAAGTAGTTGCATATGTGTTTACTTGTAGCTGAACCAACATATAATTTCTATCTTTTCCTTTTCATTTGTTTCTTTTGCACGTGGTTGAAACATTTCTAATTAAGGTGGACATTAATTGTTATTCTTGTGAAGTTTATAGGGTTTGCTTTTTTACGAGTACATTTAATTAAAACATGCGCAATCATATTTTCCACAGACAATGTTGGCTGCTATAAAAATGGAAGTCGTGATTCCTTTTGTTGATTCGCCTGACCAAGGGAGTATAGGTAAGCAGCCACGTACCAGTCAATCAGTTTTCTTTTTGTGAGGGTTTGTGAGATGCTGGCATGTGACTTTGGAGAAAATATTGTGTACCCTAAAAGTGCCATGTCAATTTTACTTTGAACCATTCACACGTCAACACGTGTCCTCGGGGCCCATCACATCAGCCAACTTCAAACTGATAGGGTGTGGCATCCCAAAATTCCATAAGGTGTGTTAAAGTCTTTAATTAGGTGATAAAATTTCCTATGGCTTATGCTTTAGCCATTAGTCTTTTTAATTAGATGATTTGTGCATGTGCTTGTGAGGATTTAAATTTGATAGATTGATAATCTATGCTTGGCCATGTACTTTATAAATTAAATTTCAATAAACAAAATGTTATAAGAATTTGGCCAAGATGAAAAATTAAAATTTAAAAATATTTATAGAATAATTTCAAAAAAAAAAAAGGAAAAAGAGGGTCAAAATTCGATTGGGCCTTAAGCCCAAGAGTGGAACTTTAATGGGCCAAGAGAGATGTGGCACCCCTCGACGGCCTCTCCCTCTCTTTCTCGAATTCTCTCTCTCTCTCTCACCCTCTCTCTCTCGGCCAAAAGAAATCCGGCCACCTTCTCTCTCTCTTCCCTTCTTATACCCCCAAATCCTCATGATTACTTGCCTACAAACCAACCAATGCATGGCCTTCCCTTTTTGCCACTTGTCTTATTGAATTTTTTAATTTGATTTGGGCTTATTGGGCTTGGGCTTTTGGGCCATCCGGCCACTTCTTGGGCCTCCTCTTGGGCTGGTCGACAGCCCACTTGTGGGCTTCAATGGGCCGGCCAACTTGGCCCATTAAAGTTCCACTCTTGGGCTTAAGGCCCAATCGAATTTCGACCCTCTTTTTCCTTCTTTTTTTTTTTGAAATTATTCTATAAATATTTTTAAATTTTAATTTTTCATCTTGGCCAAAGTCTTATAACATTTTGTTTTTTGAAATTTAATTTATAAAGTACATGGCCAAGCATAGATTATCAATCTATCAAATTTAAATCCTCACAAGCACATGCACAAATCATCTAATTAAAAAGACTAATGGCTAAAGCATAAACCATAGGAAATTTTATCACCTAATTAAAGACTTTAACACACCTTATGGCTTGGGTTTTGAATTTTGGGATGCCACATAGGGCTAGTAAGAACACCTAGAGGGGGGTGAATAGGTGTTAAAGAAGTTTTTACAAGACTTAACAAATTAACTCGTCTTTTGAGGATAATAGACTGAAGATGTAAAAGACTATAAATAGTTATATAAGGCTACGAATTAAAGTAAAGAGTTTAGGGAAAGAGAATCGAAACACAAGATTTATAGTGGTTCGGTTTAGACCAAGCTTACATCCACTCTCCCGCACTGACAGCCCACTGACTGGATTTCCCTAAGAACTAAAAGAGATTTTACAGTCTCATGTCATTAATACCACAGTATAGAAACTCTACCACACTTCCTCAAAGCCTCACAAGTATTTAATCTCTCTTTTGAGTACAACTTAAGCTCATCGATTGAAATAGCAAAGAACTAGTAGCTTTAGACTTTGAAATTTTTCTTTCACGCACACACTCGAATAACTTGAGCGTCTTCCTTATATACTCATCCATGCCTTTATAACCGTTGACACTTACCAAAGGAGTTCTTTCAATCTACCCGTTAGACAGAATCAATTAAGGAAATCTTGAGTTATTTAAGGAATGTGATAATAGCCCATCAATCCTACTCGCCCATACAAACTAGATCTAGGTTTCCATAAGTAAAACCTTCCAAGTATACTTCGCCTTTCAATAGATCTTGATTATCCGAATTGATTCCAATAAGAATAATTGATCACAGGATGCTATCTCTAGCCGTGAGATCTTCTTCAAATCCTTAAAGATAACTCGCATCTGGATAAGTATTCTTTTCATCGGATAAATCTTTTCTTCATCGGTCTAGAAACTATCAGTGAAGGTAGATTTTAAATCTTGAGTCTGAAGGTCTTCAGACTTTGACGATAGAGTTTGCAAGTCTTCAGACTAGACTGATGGAAATATTTTGTCATCTTTAAAACAATAAGTAAGTTTTCTCCAACAATCCCCCCTTTTTTATGGTGACAAAACTTTCCTACAAATTTGAACTCTTTTGTCTTGCAAAACAACCCTTAAGCAAACCAAGGTATCTCATAAAAGGTAAGCAGATTAGGATATTAATAGTAACGATTCTACAACCACAGAAAACATGTTGGTCCTGCAAAATAACTATCCTTCCATAATCATTATCATGGCCTAAGTTACTGCAAGCATCAAAAGATCAAATCAAACAGTCCAAAGTCAAAAAGTCCAATCCACAACCAAACAAAAGATAAGTCTAAAGGTAAAGTAATCCAAACCAAAGTCAAATCTACATCAAACTTCTCCCCATTTTTGTCAACAGCAAAAAGTGGAGAACAAATAAAAAGAGTTGTTTGGAAATAAAGAGAGTCAAGGTTGTTTAGGCAGGCGAACAAGCTGGAATTCTCCTATGGAATTCACTATCTTCTCAATCTTCCCAATGGTCTCCTTCAGTTGCTGGAAATCTTCGTCCTTTACATGATCTTGCACTTGAGTCTTCAGGGTAAGTAACTATTCTTGCAAAGAAACTAAAGTAGCTAAGAAAGCCTTTTTGAGATCATTTATCTCATAGTTCAAACCATAGTGACCCTTCTTTAAATCCATCAAAACATCCATTATGCGTGAAAAGTCTGCTAAATGAGTTAGAGCAACACTGGGTCCAGCCGAATCTGTTCTTGGAGTCTTGAGAATGGAGGGATCTTCAGTAGTTTGTCTACTATGACTTGGAGTGAATGCCTCAAATTCAGGTTATGGATGGTGGGAGGCACACACATCCTCTAGATCTGCTATAGATCGACTAACATCACTAGTGAGAATAGGTGAAGAAATACCCCATTTTTCCGCCGTTCCCCTTGTTTGTGTGCCTTTAGGAGGAGAAATTGATTCTTCTTCCTGTTCAGTTTCAGCAAGAGAGTGATGTTTTTGTTTTGCTTTCTCACCAGCAGTTCCACTCATTGTCTTTTCAGAGTTGCTTGACAATGATACAGCCAATGTAGGCTCCAGAGAGTCATCTCGAGCCTCTTCTTCCTCTCCTTCTCTTTTTCCTTCCTCTTCCTCTTTTCCTTCGCCTTTTTCTTCCTCTTCATCTTCTCTTCTTTCATCTTCTTCTTCCTCTTCTCTTCTTTCCTCTTCTTCTTCTTCTTCTCTTCTTTCTTCATCTCTTCTCTCAGTCTCTTCTTTAGTCTCGCGAAAGCTGACGAAACTCTTCAAGTTCCTTAAAGCTGAAAGAGTCATCTCATCCTAATCTTTTTCATCCTGCAAGATGAGAGTTTTCTTCTTCTTTGCTGAAGCATCCATGGGCTCCTTGCCTTTCCTTTTGGCCGCTGCAAAGTCCTGTTTCGCCTTAATTGGAGACTTCTCCTTCATGTACTCTAACACCTTATTGAGCTCTTTCAGACGCATCTTGGTGATCATTTTGAATCTAGTCACCATTGAAGTGATGCTTGTCAAACACAGAGGTGCGTGAATGTGAATTTTGAAATGCCTAAAAAGGCACGTGATAAGAGCAGAATAAGGGAGTTGTCCCTTATCTTTCACCACTATCTTGTACATATGAAACAGGATGGTATGAGGCAAAGAGAAGTTGTATCCAGCATTGATGGCATACATTAATTTTGCTTCAGACCGAGACAATCAGTCTTGGATGTTGATTTTGGACGGATGCAGTTGATCACGATTTTATATAGCAAGATGTTGGAGGCATTCATCCTAGAGTAGGAGATCTTGCCTTTAGAAAACCTCTCTTTCACCAATGACAGAGTAGCGTGAGCAACGAACACACTAATTGATTGGAAACTCATTCTTTCCACCCCAATCATGTCAGCCAAAGTGTCCATATCCACCAAAAACTCCTTATCCCTTATTGTGAAAGAGAAATTGTTTGCACCCACAAAGGATAAATTCAAATAAAAATAGGCTGTGAGTTCTAGATAAATAGCAGTAGATTCAGAATAAAAGCACTCCAATTGAAGAAGTGTAAACTTTTCCCTTAGATTTACTTGCATAGAGTCGAGAAAATCAAAATCAACGCTCCTAGGGTTCATAACCCCTCTCTTCATTAGATTGAAATAAACCCTCTTGTGATTCTTCGATCTGAATAGACTCGATCCATCACCAACAACATTTGCAGCCACTCCCGTTCTAGGCTGAAAATGTGTGAACATTTGTTCGTCATCGTCCTGTCCTTCTAGCTAATTAAACGTGCCATAATGCGGGTCACTAGGAAAGTTGGCAAAAGCTTTTTCAGCCGATCCTTTTTCTGCAACACCCATCTTCTCCATGTCGCGCAAAAACAGAGTTTCATTTTTGTAGCCTCTCTCTCTTAGATATTCATCAATCAAAGACATAGCAATTCCTCCTCTTTTCAAACTAGAATAAAGCTTGAAAGCAACCTTAGGATTTAGCGTTCTTACAGGTTCAACTTCTTCCAAAATTTATTCTTCTGGTTGAGTAGGAGGAGGAGACTGACGCTGCTGAGAAGATTGTTGCTGACTTGGTCACTGTGGTGGAGAAGAATCTTCTTCCTCGGTCAAATCAAAATACGTAGGACCCTTAAGCATGTGCCGTGGTCCCCTACTTGCAATTCTCGAAGACTTTCTTGAAGACATTGTCACTTCAAGTGAGAAATTCTCAAACTTGCTCGAAAAGGTGGAAAAATTTTGGATTAAACAATAGTGAAAGTGAACACAAGTGGGATTTTAGTATTTTAGGATTTGAGAGTGAAAACGAAGAAGTCTGATTTCAATAGTATATAAAGCAAGTGAAGCAAGGTAAACGAATCATCATAAAGGAAAAAATAAAAATGCATTTTCGAAAAAGAATAACTGCCTTTTTGAAAATGAATAACTGCCTTTTTGAAATGAATAAATGCTACAAATTCAAAAACTTGGAAAGATAATTTCAATCAATTAGCGATTAAAAAAGGAATAAGTACACTATCAATGCCATAAATTGCGGACGGCACTCACTTTGGTGCCAAAAGTTTCTGTCGGATCACCTAAGTACAAAAAAGTTTGAAAAACACTTACTTTGGTACCAACTCCAATCTGGTTGGCCGAAAATCCAATGTGGCACTTTTTTATTAATTTTTTAAGCTGATGTGGCTCGCCGGAGAGTATAGCCAGCATCTTAACACCAAAATGATGCCGTTTGGTGTCTCCCTCAATTCAAAACCCTAAATCTTCGGCCAGTCACCGTCCTTAATGGCCCCCACGCTCGGCGGCCGCAACCCCGACCCTAACCTCTGAGATAGCTAGTATAAACACCTAGAGGGGGGTGAATAGGTGCACAAACAATTTATCGAGATACGGAAGCGATTCTAGGCAACCGATATAAAGGAAGCTCTCTATTGATTAAAAAAATGAAGTACGATCAAAGTAAAGAGAGTAAGGAAGAGAAATTTGAATACAAGGTTTATAGTGGTTCGGCTATATTTCAAGCCTACGTCCACTCTTCTGCACTGACAGCCCACCGGCTGGATTTCACTATGAACAAAAGAGAAGTTACAGCACAGCTTTTCCTTGATTCCACAGTGTAGATGTGGTACCACACCTCCTCAAGGTTTCTCACAAATATAGACTCTCTTTTGTATACAAGGTTTCACTCAAAGGAATTGTCTAAACAACAGGAAGCTTCAGACTTTGGAATTCTTCTATCGCGCACACCTCGAACAACTTAGAACGTCTTCCTTATATACTCCTTTACGCCATCATACCCAATGGCACCTACCAAAGGAATTCCTCCAATCTACCCGTTGGATGGAATCAATTAAGAAGATTATTCGAGCTATTAAAGGAACGTGTCAATAGCCCATCAATCATGTTCGCCCATACAATCAGGATCTCGGTTTCCATAAGTAGAACCTTCCAAGAATATTTAGGCAATCATCGGATCCTTAATCTTCGAGTCAATCTCGATCAATCAAAAAATTCCATTATGTCTTTTCTAGTCAAGAGATCTTCTCCAGTCGATAAGGTCATATCCTTAATGAAACATCCAGTTCTGGATAACCTTTCTTCAACGGATTAGAGACTGTCAATGAGGATAGACTTTGAGTCTGGAGTCTGGCTGTCCGGAGGTCTTCAGACTTTAAATAGCAGAGTCTGCAAACCTTAAGACTAGACTAATGGAAACGTTTTGTTAGCTTCAAAACACTTCAAGAAGATTTCTCCAACAATCTCCCCCTTTTTGATGATGACAAAACTTTCCTGCAGATTTGGACAATTTTGACCTGCAAAACAGTTCTCAAACACATATGCATATCTTATAGAGATAAATGGCTAAATGAATAACACTAGAATCTGTAACCACAGAAAATAGGTTAGTCTAGTATGCGATAAAGCCATCCATAAGATATGAATAGAAGCAGTCAAGTCCAAGTCAAGTTCAGTTCTCATCCAGACAGAAAAATAATCAAACAGAGTTAAACATCAAAACAATCCAACAATCCACACGATTAAAAGTTCAAATCTTGCATCTCTCTCCCCCTTTTTGTCAGCATTAAAAAGGTTGAGATGAAAATGAAATAAAGTCAAGATTGCTTGGGAACGCGGACAAGCTGGAAATCTCCTATAGACTGAATGATGCCTTCCAGCCTTTTCAAGTCTTCTTTCAGTTGTGCAATCTCCTCACCCTTGGCATTGGCCTGAATCTGAACAGAGAGGGCTTGGATCTGATCATTCAATGAACATGAAGAAACTTGACCCGCATTTTGCAAGTTTTCAACCTCGCATCCCAAAGCATAAATTTGACCGCGCATTTCCAAGAGATATCCATAATTCTGTGAAAATCTACTGAGCTGTCGGTCTGTGTACTGGCTTCAGCACGATCTATAGATGATGGCATATCAGAATAATCACGCAGATTTGGTGATGAAGCGTCATGTTCTTCTTCAGGAAAATGAGAGGGATGAATGTCTTATGGGTCGGCTAGAGAACGGCTGACTCCCTCACTGGTAGCAGCTGACATCCCTATTTTCTCATTATCTCCCCCTGTTTTTATGCCTTCGAGTGGAGAAAAGTGTTTTTCAGACTCTCTTTCTTCTCGATTCATTCTCTCTTCTTCTTCTTCTTCTGCTTCTTTTTCGCCAAGTTCTCTTTCTTCTTCTTTTTCATCCCTTGCCTCCTCAGCATCCTTTTCTTCCGCTTCTCTCTCCTCTGCTTCCTTCTCCTCTGCTTCTTTCTCTTCTCTTTCTTTCTCTTCTCTTTCTCGAGTTCTCTATTCTGGAGCAGAACGGCTCAGATGTTTGAACGCCATTGCAGAGATGGTGATGTCTTCCTCATCATCTTCATCTTCAACGATGAGAGCTCTCCTTTTCTTGGATGGAGCAACCATGGGCTCCTTTCCTTTTTCTTTTTGATGCAGAAGAGATTTTATGAGATTTTACAGGAGTCTTCTCCTTAAATTTCTCCAATGCCTTGCTTAGCTCCTTCAGACGCATCTTGGTCACCATTTTTAGTTCTACCACCATATGATCACACAATCGAGCACAAAGGATTTGTGGAGGCTGAATGTTCAGATGTCTGAATTACTTCGTCACAAGACTTGGGTAAGGAAGTTGACCTCTGTCTTTCACCACTGCTCTATACATGTGGAACATAACAGTGTGAGGAAGAGAAAACTTTTTCCCAGTGAGAATGGCATACATCAGCTTTGCCTTTGAACTTGAAACATCAGTCTTGGAAGTTGATTTCGGTTTGAGGCAATTAATCACAATCTTGTGAAGCAAAATGTTGAACGCACTCATCCTTAGGTAGGAAATCTTTTCCTCTGCTCTCTTGTCCTTAACAAGTTCCAATGTAGCACGAGCAATAGAAACTTTGATCGGTTGATATCTTCCTCTCTCAACCCCTAACACGTCTGCCAGCATATCCATATCCACAACAAAGTCTTGATCTTTGACGCTGAAAGAGAATCTATTCGCATCTAGGAAACTAAGATTCGAATAGAATAGTTCAACGTAAGCTTCTGTGGTGTCAGAACAGAACTGCTCAAGTTGAAGATAACCGAAATTTTCCGTCAAGTTCACATTTACAGCATCCAGAAAATCAAAATCCACAGTCCTAGGGTTTATCACCCCACGTTTCAGCAATTTTGAGTACAAATCCTTTTGTTTCTTCGATCTAAACAAGTCTCCCCTTTTTCCTCGATTTTCAACCGCAATACCCATTCTCGGTTGAAATTGGATGTACAATTTATCATCATCATTCCCATCTACATGATTAACTCCCCAGTCACGACGATCACTTGGGATATTCGCAAGGGTTTCTTTTGCCACCCCTTTACGAGCAATTCCCAAACTTTCCATTTTTCGCAAAAAGATATATTCATTTCCATACCCTTTGTCTTTGAGAAAATCATCGACATAGGTCAAAGGAGTATGAGTCCCTTTTAAAGCACGATACAACTTATAAATAAAAGCGGGCTTTTGAACTCTTACAGGATCTGCATCCTCAATGATTTCTTCCTCTTGTTGATGATCAACGCCTTGAGGACTAGATGGAGGAGAGTGACACTGCTAAGAATGTTTTGGGCTCTGCTGCTGATCTGGAGACACTTCTTCTTCGGTGAGATCGAAGTGCGTAGGCCCCTCACTCATTCGTCATGGTCCCCTGCTTGCGATTCTCGAAGACTTTCTTGAAGACGACATCTTTCCAAGTTTTTGGAAGATTCCTTGCTTGACTTTCCCAAGAAAGATGACAATTTTTTCGAAGATTAAACAAGCAAAGAAAACAGGAATGGAAGATCGATGCTTTCTAGGGTTTTTGAGAATAAAGTGAAGGGAAATCAACAGTGCACGATCGATTAAAAAGGAGAGGTATACGAACCGTCACAAAGGAAAATAAAAAGATGCCTTTTCAAAATAACTGTCATTTTTCCGCGAAAATAGTCATTTAAAAAAATAACTTCTTTTTCGAAAAGGAAACGATGTAACAATTACGTCGATTAAATATAGCAATAATTAACCACAGTTTAACGATCGTACCTTTTCAAGATAAGATTCGAGAATAACTTACAGTCAAGGTCTGTATGTCTAAGTCTGAAAGTCTCTAGACTTTGATTTCCTCATACCTCAAAATGTTGAGTTTGGAGCGAATAATTTCAAATTAATTTTTCTCAAAAGGCTTTGTGAATATATCCGCCAATTGGTTCTTTGAATCAACATACTGAATCGAAACTTCTCCATTTTGAACATGATCTCTAATGAAGTGATGTCGAATCTCTATATGCTTTGCTCTTGAGTGAAGAATTGGATTTTTGGTAAGATTGATTGCGCTGGTGTTATCGCAGTTAATCTTCGTGCATGAATCTTCAATTCCAAAGTCTCTTAGCTGTTGTTTTATCCAAAGAATTTGTGAACAGCAACTTCCAAGAGCTACGTACTATGCTTCTGTTGTAGAGAGAGTTATTGTACTCTGCTTTCTTGAAAACCAAGTTACTGTTCTGCCTCCAAGTAGTTGACAGGTACCCAAGGTGCTCTTTCTATCAACTCTGCAACCGGCTAGATCTGCGTCTGAGTATCCAAGAAGAGTAAAGTCTCCTCTTTTAGGATATCATAGGTCGATGCTTGAAGTTTAAGCAATGTATTTAATAATACGCTTTGTAGCATTTAAATGAGATTCTTTAGGATCTACTTGAAATTTGGCACAAATGCAAACACTAAACAAAATGTCAGGTCTAGAAGCAGTAAGATAAATAAGTGAGCCAATGATACTCTCGTATAACTTCTGGTCGACTTTCTTTCCTTCTTCATCTTTGTCTATCTTCAAGGAACTTGACATTGGTATTTCAGCCTTCTTGCAATTGTTCAGACCAAAATTTTTGATGAGATCTTTAGCATATTTTTCTTGATGAATAAAAGTTCATTCCTTCAGTTGTTTCACTTGAAGCCCGAGAAAGAAAGTTAACTCACCCATCATGCTCATTTCAAATTCATCCTACATAGTCTTAGAGAATTTCTTACACAGACTTTCATTAGGAGATCCGAATATAATATCATTGACATATATTTGAACTAGCACAAAACTTTTGCTTTCTTTTTTAATAAATAAAGTAGTGTCTACTTTACCTTTCACAAAATCGTTTTGGATTAAAAACTTACTCAGCATGTCGTACCAAGCTTGAGGTGCTTGTTTTAAGCCATATAAGGCCTTTTTGAGTCTGAATACTGAGTCTGGTTTCCTTGGGTCTTCAAACCCAGGTGGTTGTTCCACATAGACTTCCTCATGGATGAATCCATTTAGGAATGCACTTTTGACATCCATTTGGAATAACCTGATATTTTTATGACAAGCAAATGCAAGTAATAAACGAATTGCTTCTAACCTTGCTACTGGTGTGTAAGTCTCATCATAGTCTATCCCTTCTTCTTGCATGTATCCCATGGCCACGAGTCTTGCTTTGTTTCTTACGACCTTTCATTTCTCGTCCATCTTGTTTCTAAAAACCCATTTAGCTTCAATAACTGATTTACCTTTCGATTTTGCAGTCAGTTCCTAAACATCATTGGCACTGAATTGCCTGAGCTCTTCTTGCATGGCTTCAATCCAGCTTTCATCAAATAAAGCTTCATCTATGCTTTTGGGTTCTATTTCAGAAATAAGAGCCACAGCACTAGACTCTTCGCGCCTTTTGGATCTAGTGCGAATTCCTTCATTAATGTCGCCAATGATAAGATCTTTGGGATGCCTGGACTTATGCTTCCAGTTGCTGGTTAATTTGTCAAAATGATGATCACTTCCTTCACTTGAATCTTCAACAGTTACTTGATGCTGGTCCTTCAAAGTCTGAGCTGTTTCTTTAGACTTTGTAGAGTTTGGAGTAGGTTCTGGATCTTCAAGATTAGTCTGAATAGATTCATTTTGTATTGAATCCTGGAATTTGACATTCATTAATTCTTCTACAGTTTGAGTCTTTTTGTTGTAGACTCTGTACGCTTTGCTTGTGGTTGAATATCCAAGGAAGATGCCTTCATCTGACTTTTCTTCAAACTTACCAACTCGATCATTTGCATTTTTCAGTATAAAACATTTGCATCCAAACACATGAAAATATGAAACAATAGGCTTCTTTTCTTTGAATAATTCATAAGGGGTTTTTTTCTAGAATAAGCCTTAGAAAAACTCTGTTGATAATATAACATGCTGTAAAAACTGCTTCAGCCCAAAAACGTGAGGAGAAGTTACTTTAAGTTAGAAGAGTTCTAGCCATTTCTTGAAGCGATCTATTCTTTCTTTCCACAACTCCATTTTGTTCTGGAGTATATGGAGAGGAGAACAAATGCTAAAAACCAGATTCATCACAAAACCTTGTAAAATCTTGATTTTCAAATTCACCTCCATGATCTGTTCTTATACTTGAAATAACATATCATTTTTCGTTTTGAACATTTTTAGCAAATTTTTCAAAGTAAGAGAAAGTTTCAGACTTACTTGCCAAGAAATACACCCAAGTAAATCGTGAGTAGTCATCCACGATTACTAGGCAATATTTCTTACCTCCAATGCTCTGTGTTCTGGTTGGTCCAAAGAGATCCATATGCAGAAGTTGCAGTACACGGTTAATGGAAACTTGATTTATTGGTTTAAAGGAATTTCTTACATGTTTTCCCAATATGCATGGTGTACATAGGTTAGACCTTTGATATGACAAATTGGGTAGACCACGAACAAGCTTCTTTGTTGAAATTTTGGCTATCTGCTTCATATTGATGTGCCCAAGCTTTCTGTGCCATAAACTTGCTTCGTTTTGGATTGAAATTAAACATTGCGATTCATCTGGTTTCACATCCAAGAGATAGATCTTTCCATGTCTTCGTCTCATAAATGACTGAGTAGAGTCTTTACTGGTTCCTGAACATATACCCTCTTGAAAGTAGATTTTAAAACCGGTATCACATAGCTGACTAACACTGAGCAAATTGTAGTTGAGTCCTTCAATTAAAGAAACATTGCTTATTGTGAGGTTTCCAATCTTCACAGTTCCAAATCCCACAATTTTTCCTTTGTTGTTTCCTCCAAATGAGACTTTTCCACCATTTACTTGAACAAGTTTTATGAAGCAATTTGAGTCTCCTGTCATGTGTCTTGAGCATCCATTATCCATATACCATTTTACCTTCTTCTTGATAGTGACCTGCATTTAAAAAAGAAACTCAAACTTTCTTTGGTACCCATCTTTTCTTGGGTCCATTCGTGTTAGTATGATATGCGGTTTTTACCCATTCTTTATTGACACGTTTCCAAACCATAAGACAATCTTTTTCAAAATGATCTGCACTTTTGCACTTTGAGCATCTTAGAGCATTGCGACCTACTGGTTTTACAAAGGTCTTTTTAAAATGATTTTTGTAAGCATCTCTTGAGGGTCTTTGTTTGATTCTTTCCTTTACTTTAGAAAAATCAATTAAAGGAATGGTTTCAGCAGTCATTCCTAAACCAGATTTATTGAAATAAGGTCTTTGAACAGAAAGTATTTTTCCTAGTTTCTTAGATCCTATCGAAAATCTTTTGGAAATATTTGAGATATCATTTTTCAAGAATGCATTTTCTTTTGAAAGATTATCTTCACTTTCTCTAAGAGAAGAAACATTCATATCTAAACATTTCACCCTTTCTTTCAAAATATTTTCTTGTTGTTTTAAGGCAGAATTTTCCTTTTTGAGTTCGGAAATCCTTTTAAGAGAAGTCTTAAGACTAAAACACAACTCATCAATGTATTTAGAAACTTTAATAGGGATTTTGAAGTTACTTACCTCAAATTCAAATGTCCGAATCTGAGTCGCCTCGAGTTTGAATCAATCCGATTGTGCCATCGACATATGTTGGCATAATCATCATCACTTTCTTCACATTCTGTATCACTCCAGGTTTCTGCTTTAAGAGCATTTCAATACTTTTCAGCATTTCCTTTCTTCTTCCTCAGAAGAGGACAGTTGGGTCTGATGTGCCCTTTTTTCTTACATTCAAAGCAAACTACATCTTTATTTGATTCATCATCTTCAATAGACTTAGTCTGTTGCTTTTGAAAACTTTGTTTCTTTGAATTGAATCTTCTTCATTTTCTGTTCAGCTTTCTAAATCTTCTTATCATGAGAGCAAGCTCTTCATTGTCCATATCATCTTCAGAATCTGCAACATCAGAATCATCATTAGATTTTAATGCAATGGATTTCTTACCTTTAGGGTCTTCATCTTCATTGATTCGTTCCACTTCATAAGACTGAAGAGTTCCAACCATTTCATCAACAAATAGTGGCATGATTCTTTGGGTCTCTCTGATTGAGGTCTTTATGTGATTCCAATCCTTGGAGAGTCCACGCAGTAGCTTGTATACCTTCATGGGATCGAAATTGGTTGACCTTGATTTTCAAGACCATTCACGATATCGTAAAACGACTAAACATGTCGCTTATAGATTCTCCTGATTTCATTATGAAGGCTTCATATTGACCGAGATGAATGTTGATTCTAGTCTCTTTCACTCGATCGGTTCCTTCGTAAGTAATGTGTAATCTATCCCAGACTTCTTTGGCTGTATCACAAGAAGATATTCTGTTATATTCAGTAGGTGATAAAGCACAATATAAAAAATAGATTGCTGTTGCATCAAGAGCTTGTCTCTTGATTATCTCTTCCTGAGTCATTTTGCTAGACTCAACAGTGTCTTTCCTCTTTCTAAGATAGGTGCAGCTTTAGGAATGATTCCTTTTTCTACAACGTCCCATTCCAGATGATCTTTTGATCTTAGGAACGCCTTCATCTTGTTTTTCCATATGTTGTAGTTCTTTCCATCAAAGTAAGGCGGTCTAGTATTGCTTTGCCCTTCTACCAGCCTTGGAGCCAACATACTAGCCATGGATCTTTAACTCTGAAGTAAAACACTTCAAATACAGTGAGTACACGAGCTCTGATACCAATTGAGATAGCTAGTATAAACACCTAGAGAGGGGTGAATAGGCGCACAAACAATTTATCGAGATACGGAAGCGATTCTAGGCAACCGATAGAAAGGAAGCTCTCTATTGATTAACAAAATGAAGTACGATCAAAGTAAAGAGAGTAAGGAAGAGAAATTTGAACACAAGATTTATAGTGGTTTGGCTTTATTTCAAGCCTACGTCCACTCTTACTCGACCGACCCACCGGCTGGATTTCACTATGAACAAAAGAGAAGTTACGGCCAGCTTTTCCTTGATTCCACGGTGTAGATGTTCTACCACACCTCCTCAAGGTTTCTCACAAATATAGACTCTCTTTTGTATACAAGGTTTCGCTCAAAGGAATTGTCTAAACAACAGGAAGCTTCAGACTTTGGAATTCTTCTATCGAGCACACCTCGAACAACTTAGAACGTCTTCCTTATATACTCCTTTACGCCATCATACCCAATGGCAGTTACCAAAGGAATTTCTCCAATCTACCTGTTGGACGGAATCAATTAAGAAGATTATTCGAGCTATTAAAGGAACGTGTCAATAGTCCATCATTCCTGTTCGCCCATACAATCAGGATCTCGGTTTCCATAAGTAGAACCTTCCAAGAATATTTAGGCAATCATCGGATCCTTAATCTTCGAGTCAATCTTGATCAATCAAAAAATTCCGTTATGTCTTTTCCAGTCAAGAGATCTTCTCCAGTCGATAAGGTCATATCCTTAATGAAACATCCAGTTCTAGATAACCTTTCTTCAACGGATTAGAGACTGTCAATGAGGATAGACTTTAAGTCTTGAGTCTGGCTGTCCGAAGGTCTTCAAACTTTAAGTAGCAAAGTCTGCAAACTTTCAGACTAGACTGATGGAAACGTTTTGTCAGCTTCAAAACACTTCAAGAAGATTTCTCCAACAACCTCGACCCTGACCCCGACCCCGACGATGGCCACTCGGCGGCTGCAACTCTGACCTCAACCCCGACCCCGACTCTGACCGTGACTATGGCCACTCAACAGCTGTGGCTCCAAACCTGACCCCAACCCCAACCCCAATGATGGCCACTCGGCGGCCGCAGCTCCGACCCTGACCTCGACCCCGACCCCAACGATGGCCATTCGGCGACCGCTGCTCCGACCTCGACCCTGACCCCAACCCCAACCCTGACCTCAACCCCGGCCCTGACGATGGCCACTCAGCAACCACAGCTCCGACCTTGACCCCAACCCCGACGACAGCCACTTAGCGGCCAAGTCGAAGGCCGTGATCTAGGTGGTGCTTGGGGAGGCTGCTGACGAGTGCGCCGCCATTGATGTCTCCCTCTCCATCTTCGATCTCCTTGATGAGTGCTTGGCCTACATCTTCCAATACCTAGGCTCCGACGACCGAGGCTGGTGCTCCCTTGTGTGCCCTTGAGGGCGTCCAAACCGCGCCGAACAATAGCGGCTAAGCGAGCAACGGTGGCCTAGTGACAGCGAAGGCCGAGCGACGACGGCCGAGCGACAATGGCCAAGCAAGCTAGGTCAGAAAAACCCTAATTTCAATCCCCAAATAAAAAAAAAAATCCCCTAATTTCATTTTTGTGAGGCCATCCATGTAGGATGGAAAAATGACATCGTTTTCTTAAGGAGGACCAAAAATGACGTCGTTTAAAGGCCTTGTCGATTTTTTTTTTTTTAAAGCTACGTAATCATTTTGGCAAGAATCTTTCGCCGGTGGCACAAAAGTAATCGTTTTTCCTCCAATTTGGCACTTAAGTGATCCGACGGAAACTTTTGGCACCAAAGTGAGCACCGTACACAACTTATGGCACTGATAGTGTACTTCTCCCGATTAAAAAGTAACCGTTCATTTTCAAGTATTTAACTAAAAATTGAATTGCTAGTACCGAAATAACTTACAATCGTAACTCTCGGTCTTCTAAGTCTGAACATCTTCAGACTTTACCTCTGAGTCTGAGCACCTTCAAACTTTATTGGATTAAAGATGTGATGTTTGTTCTTGTGCAAATAGACTCAAATATGCTTTTCTCTAGTGGCTTTGTAAATATGTCTGCCAGTTGATATTTTGATTCAATGAATTGAATCATAACTTCTCCATTTTGAACATGATCTCTAATAAAGTGATGTCGAATCTCTATGTGCTTTGCACTTGAATAAAGAATTGGATTCTTTGTGAGATTGATTGCGCTGGTGTTGTCACATTTGATCTCAATGCATGAGTCTTCGATTCCAAAGTCTCTCAATTGTTGTTTTATCCATAAGATTTGAGAACAACAACTCCCAAGGGCCACATACTTTGCTTCGGCTGAAAAAGCTACAGTACTTTGCTTCCTTGAGAACCATGATACTGTCCTGTTTCCCAGCAATTGACAAATACCGGAAGTACTCTTTCTATCAACTCTACAACCTACTAGATCTGAGTCTAAATATTCGAGGAGAGTAAAGTCTCCTTCTTTGGGATCCCACATGTGGCATCCCAAAAATTTAAGGCAACCTCTAGATGTATTACAGCCTATGATTAGGTAATGAAATTACCTTTGGTTTATGCTTTAGCCATTAGTTTTCTTTTAAGACCAAGTGTTATGTATCTTGTGTTCATGAGTTATTAAAATTAGTATTATAGGATGAGTTGATAAGAAAAATTGTTCTTGGCTATGCACCCCATAGATTTGATCCCTATAGTTTAAATGCTACAAGATTTATGGCCATATGAAATTGAGAATTTGAAATCTATAAAAGAGAAAATTAAAAATGAATTATTAAAAGTGAAAATGAGATTTATTAAGATTAAACTTTAGGCCCAAGGGTATTAGACCTAAAGTGGGCCAAATTGGCTGGGCCCATGAAGCCCATGAAGAGGGCTGCCGTCGACCACAAGGGGGAGGAGCCAGCCCACCTCCAAGCCCATCATGCATGGGTCTTGCCAAGTGGCAAAATGGGGGCTTCATCTATTGGTCATTTTGGGTGGCTCCAAAGGATGGCTAATGATTGTATTGAAGGGGGGAATAAAAGGAGAGAGTGGCCAGTTGAGGGAGTTGTCGTCCAAGGTGAGAAAGAGAGAGAGAGAGAGCTACCGAGAGAGTGAGGAACCGAGACAGAAAGGGAGAGTGAGCGTGCGGAGGAAGAAAGGGAAGGAGAAGAGCTGCTCGTCGACCATCCGTCCGTGCATCCGTCGCCGTCTATGTGCCGTTGTTTGCTCGATTTGGAGGCAAGTTGGGATCCATATTCTGCTCTTGCATGTTGTATCTTGCATGTGTGTTCGAATGGTGATGAATCTTGGACGTTTAGGGTGTGAGAAACCGAAGCTTGAGTGTGTTGTTCTTGAAATAGCATTCTGTTTTCGAGTATACCGCCTGACCCAGAATGTTGTAGAGGCTTTCATGCGGGTTTTGAGTCAGATTTTGGCTTCGAATTCTTCACGTAAGTTGTAGAAAACATCTCAAAGTACAACATACTAAAATTTGAGATAAAATGGTTGAGTTTTGGGGGGGTAAAACCCTTCCTCTACGAAAACGCTAGATCTGAAACTGTTTTGTTGACCTCTTGGGGGTTTTGTGTGTTTCATCTCCCTTTTTACTGCGAATTTCACTTTAACTTCTTCACAAAAGTTATAGAGAACATCTTGAAGACCAACATACTAAAATTTGAGGTAAAAATAAGAAGTTTAGCCTAGTGAAACGATTTTCTTTTGAAGATGATAGATCTGGAAGTATTGTACTAGACTCCAGCGACATCGTGAACTATAAAGTGACTATCCGTTGAGAATCTCACCTAGATCCCTTAATGAAAGTTGTAGTGGACCTCTTGTGGAAAAACATATCAAACATTCAGAGAAAATGAAGGAATATAAGTGGGTGAGACCTTGATTTTTCGGAGACAGTTAAACTGGATTGTTCGGTACTAGGAACAGGGGCTTCGACCGTTCATAGTTAATTTCCTAGGACGAATATGGTCTGGATGTCTCCATGAACAATATACCTTAGGGTCTTGACTATTACCTGGTAAAATTTCATAATTTGTTAAGGTCATTCGGGTATTTAAGTTAAAATATTTCAAGAACCGCACAATCTGATTGTATCCGAATTTTGCAAGCTGTAATGTGTGGGCTATATCTTTTTGTGTGAAGTTCTTTTGGGTATGTGTTCTTCATGGAGTTGCTACCTTTATGTCTTGTCTATCACATGTTCTGATTTTATGATTTTTGAAGATTATATGAATATTTAATTTATATGTTTTCCGAAATTGTGGAAGCTGGAATTTGGTAAATTTCAAAAGTCATGATGTATGGATTATTCTAAGTTGTATGGACCCCATGGATTGTATTGTCATAAGTGATTGTATGTTGCTGCATGTATGATGATGATTTGAAATGCATATAAGAATCAAATGATGAAAATGATCTTGTTTGCTATCACATCATATGCCATGTTGAAATTGAGCCATAATTGTAAATGTGAACTATGATAAGTAAGAAGGCCGTCAGAGGTGTGAGCTGACGATGCCCCGGGAGTGTCGGGATGCCCGACCAAGGAGTGTAAATGCCGGATGCCCGGTGGCCTAGTGGCGTAATTCTAAAGGGTCCTCGGGAGTTTCGAGATGCCCAAAGAGTGGGGGCGCCGGAAGCCCGAAGGTTTGTGCCGAGGGATACCTCGTGACGCCAGTTAGGGTACGAGATGCCCGGAGGTGTGTGCCGGATGCCCGGAGGTTTGTGCCGGAGGTTCCTCGCAATGCCAAGTTGGGTGCGAGCGATAAATGTGGGATGCAAATACTGGTCCCAGGAAAAAGAAAGTGGCGGCTCAAAATGAAAGATTAAAATTGGGAAATTGAAATTAAATTATGCATGATATGGTAACATGTATGCATGAATGCATGGATGTATGTGCACCTATGGCATGGTGGTATACGTGACATGATGATGGTAAGTGCATGGATGTATGTGCACCTATGGCATGATGGTATATGTGACATGATGATGGTAAGTACATGGATGTATGTGCACCTATGGCATGATGGTACATGTATGACATGATGGTGATGATTATATGAGGATGTATGTGCGTGCGGTATGATGACATATGCATGGCTTCAAGGTGAGTTATGCATGGATGCATGAATGACATATGTTATGCTATGATTGTTATGGTTGTATTGTGTGATGCATTTAGTGGTTTATTGGGTCCTTTACCTGTTGAATGGTTGTACTCACCCCTTCGGGGACCAACATTTTAGATTAGAAAGACGCCGCTCCCTGCTGTCATGCGGGGCGTCTTTTACGGCCTTCCTTCGAACATGGAGGTCAAGTGTGTGGAGATCGACTGTCCCACCATCCCTGGTCTGACGTTCATTCAGGTTCGTGCATTAGTGATGTATGATATGAGCCTGGCTGGGGGCCTGGTCATTCAGGAGTTCATATCTGTTCACGTTTGTCAAGACGGAGTGATGCGGGGGATGTTGCCGCCGCCACCGCCTGACGCACCGGGGTGGGTGTGATGGCCCATGCGTGAGGAGTAGGAGCTGCAACTTTTTGGATAATAGCCGACACTAGTAGATGGAGGATTTTGCATGACCGACATAGAGGGTCGAGTTGTCTCTTTTTGGGATTATGGCCGAGTGTAGTGAAAAAGTCTTGGCCTATCTTTTGTTGTACCGACCCGCGAAAATCCATCATGAAAATATGTAAATAAAAATGTATTGGCTTTATCTTTTCTTATGGTGCTTAGTGGTGTGCATTACATTATGGTTGTTGGAGGGAGAGATGGTAAGACTCAATTATGCTTCCGCAAATAAGATGTGCTAGGACCGTTTAAAAAAATAATGCCTAGGAACTAAGATTCTTCTTTGGTATCTGTGGTGACCCTAGGTGTTTCGAGGTGCCACACCACAAACCTAACTTTGAGGTAGTTGCAACGTATTTGATTATGCGTTTTGTAGCACTTAGATGTGATATTTGGGATCAAAATGAAATATGGCACAAATGCAAATACTAAACAAAATGTCAAGTCTAGAAACAGTAAGATAAAGAAGTGAACCAATAATACTCCTGTAGAGCTTCTGGTCAACTTTCTTTCCTCCTTCATCTTTGTCCAGCTTCGAAGAACTTGACATTGGTATCTCAATCTTTTTGCAATTCTCCAATCCGAACATTTTAACGAGATTTTTGGCATATTTTTCTTGGTGAATGAAAATTCATTCATTCAATTGTTTCACTTGTAATCTGAGAAAAAAAGATAGTTCACCCATCATGCTCATCTCAAATTCATCCTACATAGACTTAGAAAACTTCTTACACAGGTTTTCATTAGGTGATCCAAATATAATATCATCAACATAGATTTGAACAAGTATAAAGTTTTTACCTACTCTTTAAATAAACAAGGTAGTATCCACTTTTCCTTTGACAAAACCATTTTAAATTAGAAACTTATTTAACTTGTCATACCATGCTCGAGGTGCTTGCTTTAATCCATATAGAGCATTTTTCAGTCTGAATACTAAATCTGGTCTCTTTGGGTCTTCAAATTCGGGAAGTTGCTCCACATAGACTTCTTCTTAGATAAATCCATTTAGGAATGCACTTTTGACGTCAATTTAGAATAACCTGAATTTTTTATAATAGACAAAAGCAAGTAATAATCTTATTGCTTCTAACCTTGCTACTGGTGCATAGGTCTCATCATAGTCTATCCCTTCTTCTTGCGTATATCCTTTAACCACGAGTCTTACTTTGTTTCTAAACACTTTTCCTTTCTCGTCCATCTTGTTCTTGAAAACCCATTTAGCTCCAGTAATTGATTTATCTTTTGGTTTAAGAGTTAATTCTCATACATCGTTAATGTTGAACTGTCTAAGTTCTTCTTGCATAACTTCAATCCAGCTTTTGTCAGCTAAAGCTTCTTCTATGCTTTTGGGTTCTATTTCAGAAAATAGTGCCACGGTGCTAGACTCTTCTTGCTTTTTGGATCCGGTGCGAATCCCTTCATCAATATCACCGATGATGAGTTCTTTGGGATGACTAGACTTGTACTTCCAATTACTAGTTGGTCTGACAATTTGATGATCTTCTACTTCAATTGATTCTTCAACTTCCGTTCGTTGTTGTTCTTCAGAAGTCTGAGCCACTTCAGAGGAGGTAGACTTTGTAAGGTCTGGAGCAGATTCAGATTCTTCAAGATGAGTTTGAATCAGTTGATTCTGCAAAGAGTCTTGAAATTTGATGTTCATAGATTCTTCCACAGACTGAGTCTTCTTGTTGAATACTCTGTAAGCTTTGCTTGAAGTTGAGTAGCCAAGGAAAATTCCTTTATTTGATTTCTCTTCAAACTTACCAGTTCGGTCATTTGCATTTTTCAAGATAAAACATTTGCAACCAAACACATGAAAATAAGAAACAATTGGCTTCTTTCCTTTGAATAACTCATAAGGAGTTTTCTCCAGAATAGGCCTTAAGAATACTCCGTTAATAATATAGGAAGCTGTAGAAACTGCTTCAGCCCAAAAACAAGAAGAAATATTACTTTACATTAAAAGAGTTATTGCCATTTCTTGCAAAGATCTATTCTTTCTTTCTACAACTCCATTCTATTTTGGATTGTATGGAGAGGAGAAAACATGCTGAAAACCAGATTTATCACAGAATTTGGCAAAGTCTTGATTTTCAAACTCACCTCCATGGTCTATCCGTATGCTTGAAATAGCATATCCTTTCTCATTCTGAACTTTCTTGGCAAACTTTGAAAAGTGAGAAAATTCAGACTTACTTGCTAGTAAGTAAACCCAAGTAAATCGAAAATAATAATCCACAATTACTATGCAATATCTCTTTCCACCAATGCTTTGAGTTCTGATTGATCCAAAGAGATCCATATGCAGAAGCTGCAAAACACGATTAGTTGAAATTTGATTTATTGGTTTAAAAGAATTTATAACATGTTTTCCCAACACACATGGTGTGTATAAGTCGAATTTTTTATATTTCATGCTGGGTAGTCCATGAACGAGTTTCTTGGATGAGATTTTGGCAATTTGCTTCATGTTGACATGGCCAAGCTTTCGATACCAAATATTCGCTTCATCTTGAACTGCTATTAAACATTGAGACATTTCTGGTTTTATATCTAGAAGATAAATGTTTACATATCTTTGTCCAGTAAAAGATTGAGAAAGATCTTTACTAGTTCCCGAGCAAATTCCTTCTTGGAAATTGATTTTGAATCCACTCGTCGCACGCTTGGCTAATGCTAAGTAAATTGTAATTTAGTCATTCCACCAAGGAGACATTGTTGATTGTGAGACTTCCAATCTTTACAGTTCCACACCCAACAATTCTGCATTGGTTATTTCTACCAAAAGAGACTTTTCAACCATTTATTTGAGCAAGTTTTATAAAACAACTTGAATCTCCAGTCATGTGTCTCGAATAGCCACTATCCAAATACCATTTAACATTTTTCTTGATAGTGACCTGCAATTAAAGAAGAAACACAAGCTTTCTTTAGTACCTATATTTTCTTGAGTCTAGGGGAGATAGTGCAATATACAGTCTTTGCCCATTCCTTCTTAACAAGTCTCCAAACCATAGGACATTCTTTCTCAAAGTATTCTGAGCTGTTACACTTTGAACATTTAAAAGCACTTTGGCCAATAGGTTTTACAAAGGCTTTTTGAAAATGATTTCTATAAAAAGTTTTTGTAAGTTTTTGTTTGATTCTTTCATTTACTTTTGGAAAATCAATTAGAGGAATAGTTTCAGAAGTCATTCCCAAGCCTGATTTGTTGAAATAAGGTCTTTGTACTGAAAGAATATTTTCCAACTTTTCAGATCCTATTGAAAATCTTTTTGTGATATTTGAAATGTCCCTTTTCAAAAATGTATTTTCTTTTGGAAGAGAGCCTGTATTTTCTTTCAAAACAACAAAACTTTTGTCTAGATTTTCAAACTTTTCTTTCCAAGAATTTTCCTGTTGCTTAAGTGTAGAATTCTCCTTTTTTAGCTCGAAAATCTTTTTAAGAGAGTCTTTTAGACTAAGACAAAGTTTATTAATGTATTTCGAGACTTTAGTAGGAATTTTAAAATTGCTTACCTCAATTTCGCTGTCTGAGTTTGAGTCTGAATCTATCTTAGAGTCTGAGCCTGATTCTGATTTTGCCATTAGACATATATTGGCATAATCTTCATCACTTTCTTCGCATTCAGTATCACTCCATGTCTTTGCTTTGAGAGCCTTTCTGTATTTCTCAGTTTTTCCCTTCTTTTTCTTCAATAGAGGACTGTTGGGTCTAATGTGTCCATTTTTCTTGCATTCAAAATAGACCACATCTTTGTTGGCTCCATCACCCTCAGTTGATTTATTTTGAAACTTTTGAGTGCTTTGTTTTTCCAATTGAATCTTCTTCCCTTTTTGTTCAGTTTCCTGAACCTTATTATCATAAGTGCTAGCTCTTCATTATCCATATCATCTTCAGAGTTTGTAACATCAGAATCATCGTTAAATTTTAAAGCAATTAACTTATTACCTTTGGGATCTTCTTCCTCGTTGATTTGCTCCACTTCATAAGACTGAAGTGTGCCAACCAGTTCGTCTACAGAAAGCGGCATATTCCTTTGAGTTTCCTTTATTGAAGTCTTCACGTGATTCCAGTCTTTGGAGAGTCCACACAACAATTTGTTAACCTTCATTGGTCCTGAGATTGGTTGTCCCTGATACTCTAGACCATTTACAATCTCTGTAAAACAACTAAACATGTCAGTAATAGATTCTCCTAGTTTCATCTTGAAAGCTTCATATTGTCCGAGTAGAATATTGATATTTGTTTCTTTCACTCGATCAGTTCCTTCATAGGTAATGTGCAATCTATCCCAGACTTTCTTTGGCTGTTTCACAAGAAGAAATTCTATTATACTCAGTAGGAGATAAAGCACAATATAAAGAGTAAATTGCTTTAGCATCAAGAGCTTGTCTCTTGGTTATTTCTTCTTGAGTCATCTCGCTAATGCCTGCAACTTCTTTTCCTCTTTTTGAAACTGATACAGCTTTGTTGACACCTAAATTTTGACGATTTAATTTATTTATTTATTACATAGGAAATTATGAGTTAATTTTATTAATTGCATAGTATAGATTTAGATTGCATTTATTTTGTTATTTGCATATTTTGGACCGGTGGCGAATATGTTCAAATTAGTTGGACTAAGCCCACGAAGCGAGCTGGTTGGCCCAAGCCCATGTTTTTTAATTATCTCGTGGGAATATAATATTTTAAAATTTTTTCCGAGATATGAATCTTTTTTGGATAGGGCAGGTGGGTAAAAAATATTGCGATTTTTCTTTAAAAGATTTGGATTTAGAAAAAATTTCATCTTGATCTCGAATCTTTATCAATATGGGATGAATTTTGTGAAAAAGATTTGCGAAGGTTGATTCGAGGAAGGATTTGAAAATCCAATTCCTTTCCCTATAAAAAGCCATGCATGCGAGAGGTTGGGGGGCTCTTTTTCTTTGGTTAAAAAAAGGAAGTCAAAATCCACATAAGGAGAAAAGAGTGTTCGTGCTTTAGGGGCTTCTTTTCAATAAAAAAGGGGAGCAAAAAGTACAAGTCTGCAGAGGAGAGGAGAGAGAAGACAGTAAAAAGCAAATTTACTGTGCTTCTTCTCCGTGGAATTGTCCTCACCGGCGCACCACTGTGCCCGCACCCTCGCCATCAAGTTCACCCAGCCGCGCTACCGCACCCCTGTGCCGACACCTCCGCATGCCGCCTCCGACGATTGTGCCCGCGCAGCCGCGCTCCCATCGCTGCGCCTCCCTCTCGCCGCGTCTGCACCACCGCTTGTCCCCGAAGCCTTACATCAACGACCACAGCAGACTACCTCCTCGCCGGACACCACGTTGTGCCATCACCGCACTCCGGCAGCCCGCACCAGCTCTCCGCCGAGCCGATCCGCCCTCTGCTGCAGCCCACTGCACCCGACGACCACTCCAGCTCTCCCCCGACACTAAGCCCCGCCTTGCGACGATCCACGACGCCGAACCGCCCCCCGACGAGCCAACTCCAGTCGCAGCGCTCGTTTCCCTCACGACGATCTTGGTGCCAATTGCCACGGCCTCCGACCCGTTTTTGCCTGTAGGTCACCGGAGTTCCCCGACGCCGCTCGGATCCGAACCCCCTGCAGTGACCCGCGAGTCCCTTGCGCTTGACTCCGCCGTTCCGCTTGTCGTCGGAGTTTTTCCGCCGCCGGTGTGCCCTCGGCGGAACTTCCCTTTGCCGAACCAGTGACCCACCATCACGTTGCTGCTCCCTTTGAGAAGGAGAAACAAAGGAAAAAAAACAAAAAAAGAAGAAGAAAGAAATCCAATTAGGTAGTTTTATTTATTTGTTTATTTTATTGTTCATTATTATTTTACTTATTCTGTCTTTTAGTGGAATTATTCCTTAAGGTATGATTGAAATTCCAACATGAAATAGTCCCTCAAGCTAGGGATTGATAGTCCGATTTTCGCGCCCGAAATCCGACTCGCAATTCCTTACAAAAATCGACAATCCAATCTCAAACCCGAGATTCGATTCGCGATTTAATTTAAAATTGGCTAACCCGATCTCATGCGCGAGATATGGTTCGTCAATTTTTGAATATCAATCTTATCTTTTGTTTGATTTGCTATTTTCAAGTTGGTTGAGTCAAATCTTATTTTCGTAAAATAAAAAAATCAAAAAATCTCAATTAGGATTAGGTTTGTTGTCATCTTACATATTTAGGATTGCAATCTTATTATGAATTTTTAAATAAAAAAATCCAAAAAAAGAAAGTGCAATCATTTAGGTTGTTAGTTTTGCATGTTAGTTTTAATTTCGAGATTAAAGAAAAACACAAAAAAAAAGATCATTGTGCATATTAGATTAGAATTGCATGTTTCATTTGAAATTTAGATAATCTTTTTAGATAAATTACATTTTAGATTTAGATAATGTCTTAATTTAAATTAGGATTTAATATGACTTAATCCCTAGTTTAAATTAGATAGAATCTTAATCTAGCTAGATCATTTCAAATTTCATAAAATTTGTCTTAGGATAAATTAGTTGCAATTTCTAGGATAGATTGCATTTTTAAAATAAAAATGTCATTTGCATGTCATATAGAATTAGGTTCATGAAATGCATGTCATTTTAGTGATTATTGTTAGGTTCATTTCTAATTAGAAATTGTCCGTCATTAGATTAGGTCATTTAATAAATGTCGCGTGACATATAGCTCGCATATTAAATTGCAATGTTGCATGTCATTTTAGTTAAAATAATTTTGTACGTCATTGCATTGCATTGCACGTCATTAGAATTAAGTCATTTTGGTTAATTTAGATTGCATATTTAACAATTGCATGTTCATTAAGAGATCATAAAAATCTCATTCATATAGTTTAAGACCTATTGCCATGCCATATCATTTCACGTTAAATTAATAGCATTGCATTGCATATTGACTATATTTTCATTTAATAAGTGAAAACAAAAAAAAAAGAAATTGTGTGTTAATTAGAAACCATATCTAGAATTGTTGATGTGGATTTTAATTTAACATTGCAGATGCTTTCGTTGTGTTGAGGTAAGTTTTGCATCATTTAATTGCTTTCTTGGGTGTTAAATTGGTAGTTTGCACACCTGCATGAACACCTCACATGTTAGGGAAATAGATTTAAAATCAATCCAAATTGCTTGCCAAACATTTTTCAAAATAAAAAAAAAGGTACCGAAAGGGCGTTAGAGAAATCTAACGTAACCAAGTCCCCGTACCCTTAGTCTCTGGTTCGTAGGAGTAAAGTAAATCTCCCGTTACTTTACTAGGGTTTCTAATCGACCGACAAAAAATAGATTAGTGGCGACTCCTAGTTAAAATTCAATTGCATGTTAACAATTCAAACCTAAGTTGCGAATTGGTATGGGCTTGGGAGAGCCCGAGTTAAGTTTAGGCTTAACAATTCATTAGCCAAACCCTAGGTGGTCCAAACCCCGAAAAAATTGGTCGCGACAGCTTGGCGACTCCGCTGGGGAAATTGAGTTGAAACTCTTAGTGGACTTAGGCCAATTTTCTTTTTTTAAAAAAATATTTTTTGCTTGGCAGCGAGGATCCCAGGTACGTCCCTAACGTTTAAGGTGTTAAATGTTTTTGCAGATTGGGAGGTATAAGGGGAAGTGATTGCTAACCCTTGCCTTGCAGGTTGGAGTTAGGGATGTATGGTTTATTTCATTTTTTTGAAGTGTTGTTTGATTTAAATTGATGTGCATGCTTTGCATAAATCACTACACTGTGCACACACAGCCTATCGCCGGACCTGGGCCACATAGGATTATTTAGGATGGTATTGAGATGGATACCACTTCGACCGCATGCTCGCGGTACGAGTCGCCCATCTCAATCCCGAAATTCTTTCATGGTGTCAAGAATACCCACCTCGGTCCGCATGCCCGCGACCCGGGTCAGCTCTTTGACCAAGCCGGAGTCATGAGGACCCGACATAGTCCACAAGCCCGTGGCTAGTCTGATCATCCTTATGGCTCCACCTTGATAAGCCTTATAAATTAGAAATTGAGCCACTTACCATGCGCATGTCTATGTGATTGTCAATCATTGGTAAAGTAAGTTCTCTAATTTTTTTGCCTTTGCAATTTACTTACTTTGTCACATTATTTTGTCGGTCCATGGCATTAGGATTGTCCCGAGCCTTGATTAATATACAATGGGGACACCAGACATTCGGATTATTCTCCCTCCAAAGGAAGAGCTTAGCACTTGGTGGGACAAGTTAGATCAAAATAGCCGTCAGTTCGTAGAGTCACATGTTGGTCAATTGCTTCCACTGTTGCGAATCAACATCCATGGCGGCCTGGTCCAAGCACTCGCCCACTGTTGGTGCCCTGAGACTTCTACCTTCATCTTTGGTTGTAAGCATGAACTCACTCCCACCTTGGAAGAATATAGCATCGCCATAGGAAAGTCCTTAAAAGCTGAATTGATTAATCCGCCTATCGGAATAGATCATGTTTTGGCCTTATCTGATTTTTTGAGAATTAAAGAAGATGACATAAGAAAGGTTTTAAAGGCCCACCGTAATGCATGTCCTTTAACTTTCCTGAAAGAATGTTTTGAAAAAGGCACCTCATTTCAAATGCGTAGGATTTTCCTCTTAGCTTTCTTTGGATTTATAGTATTTCCTTACTGCAAGAATACTATTAACCCTTTGATTGCTCAATTAGTTAGGCAAGTGTTGGAAGGAAAAAATTTTGTGAACACTGTCTTGACTGAAATTTTTCTTTCTCTCACTCGTTTCAAAAGAGGAGGCGATAAAACTCTCCATTCCTCTCCTGAACTTTTACAAATCTGGTTCCTTTCTCATATAAAAGGATTTGGTGGTTCAATGACTATACATGCTGTTAGTAATTCTAATCACCCTATTATGAGATTTGAGAACAATCAAAAACATGCACCAGATTACCATTATTCTAGGTGGCTAGCTTTCATGAAAAAACCAACTCCTAAGGGTTTCCTATGGCATGCTAAATGGTTCCAAGTTCGGGTAGCGAGACTCTCATGTGGAGGAGTTGGCCCAATCCCTCTATTGGGATTCACTGGAGCATTAGAGTACTATCCGACTAGAGTGACTCGTCAGTATCAAGTCGTACAAGAGCTTCCCCCAGCGTTACAAGCGGATCCGCTCCAAGTTAGCTTTGTTGATGGAAGCCGAGGCCATGAAGATTCCATTCTCACCATCAAATCAATGTGGGACATGTGCCGTCCACAAAAACTCAAATGGCCCGAGGAGGAATTGAAGGGCAGGGAAATGAAGTACTATGCCTCGATTAAGTATATCCAACAGCACAAGATTCCCGAAGAGTTGCTTCCAAAGATACCGAAGGCGCCGTTGAAGATCACCAATCAAGCTGAGAATAAACGCCTCAAAAGAGTTGCTGAAAAAGCTCAAGAGGAGAATAAACGGTTGCGCCGAATAGTGTCCCGAGTGTATATTGATCAAGCTAAATGAAATGCTTGAATCAATCTTGCTATTTTCAATTTTAGGAAGTTTGAGTCATTTACTTTCCTAGTTCATTTTGTTTAGGGCATTTTGAATTTCTACTTTGATAGGTCTGTCAAAAGCTCCATTTGATGAATAAAGTTCTAGAATATTGCCATGGATCGACGTATCTTCATATGAGAATGCTTATTTTTGTTCACTTCTTAATTAGGTGATAACGGATCCCTCACGTTCGCCTATCATTACGCGATCAAGAGCTAAAATGGCTGACCAAACTGAAATGCATGATCGTATCTCCGCTATGGAATACCAACTCCAACAGTTGCTCACCTCTATGCAACTCATGACAGCCCAAATCCAATCCCTCCGAGCGGATTTGACTCCTGCACCTACTTTCCCTGAGGTAGTAGTTTCGAAGCAGGAATACAAGACCCAAATGAGCAATAACGACATGCCTGAACTGGAAGATAATCCACTAGTCATTGCCAAACTTGATAATGTCCCTAAGATGGGGAAAGATGAAGTGGAAGTGATGGACACTCTGGGGCAGCCTAGTGGCAAGTCTGATTATCTGGTGAAGTATTCGGCTCCTCCCAGCTTTTACTTTGACTCCCGCAACATAGTTCCAAGTGGATGGGATGACATGGACGATCTAACGTCTCCAAAGACAGAGAACTCTGATGACGCCCTGGAAGGAATCACAAGTCTATTCAATGACCTCCTCATAGGAGCCAATGACGAAGGACCTTCAGAAGACATTGACGTTAGCCTGCAAGAGTAACTTGCTACTGTTGCACCTTCCCCTGCGTGGGAATTCTTATTGCTCTTTAGGAATCGTTCTCGCTTTCTAGGAATTGTTTTTGATGTTTTCTCTTTTTAGGGGTTAGGAATCACAATTTTCATTCCAATAATGTAATTCATTTGATTATATTCAATGAAATTACAATTTTATCTCAAATTTTGAGGACATGACGGGGTACTCCAAACCAGCCCGGTGACGATATCCAACAATGAAAAGAAAATATCATCCATGGAGAAATTCTGAGGACTGGGCTTCTTCATGCTTCCTCGTCCAAAATATTCCTCAAAAAGAAAAAAATAATTTTTGAAGCCATTTCCAAAAGCATGCATTAGATTACCCTTGTTTGTTTTTCTAACTCATTTACTTCATGTCTTAGAGCATAACAGAGAGACATTTGAAAATAACGCGTCAATTTCTAGTGATAGCAGGCCCATTGATTTGGGAACATACATCCGAAGGAAAATAGGCATGGGGCAATGGATCATTTCCTAGCTGATCTTGATGACATCTCCCAAGAGTAAAGAAGACATTAAGCACTATTTATCCTCTTACTTGTCCCGAGCGATTTCCTTGCACATCAATAAGAAACAAAGGGCAAGTCAAAAGGAGATCATCTAGATTCCAAAGTGTGCACATCTCATTACAATTTGTGTGAGATGTCATTCTCAAAAGCCAAATGAAGTTTCTCATTTCCAAGAGAAAATGATGAAACAAGTCAAAAGAAGATCATCTATCTTGAATGAAATGGATACATTGCGTTCATGAATATAATTTTGAATTGACACCTTTGTTCTTTTCCTTGTAGATGACGAATTGGGGGCACTACAAATTCTAGTAGTGACATGACTAAGACAAAATCTCGATCCGAGCCAAAATGATTGTGCAATTTGAATTTACTTTGATGTTGCATAGTATCCTATTCATGCACGTTGTTTTGTGCAGGGGCAAAAGCAAGATTTCATCAAATCAAAGATCGAATTTTCATCACTGATTGATCAATTTGTATGTTTGTTCCCTTTTAATAGGGGCAATCCAAGGACACCCATTGCTGAGACAGTCCCTTCGTGGGACATTTCATTGAATAAATGCTTGCAATCATGTTTTCATACTTATAAGAGATTTTTTTAGTATGGTAAACTGTTCGTTTGAAGCCGCAAACACTTTTCATACTTAAAGTTGCTAGACTCTTTTGAAAAAAATTTCATATTGATTTAGCTCACCAATTTCATATGGAGATTTGTCAAGATAGACAATTTAATGGAGTGACATCAATGCTTAAGAATGCTGAATGAGACGTGTCAATATGATGAAAGGCAAGCCTTATCTTATACACAGTCCCTTACTTATACACTTGTGAGATGAGTGTAGAAAGTTCCATATCTACAAGGTAAAGGGTTCTCTCGCAAAAGGTACGATAACCGAAATGATGAGGGGCAATTTATTTCTCTATCCCAAACACTACAGGTGATCCATTGCTTAACCACTTTGAGCCTTATACACTTGTGGATATTTTTTTCAAATTATCCCTGTCAAGAACCACCCCACATTAGGGCAAATTGGAGGGTAAGACAGTACCATAAGGTGAAGAAAATGGATTGAAATTTTCTTGCTCTCACTTGCATCAATCTTCTAGTCATGCTATTACATTGAATTCATGTGGTAATTCAAGTGCCTTAGAATGACGAAGAGCAGTTCTTTCTCTATTGTACACACTTTTATCCATTGCATAGCCCACTTGAGCTTATGGATTCATTTCACATTAAACCCAGTTGGTGATCATCCCCCACACTGGGGCAAGGCAAAAGGCAGATGAAGACTCTTGAAAGTTCGAGTGTCACTGTTTGATGCATGCATAGAAATTAAAATAGAATTAAGGGGCATGAAAAAGCAGTGTGCCTGGTAAAAGCAAGGCCAATGCCCATGAAAAGAAGTGAAGAAAAAATAAATAAGAACTAGGGGCATGAAAAGCGGTGTGCCTGGTAAAAGCAATGCCAATGCCCATAGATGAAAAAAGAGAGTCAGGATAAGGTGACTGTCAATTGCAAAAATTGAATCGTGATAGAGCAATACTCGGAGAACTCAAATATTGAGTTTTTACAATCAATGGGGCATTTCATGAAGACAATCCCTGATTGTGAAAAAGAAAACCGGTGGCAATGCCAAGATGATCACCAACTCTCACCATTCACACACATTTTGAGCCCAATGATCCTTTCATTTCTCAACCCATGAACCTAGCCTACGTTACGTCCCTCAAAAAGTCTCTTCAGATTATGGCATTTGAATTAACATAGGGGTTCACATGTTTTAAGCATCACTCGAAGGAGTGCGAGCAAGACTATTTCTTTCTCATTTTGCAGGGTTCTTGACTTGTAAACCCGGAGATGATTACGAAGCTATTCTTTCAATAGCCTTGACTCAATGAGTCCCTTTGTTAAGCCATTGACCAGCCCGCATTACAGTCCCTGTTAAAGTCCTCTCGCATTGGTAAGTTCGTACCACTTGTGAGATTACTTGGACCCTTGTTTGGCATGATGACAAAAGATAGAATGACTGTTAAAAATCCTGCATCAAAGGTCAAGATGAAATGGCCATTTTAATCGGGGAGTGAAAAGTCCTTTCTGATCGAAAGATCTCTCATTTGACACATCCATGACACTCATGTATTCATATTAGAATATTCTTTTTGAAATGTCTCCAATAGAAATTTGAGTGATGCAAATGTCACTATGCATGAACCCCAATTGAATTGATAAAAACTTTAGTAGATTTTGAAGTGTGCATTCCAGAATAGCCATAATTGCTTATTTATTTGGTAAATGCATTTTTGCTCTAAATCGTGTGTCAAAGACCCAAAAGCTCTTGACATTCAGGCTCCTTTCAAGAAGAGAAACCATCACGAATATTCAAGGTGCATCCTTGATTTATTTCTATTGAGGGGTGAGAGACTTCCATAAGATATCTAAATTCCAAGACATATCTCCAAGAATCGAGATATCGTAAGTAAGTATCTCTACCAAACTTTAAAATACTTGTCATTGTGCAGGTATTCTCTCTCAAATGCATCGACACTTGACTTGGTCAAGCTGTTCTTTATATTGACCCGGCGTGCTTTCGTAGCCCAGAGTCATTTTCATCGACTCGGCGTGCTTCTGTAGCCCGATGTCTCTTTCTTGACTTGGCGTGCTTTCATAGCCCAGAGTCCTTTACACCGACACTCAATGGAGTTGTCCCCTAAAGAATTTCTCTCCAGATTCAATCTGATTAAGGCGACCGAAGAATGGTTCGGGTCCTGGTCAGATGATTACTGTCGCAAGGCTGGGCGACCGAAGAATGGTTCGGGTCCTAGCCAAGCAAAACCTCAGTCTAGGCGACCGTAGAATGGTACGGGTCCTAGACAACATTTATTGCACTAACAGGCGACCGTAGAATGGTACGGGTCCTGGAAAAGCAATTTCCCCATTCAGGCGACCGTAGAATGGTACGAGTCCTCGACAAAATCTATTTCCCTATTTTAGGCGACCGTAGAATGGTACGGGTCCTAGACAAAACTTATTTCCTTATTCAGGCGACCGTAGAATGGTACGGGTCCTGGAAGGTAAATCCCCGTTTAGGCGACCGTAGAATGGTACGAGTCCTAGACACAACCAAACACTGTCATACTGGGCGACCGTAGAATGGTACGAGTCATAGGAAGCAGTCTCTTTGCAAAGCCACGTTACTATTTTAGGCGACCGTAGAAAAGTACGGGTCCTGAACATGTAACACCAACTATCTTGAATCACTCTACCCTCCTTGAAGGTAAGATATTCCAGGTAAGTTCCTTCACCATTTGCATACAAATTGCATTCCAAAATTTTGACATCTCGACGGATCTGGATGTCTCAATTCTCTTCGTTAAATATTTCACTGGATGTGAATGTTTTTTCGACCTTTCTCGTTATACTTAGTCTGGATCTAGGTATCTCGAGTACAAAAATCTTGACATCCCAGTCTGGATCTGGATGTCTTGATTATTTGCCTGTTACACTTTTCAAGAAACTTGAGTGAGAGTCGGGTACTTGTGGAGTAAATAGGGATTTATCATGTACCTCAAGATGCTTTACCGCACTAATTGGGAAGTAATTGTAGGTGCGTTCTTTCCTTTGACATCATGCATTTGCATTAGCATTTCCACGCATCATATAAGTTGCATCAAAAAATGGATTTCATTTTCCAAAAAAAAAAAAAAAATGGTCCATTGCATATGCATAACCAAAATTTAGGTTTCAATGGATCTTTGAAGGCAACCTCTACGAGCTCACCTTCAAAGAGGGGCAGCTGTTGACACCTAAATTTTGACGATTTAATTTATTTATTTATTACATAGGAAATTATGAGTTAATTTTATTAATTGCATAGTATAGATTTAGATTGCATTTATTTTGTTATTTGCATATTTTGGACCGGTGGCGAATATGTTCAAATTAGTTGGACTAAGCCCACGAAGCGAGCAAGTTGGCCCAAGCCCATGTTTTTTAATTATCTCGTGGGAATATAATATTTTAAAATTTTTTCCAAGATATGAATCTTTTTGGATAGGGCAGGTGGGTAAAAAATATTGCGATTTGTCTTTAAAAGATTTGGATTTAGAAAAAATTTCATCTTGATCTCGAATCTTTATCAATATGGGATGAATTTTGTGAAAAAGATTTGCGAAGGTTGATTCGAGGAAGGATTTGAAAATCCAATTCCTTTCCCTATAAAAAGCCATGCATGCGAGAGGTTAGGGGGCTCTTTTTCTTTGGTAAAAAAAAGGAAGTCAAAATCCACATAAGGGGAAAAGAGTGTTCGTGCTTTAGGGGCTTCTTTTCGATAAAAAAGAGAGCAAAAAGTACAAGTCTGCAGAGGAGAGGAGAGAGAAGACACAGTAAAAAGCAAATTTACTGTGCTTCTTCTCCGTGGAATTGTCCTCACCGGCGCACCACTGTGCCCGCACCTTCGCCATCAAGTTCACCCAGCCGCGCTACCGCACCCCTGTGCCGACACCTCCGCCTGCCGCCTCCGACGATTGTGCCCGCGCAGCCGCGCTCGCATCGCTGCGCCTCCCTCTCGCCGCGTCTGCACCACCGCTTGTCCCCGAAGCCTTACATCAACGACCACAGCAGACTACCTCCTCGCCGGACACCACGTTGTGCCATCACCGCACTCCGGCAACCCGCACCAGCTCTCCGCCGAGCCGATCCGCCCTCTGCTGCAGCCCACTGCACCCGACGACCACTCCAGCTCTCCCCCGACACTAAGCCCCGCCTTGCGACGATCCACGACGCCGAACCGCCCCCCGACGAGCCAACTCTAGTCGCAGCGCTCGTTTCCCTCACGACGATCTTGGTGCCAATTGCCACGGCCTCCGACCCGTTTTTTGCCCGTAGGTCACCGGAGTTCCCCGACGCCGCTCGGATCCGAACCCCCGCAGCGGTGACCCGCGAGTCCCTTGCGCTTGACTCCGCACGTTCCGCTTGTCGTCGGAGTTTTTCCGCCGCCGGTGTGCCCTCGGCGGAACTTCCCTTTCCGAACGATGACCCACCATCACGTTGCTGCTCCCTTTGAGAAGGAGAAACAAAGGAAAAAAAAAAAAAAAAAGAAGAAGAAAGAAATCCAATTAGGTAGTTTTATTTATTTGTTTATTTTATTGTTCATTATTATTTTACTTATTCTGTCTTTTAGTGGAATTATTCCTTAAGGTATGATTGAAATTCCAACATGAAATAGTCCCTCAAGCTAGGGATTGATAGTCCGATTTTCGCGCCCAAATCCGACTCGCAATTCCTTACAAAATCGACAATCCAATCTCAAACCCGAGATTCGATTCGCGATTTAATTTAAAATTGGCTAACCCGATCTCATGCGCGAGATATGGTTCGTCAATTTTTGAATATCAATCTTATCTTTTGTTTGATTTGCTATTTTCAAGTTGGTTGAGTCAAATCTTATTTTCGTAAAATAAAAAAAAAAATCAAAAAAATCTCAATTAGGATTAGGTTTGTTGTCATCTTACATATTTAGGATTGCAATCTTATTATGAATTTTTAAATAAAAAAATCCAAAAAAAGAAAGTGCAATCATTTAGGTTGTTAGTTTTGCATGTTAGTTTTAATTTCGAGATTAAAGAAAAACACAAAAAAAAAAGATCATTGTGCATATTAGATTAGAATTGCATGTTTCATTTGAAATTTAGATAATCTTTTTAGATAAATTACATTTTAGATTTAGATAATGTCTTAATTTAAATTAGGATTTAATATGACTTAATCCCTAGTTTAAATTAGATAGAATCTTAATCTAGCTAGATCATTTCAAATTTCATAAAATTTGTCTTAGGATAAATTAGTTGCAATTTCTAGGATAGATTGCATTTTTAAAATAAAAAATGTCATTTGCATGTCATATAGAATTAGGTTCATGAAATGCATGTCATTTTAGTGATTATTGTTAGGTTCATTTCTAATTAGAAATTGTCCGTCATTAGATTAGGTCATTTAATAAATGTCGCGTGACATATAGCTCGCATATTAAATTGCAATGTTGCATGTCATTTTAGTTAAAATAATTTTGTACGTCATTGCATTGCATTGCACGTCATTAGAATTAAGTCATTTTGGTTAATTTAGATTGCATATTTAACAATTGCATGTTCATTAAGAGATCATAAAAATCTCATTCATATAGTTTAAGACCTATTGCCATGCCATATCATTTCATGTTAAATTAATAGCATTGCATTGCATATTGACTATATTTTCATTTAATAAGTGAAAACAATAAAAGAAATTGCGTGTTAATTAGAAACCATATCTAGGATTGTTGATGTGGATTTTAATTTAACACTGCAGATGCTTTCGTTGCTTTGAGGTAAGTTCTGCATCATTTAATTGCTTTCTTAGGTGTTAAATTGGTGGTTTGCGCACCTACATAAACACCTCACATGTTAGGGAAATAGATTTAAAATCAATCCAAATTGCTTGCCAAACATTTTTCAAAATAAAAAAAAGGTACCGAAAGGGCGTTAGAGAAATCTAACGTAACCAAGTCCCCGTACCCTTAGTCTCTGGTTCGTAGGAGTAAAGTAAATCTCCCGTTACTTTACTAGGGTTTCTAATCGACCCACCAAAAATAGATTAGTGGCGACTCCTAGTTAAAATTCAATTGCATGTTAACAATTCAAACCTAAGTTGCGAATTGGTATGGGCTTGGGAGAGCCCGAGTTAAGTTTAGGCTTAACAATTCATTAGCCAAACCCTAGGTGGTCCAAACCCCGAAAAAATTGGTCGCGACAAGCTTTATGAATGATTCTTTTTTCTACCACATCCCATTTCAAAGGATCTTTCGATCTTAGGAATGCCTTCATCATGTTTTTCCATACGATGTATTCTTTTCCATCAAAGTAAGGAGGTCTGGTGTTGCTCTGGCCTTCAACCAAATCTGGAGCCAACATACTAGCCATAGATCTTTAACTCAGAAATAAGAACACTTCAATTAAATGAGCACACAGGCTCTGATATCAATTGATAGGGCTAGTAAGAACACCTAGAGGGGGTGAATAGGTATTAAAGAAGTTTTTGCAAGACTTAACAAATTAATTTGTCTTTTGAGGATAATAGACTGAAGATGTAAAAGACTATAAATAGTTATATAAGACTACGAATTAAAATAAAGAGTTTAGGGAAAGAGAATTGAAATACAAGGTTTATAGTGGTTCGGCCTAGACCAAGCCTACGTCCACTCTCTCGCACTAACGCCCACTGGCTAGATTTCACTAAGAACCAAAATAGATTTTACAGTCTCACATCCTTGACACCATAGTGTAGAAACTCTACCACACTTCCTCAAAGTCTCACAAGTATTTAATCTCTCTTTTGAGTAACCCTTAAGCTTGGCGATTGAAATAGCAAAGAATTAGGAGCTTCAAACTTTGGAATTTTTCTTTCACGCATATACTCGAATAACTTGAGCGTCTTCCTTATATACTTCTCCATGCCTTTATAACCGTTGGCACTTACCAAAGGAGTTCTTCCAATCTACCCGTTGGACAAAATCAATTAAGGAGATCTCAAGTTATTTGAGGAATGTGATGATAGCCCACCAATCCTGCTCGCCCATACAAACAGGATCTAGGTTTCCATAAGTAGAACCTTCCAAGTATACTTTACCTTTCAACAGATCTTGATGATCCGAATTGATTCCAATAAGAATAATTAATCACGGGATGCTATCTCCAGCCGTGAGATCTTCTTCAATCATACGAGTCAAATCCTTAAAGATAACTCGCATCTAGATAAGTCTTTTCTTCATCGATCTGGAAACTATCAGTGAGGGTAGACTTTAAATCTTGAGTCTGGAGGTCTTCAAACTTTGACAATAGAGTATGCAAGTCTTTAGACTAGACTGATGAAAACTTTTTGTCAACTTCAAAACAATAAGAAAGTTTTCTCTAACACAAACCAGCGCTCGCACGCTCTACTCTCTCTTCTCTCTTTCTTTACTCAGCAGTTCATTTCTCTCTCCTCTCTCTTCTCACTCACTCCCCTCTTTCCTGACCCGATGACATTGTCTCCCAAATAGCGCTCTCCAATCAGGGCCACGTTCCCACCGACAACGGCGACGCTCCCTCCCAACGACGGCCTCTATCTCTACTCCATGGCCTCTATCTCTATATCATGAAGCCATCAAAGTGGATGAGAAAGTGAGGTACATCGAAGAGCCTGTGCAGATATTGGATCGAAACGAACAAATTCTTAGGACTAAGAAGATCCCATTGGTTAAGGTATTATGACGACATCATGATATGGAGGAGGCCACATGGGAAAGTGAAGATCAGATGAAGGAAAAGTACCCTTACTTGTTTCGAGAAGGCATGAGTGGTGTCTAATTTTGAGGACGAAATTCTCTAAGGAGGGGAAATGGCATCCTGAAATTCTTCGCTAGCCAATTAGGGGTACTTTAGTTAATATCTTGTATTGAAATCTATGGCCGAGTTTAAATGGATAGATCTTGGAAAAAAATGACTTATCTCTGGCCATGTGCATCGTGAATTAGAATCCATAGGTTTGTAATTCTAAGTGTTTAGTTATTTAATTTTACCCTATAGTATTTTAGTTTAATAAGATTTAATTAGTATTTAAAAAGGAGGTTTAAAACTAATTCAATTTAGGTTAGGCCTTAGGCCCAAGAGTGGGCCAAGTTGGCCGGCCCATTGAAGCCCACGAATGGGCTGCCGTCGGCCACAAGGGAGGCCAGCCCAATCCAAGCCCAAAATGTCCCGAAGCCCATTACATGTGGCATGGCAAGTGGCAAGAGGAGGTCTTCATGCATTGGCTATCAAGGGGGGCAAGTAATCATTGCTAATGATGAAGATTTGGGGAAATAAAAGGGAAAGAAAGAGAGAGTGACCGGTTGGAATTTGGCCAAAGAGAGAGAGAGAATCACGAGAGAGAGGGAGTGGCAAGAGAGAAGAGGAACTAAGGAGGAGGAGGAGTCTCCCGTCGCCGCCGCCGCCGCCCGCACGCCGTCCATCCGTCGCCGGTTTGTTGTCCCTTTTGCTGTCATCCGTTCAGTCTTAGAGGCAAGTTGGGACTGATTTCCACTCTTGCATGTGTGCCTTGCATGTGTGAATTGTTGGTGGTAGGTTTCGGATGTTAGAGTAGGCAAAACCGAAGCTAGAATGTGACTTGTTCTTGAGTATGCTTGCTGTTTTTGTATGAACCGCCTGAACCAGAATCTTGTGAGAGCTTGCATGCATGTTTCGAGTTGGATTTTGACTTTGATTCCTTCATGAAAGTTGTATCCAACATCTTAAAATACAACATACTAAAATTTGGGACTAAATGGTGGATATTTAAGGGGTCAAACCCTCATCCTACGAAGACACTCGATCTGGAACGATTTTGTTGACCTTTTGGTAGATCTGTGGTTTCATGTCGATTTTTATCAAGAATATCTCTTTGACTTCTTCATGAAAATTGTAGGGAACATCCTAAATACTAACATACTCAAATTTTAATTAAAATGAGCAAGTGTAGCCTAGTTAATTGACTTACTCTTGAAGACGGTAAATCTGGAGACGCGGTACAGGACACCCGAGACTTCATGGACCCATATGGTGACTAATTTTTGGAAATTTGACTTAGATCCCTTAATGAAAGTTGTAGGGGACTTCTTTATGTAACACATATCCAAGTTTCAGAGGAAAAAAAGAAGAATAAAGGGGTGAAAACTCGGTATTTCGGAGATGACTACACTGGACCTTTCAGTGCGAGAACCAGAAGCTTCGTACGACTATATAAAATTATCTAAAACGAATCTGGCCTAGAAGTTTTCATGAAAAATCTACTTTAGCGTCTTAGCTATAACTTGGTAAAATTTGATAATTTTCGGAGATCGTTCGGGTATTTTAATTGAATTATTTCAAAAACTGCACATTCTGTTTCTATCCGAAATTGCATGCTGTATTTGTGCGAATTGTATCTTCTTGTGTGGAACTCTATTGGGCATGTGCTTTACATTAAATTGCTATCTTATTGTCTTATCTATCACATGCCTTGATTTCATGATTTTTGAGAAGCATATGGATATTTAATTTAAATATTTTCTAAAAATGGTACATGCTGGAATTTTGTAAAAGGCATGAAATATGGACCATTTAAATTGCATGGACTCCATGAATTGTATTGTTATGGATGATGGTGTCTTAATGCATGTATGATAATGAATTGAGATGCATGTATGAATTCAATGATGAATATGATCTTGATTGACATCACATCACATGCCATGTTAAAATTGTACTATAATTGAAGATGAGAATTGAGATAAATGAGAAGGCCGTCGGAGGTGTGAGCCGACGGTGCCCAGGAGTGTCGGGATGCCTGGCTAGAAGGGTACGACCGGTTGCCCGGTGGTCATGAATGGCTGGATACCGGAGGGCCTCGGGAGTACCAAGAGGTGTCAAGATGCCCAGAGAGTGGGGGGAGCCGGAAGCTCGGTAGGTATTGTGCTGAGGGATACCTCGCGATGCCAGTTTGGGTGCAAGATGCCTGGCTAGAAGGGTACGGCCGGTTGCCCGGTGGCCTTGAATGGCTGAATGCCAGAGGGTTCTCGTGATACTAGTTGGGGTACGAGATGCCCGGAGAGTGGGGGAGCCGAATGGTCTGATTGTATCTTGGATACATGTGGGATGCAAACATTGGTCCCGGGAAAGAGAAATGTGGCGGTCCAAGATAAAAATTGAAATTAAATTATGCATGATGATATATGCATTGATGCATGACATGATGATGGTACATGTGATATGATGATGATGTTATATGCATGGATGCATGGTAAGGATGATGCCATATGTGACATGATGATGGTAAGTATATGACATGATGGTGATGTCTATATGATGATGATGGTATATGAGGTATGATGACATGTGCATGATGGCATGGTATGTTGTGCATGGATGCCTGTATGACATATGACGCTATGATTGTGATGATTGCGTGACATGATGCATTGTGTGGTTTATTGGTCCTTTACCTGCTGAGTGGTTGTACTCACCCCTTCGGCGACCAACATTTTTAAATTAGCAGCATGCCGCTCCCTACTGTCACGCGGGGCGTATTTTACGGCCTACCTTCGGATGTAGAGGTCGAGTGCATGGAGATTGACTGTCCCATTGTCCCTAGTCTTACGTATATTTGAGTGCGCGCCTTAGTGATGTACAATGTGGGCCTGGCTGGGGGCCCTGTCATCCAGGAGTTCATATCCGTCCATGTTCGTCGAGACGGAGTGATGCGTGGGATGTTGCCGCCGCCACCGCCTGATGCACCGGGATGGGTGTGAGGGCCCGTGCGTGATAAGTAGGAGCTGAAAATTTTTGGGATGATTAGCCGACATTAGTGATGGGGGATCTTGCACGTTAGTCGTAATGGGTCGAGTGTTTCTTTTTGGGTTTTATGGCCGAGTGTGGCTTCATGTCCTGGCCTTTCTTTTGATGTACCAACCCAAGGAAACCCATCTTGAAAATATGTAAATAAAGTGTCATGGCTTTGTCTTTATTATGATGTTTAGTGGTGTGCAATTGTATCATGGTTGATGGAGGGAGAGAGATGGCGATATCATATTTTGCTTCCGCTAAATGAGTCACGCTAGGACCGTTTTTCAAAAAAAAATGTCTATGATTTACGACGCTTCTTCTAAGAGATGTAATTAGGTGTAACATTAGGTGCCTATGGCGTCCTAAGGGGGTTCGAGGTGTCACATCGGGAGCTGCTTGAAGCTAGAGGCGAAGGGAGAGTGTTGGTCATCAATGGCGGAGGAAGCTTGAGATGTGCTCTGGTGGGTGGGAACATGATACAAAGTCATCCTGCACAAGTATGAAGTCATTTTTTTTATCTTGACATTTTGGTTCCATGAAACTTCTATGCAAAAGCTTCTTGTTTATGTTTAAACTCAAAGTAAAATCGTTGCTTCGATCATATTTGGAGGTAGCTCTTGCTTGCATCATATAGTAATCGAACTTGACCTTTTTGAAGTAGTATTCAAGGAGCTAGAGCTCATTATTTTGTCCTCCTGCTCTTTCTAGGCTGCTCTCGACTTTGATGTTGGTGATGCTCAAAGGCAGCCACCTGTTGACACCATGTCGCGGCGGGTTATGGCTGCTTCCTTTTTGTAGTCCATTTTCTATTTTGGTGGCGAAGTCAATACCATAATAATGTAGAAATTTGGTCTTTCATGATGAAGTCCTCATTTTCGCGGGGCTGCTACGGTAAATAGAAAGTGCTAATGTTTTATTGAGATTCAAAGTCTTTTGGTTGAGATGACAGTGACTTATGTTTCAGCTATCTGTCTTTCGGTATATGAACTATTACAAGAAGAAAAATATTTAAGATAAGAAGTATTTTGTTTTGTTTTTTATGTTAAGAGGGTCTTTTGGGCTATCCTATTTTCTTAGGGATATTGCTGATTGCAGTTGCTTTATAAGCACACTCCTATGCCTGTAGCTGACTTATTTTACACATGTCTTGTGTCAATAGATATACTTTTGCTTGAGAACTTGTTATGACAATGAAGCAAGAGACGTTGCCTTGTCATCCTGTAGTGCACCTTAGTTTGCACCTCTGGTTCTAGATGTTTACTGCCTAAATATACCGATTGTTTTTCTTCCCTAATGGTTATTTGTTATTGGCAGCTCACAAAATGGATAAATACTGGAGGTGTGGTTTCTGCTGACACAGCGGCTACTGCTTCAGAAGAATGGATAAATACTGGAGGTGGGTCGAGCTACATATGATAAGAAACGGTTGTTACTATATGCAATGAAAAGAGAGAAAACCTCGCAGTAATGGGATGCTCAAAAATAGTTCAAAGGCAAAGGCAACCGCGGTGGCATCGTCCCATCCAAGAATTGTTAGTTACTTCAGCCAATTGGTATGTGTTTCTTCAGAATTGTTGAATATCCCCAAGAAAATAGGATAGCCCAAACAGACCCTCTTAACATAAAAAACAAAACAAAATACTTCTTAAGTATTTTTCTTCTTGTAATAGTTCATTTACTGAAAGACAGGATAGCTGAAACATAAGTCACTGTCATCTCAACCAAAAGGCTCTGAATCTCAATAAAACATCAGCGCTTTCTATTTACTTTGCGGTGCGCCAAATAAAAATGAGGACTTCATCGTGAAAGACCAAATTTCTACATTATTATGGTGTTGACTTCGCCACCAAAATAGAAAATGGACTACAAAAAGGAAGCGACCATAACCCGCTTTGCCACATGGTGTCAACGGTGGCTGCCTTCGAGCATCACCAACATCAAAGTCGAGAGCAGCCTAGAAAGAACAGGAGGACAAAATAATGAGCTCCAGCTCCTTGAATACTACTTCAAAAAGGTCAAGTTCGATTACTACATGATGCAAGCAAGAGCTACCTCCCAATATGATCGAAGCAGCAATTTTACTTTGAGTTTAAACATAAACAATAAGCTTTTGCCATAGAAGTTTCATGGAACCAAAATGTCAAGATAAAAAAAAAAAATGACTTCATACTTGTGCAGGAAGACTTTGTATCATGTTCCCACCCACCAGAGCGCATCTCAAGCTTCCTCCGCCATCGATGACCAACACTCTCCCTTCGCCTCTAGCTTCAAGCAGCTCCCGAACCAGGATGTTGTCCTCGAATACCTTGAGAGTGACAACAGGACCTGAGAACATTTTGCTCTGGCCATATATTCAGAATATTGGATGCAACACGAGCAGAAAAAGAAAAAAAGAACGAAGAGGAGGGGCTTACATGCTGAGCCAAGAGAATCGAACAGTGACCAGAGACCAGTGAAGACAACCCGCCGTGAAATGATGAGACCTGGTCAGATCGCGATGCGCCATAGATTTAAGGCTTCTCGGGAGACGGCTTTGAGCCGAGTTGAGTGTGAAAGCGATTGAAGATTAGACAAGAGAACAGAGTGACCGCATCTCCGTTCTGCAAGAACCACCCCTACACACATTGTGGCAAAACAAGAAATTTTCACGATCAACATGCCAGCTTCACTCAAAAAAAAGATGCGGACATAAAACCCCGGCAAAAAGAAAAAATAAAACCTGAAAAGCGGAGATTGTCGTCGCAGATCTAGAGCTGCTTCTTGGGAGAGATGGCTTTGAGCAGAGCAGAGAGAGCGCGGCCGTCATTGGAGAAAGCCTAGCGTCGAGAGAGAGCGTGATTCAGGAAGAAAGAGGTTGAGAGGAAGAGGCCGTGGAGTAGAGAGAGAGGCCGTCATCGGGAGGGAGCATCGCTGCTGTCGGAGAGAGTGCGGCCGTCGTCGGAGAGCGAAGAGGCCGTGGAGTAGAGATAGAGGCCATCGTCGGGAGGGAGCGTCCTAGTCGTCGGACAGAGTGCGGCCGTCATCGGAGAGCGAAGAGGCCATGGAGTAGAGACAGAGACCATCGTCGGGAGGGAGCTGTTGGAGAAATCTTTCCAGAATATTTTGAAGCTGACAAAACGTTTCTATCAGTCTAGTCTGGATATTTGCTAGCCGTCAGTTTAAAGTCTGAAGACTTTCTGATCACCAGACTCAGCACTCAAGACTCAAGACTTAAGACTCAAGACTTTTCTCATTGACAGTCTTTCAGATCCAGTGACGAAGGAAATCCAGAACCGAAGTTTATGGTTAAGGATTTAATCCTATCCTCTGAAGAAGATCTCTTGGTTGGATAAATATATCGGATTCTTTTATGAGTATCTAGATCAATTGAAGATCCGGTGGTCGACGAAATATTCTTGGAATGTTCTATTCTTGGAAACCAAGATCCTGATTGTATGGGCGAATAGGATTGATGGGCTATCGTCAGGTTCCTTTAATAGCTCGAATAATCTTCCTTGATTGATTCCGTCCAACGGGTAGATTGGAGGAATTCCTTTGGTAAGTGCCAACGGTATGATGGCATAAAGGAGTATAAAAAGGAAGACGTTCTAGTTGTGGTAGTAACGTGATCGATAGAGAAATTCCAGAGTCTGAAGCACCTTGATTATTAGTCGATATAGTTTGAGCTAAATTGTATACACAGAGAGTGTCTATACTTGGTGATACCTTGAGTGAGTGTGGTAGATCATCTACACCTAGAAATGAAGGAAGATCAACGCTGTAACATCTCTTTGTCCATAGTGGAATCCAGCCAATTGGCTATCAGTACTGAAGAGTGGATGTAGGCTTGAATCAAGCCGAACCACTATAAACCGCGTGTTCAATTCTCTCCTCTCTTTACTCAGTCTTACATTGATTATTATTTATTGCAAATTCTTCAACTGTCTAAGTATTGTGCAATCATCCGAAAAATCTTTTATATACCTATTCACCCCCCTCTAGGTATTCATACTAGCTATATCAATTGGTATCAGAGCTCGTGTTCTTACTTTATTTGAAGTTTCTTACTTCAGAGTAAAAGATCCATGGCTAGTATGCTGGCACCAGGACTAGTGGAAGGGCAAAGCAGTACCAGACCACCCTACTTCGATGGAAAGGATTACAACATCTGGAAGAACAAGATGAAAGCTTTCCTACAATCAAAGGATCCTCTGGAATGGGAAGTTGTGGAAAGAGGAATCACTCCAACTGCTGCATTAGTCTCTGAAAGAGGGAAAGAAGTTGAAACCAGCGGAATGACTCAGGAAGAGATAAACAAGAGACAAGCACTCGATGCAAAAGCAATTTACTCTTTATATTGTGCTTTGTCACCAACTGAATATAACAGAATATCTTCTTGTGTTACAGCAAAAGAAGTATGGGACAGATTACATATCACCTATGAAGGAACAGATCGAGTGAAGGAGACAAGAATTAAAATTCTCCTCGGTCAATATGAAGCCTTCAAAATGAAACCAGGAGAATCTATAACTGACATGTTTAGTCGTTTTACAGATATTGTCAATGGTCTTGAGAACCAAGGACAAAAAATTTCTGATCCCATGAAGGTGAACAAACTACTCAAGCGTGGACTCTCCAAGGATTGGAATCATATAAAGACTTCAATAAGAGAGACGCAAAGAATTATGCCACTATCTGTCGACGAACCGATTGGAACTCTTCGATCTTATGAAGTGGAACGAATTAATGAAGACGAAGATCCAAGAGGTAAGAAATCCATTGCATTAAAATCAAATGATGATTACGATGATACTGATTCGGGAGATGATACGGACGATGAGGAGCTTGCTCTAATGATAAGAAGATTCAGAAAATTGAATAGAAAAGGAAGAAGGTTCAACTCAAAGAAACAAAGTTTCCAAAAACAGCGACTAAGTCTTGTGATGATGAGGAACCAAACAAAGATGTAGTTTGCTTCGAATGCAAGAAAAAGGGACACATCGGACCCAACTGTCCTCTTCGAAGAAGAAAAGAGGAAAAGCTGAGAAGTTTCGAAAAGCTCTCAAAGCCGAAACATGGAGTGATACAGAGTGTGAAGAAAGTGATAATGAATATGCCAACATATGTTTGATGGCACATTCAGACTCAGACTCAGATTCTGGATCAGACTCAAACAGCGAATTTGAGGTAAGTGATTTTAAAATTCCTATCAAAGTCTCTAAATACATTGATGAACTGTGTTTTAGCCTTAAGACTTCTCTCAAAAGGATTTCCGAACTTAAAAAGGAAAACTCAGATCTAAAACAAAAGAAAAACATTTTAGAAGAAAGAGTCAAAAGTTTAGACTTGAATGTTTCTACTCTTCAAGAAAAAAGAAGATAATCTTTTGAAAGAAAATGCTTTATTAAAAATCGACTTATCAAATATTTCAAAGAAATTTTCGATAGGCTCCGAAAAACTTGAAAAAGTTCTTTCAGTCCAAAGACCTTACTTCAATAAGTCTGGTCTAGGTATGACAGCAGAAACAATTCTCTTGATTGATTTTCCTAAAGTAAAAGAAAGGATTAAGAAAAGACCGTCGAGAGAGGCTTACAAAAATCATTTCAAGAAAGTTTTTGTAAAGTCTGTAGGTCGAAATGCTCTAAGGTGTTCAAAGTGTAACAGTCAGGATCACTTTGAAAAAGAATGTCCTATGGTTTGGAAGCATGTTAAGAAAGTATGGCCTAATAATGTTTATCCTACTAACACCAAAGGACCCAAGAAAATTTGGGTACCAAAGAAAGCTTGAGACTCTCTTTTAAATGCAGGTCTCCGTCAAGAAAAGGTAAAGTGGTATCTTGATAGCGGATGTTCAAGACACATGACGGGAGACTCAAATTGCTTCATAAAGCTTATTCAAGTGAAGGGTGGAAAAGTTTCATTTGGAGGAAACGGCAAAGGAAATATTGTGGGATTTGGAACCGTGAAAATTGGAAATCTCACAATAAGCAATGTTTCTCTAGTGGAAGGACTCAACTATAATCTTCTCAACATTAGCCAATTGTGTGATACTGGCTTCAAGATCTCCTTTCAAGAAGGAATATGTTCTGGAATCAGTAAAGACTTTACTCAGTCTTTCATGGGTCGAAGACATGGAAATATCTACCTCTTAGACATGAATCTAAATGAATCAAGCTTATGAGACAGAAAGCTTGGGCATGTCAACATGAAGCAATTAGCCAAAATTTCATCAAAGCAGCTTGTTCGAGGTCTACCCAAATTACCATATCAAAAATCCGATCCATGCACACCATGTATTCTGGGAAAGCAGGTAAGAAATTCATTTAAGCCAATAAATCATGTCTCTACTAATCATGTACTACAGTTGCTGCATATGGATCTCTTCGGTCCAACCAGAACCCAGAGTATCGGAGGTAAGAAATACTGCCTAGTAATTGTGGACGATTACTCCCGTTTCACTTGGGTATATTTCCTTGCAAGTAAGTCAGAAACATTTTCATATTTTGAAATATTTGCTAAAAAGATTCAAAATGAAAAAGGATGTGTTATCTTAAGTATAAGAACAGATCATGGAGGTGAATTTGAAAATCAAGATTTTACAAAATTGTGTGATGAATCTGGATTTAAGCATGTGTTCTCCTCTCCATACACTCCTCAGCAAAATGGAGTTGTGGAAAGAAAGAATAGATCTCTTCAAGAAATGGCTAGAACTCTTTTAATTGAAAGTAAAATTTCTTCACGATTTTGGGCTGAGGCTGTTTCAACAGCATGCTATATTATCAATAGAGTCTTCCTAAGACCTATTCTTGAGAAAACTCCCTATGAAATATTCAAAGGTAAGAAGCCCATTGTTTCTTATTTTCATGTGTTCAGTTGCGAATGCTTTATATTGAAAAATGCAAAAGATCAAGTTGGTAAGTCGAAGAAAGATCAGATGAAGGCATCTTCCTTGGATATTCTACATCAAGCAGAGCCTACAGAGTCTATAACAAGAAGAGCCAGTCTGTGGAGGAGTCAATGAATGTCAAATTTCAAGACTCTATGCAAGATGAATCCAGTCAAACTCAGTATGAAGAGTCTCAACCTGTTCCAGACCTTCCAAAGCTTACAACTCAAGAAGTATCTCAGACTCTGAAAGACCGGCATCAAGATGTTCATGAAGATTCAAATAAAGAAAGAGATCATCATCCAGATAAATCAACTGGTAACTGGAAGCATAAGTCCAGTCATCCCAAAGATCTCATTACCGGCGAAATTAATGAAGGAATTCGCACCAGATCCAAAAGACGTGAAGAGTCTAGTGCTGTGACTCTCATTTCTGAAATTGAACCAAAAAGCATAGAAGAAGCTTTATCTGATGAAATCTGGATCGAAGCTATGCAAGAGGAGCTCAGACAGTTCAACATTAATGATGTCTGGGAATCGACATCTAAACCGAAAGGTAAAACTGTTATTGGAGCCAAATGGGTGTTCAGAAATAAGATGAATGAAAAAGGAAAAGTCGTACGAAACAAAGCAAGTCTCGTGGCCAAAGGATACACGCAAGAAGAAGGGATAAACTATGATGAGACTTACGCTCCTGTAGCAAGGTTAGAAGCTATCCGACTATTACTTGCGTTTGCTTGTTATAAAAATTTCAGGTTATTCCAAATGGACGTCAAAAGTGCTTTCCTAAATGGGTTTATCCAAGAGGAAGTATATGTGGAACAACCACTTGGGTTGAAGACCCAAAGAAGCCAGACTCAGTCTTCAGACTGAAAAAGGCCTTGTATGGTTTAAAGCAAGCACCTCGAGCGTGGTATGACAGACTAAGTAAGTTCTTATTAAAGAATGGCTTTGTCAAAGGTAAAGTAGATACTACCTTATTTATCAAAAAGGAAAACAAAAGCTTTTTACTCGTTCAAATATATGTGGATGATATTATTTTTGGATCCTCTAATGAAAGTCTATGCAAGAAATTTTCTAAGTCTATGCAGGATGAGTTTGAAATGAGTATAATGGGAGAATTAACATTCTTTCTTGGTCTTCAAGTAAAGCAATTGAAGGAAATAATTTTCATTTACCAAGAAAAATAAGCTAAAGATCTTGTCAAAAGGTTTGGATTGGAAAATTGCAAGAAGACTGATATACCAATGTCAAGTTCTTTGAAGATAGACAAAGATGAAGAAGGGAAGAAAATTGATCAAAAGCTGTACAGAAGCATCATCGGTTCACTTCTTTATCTAACTGCTTCTAGACCTGACATTTTGTTGAGTGTTTGCATCTGTGCTAGGTTTCAATCAGATCCTAGAGAATCCCATCTCAATGGTGCAAAACGTATCATTAAATATGTTGCTTCATCTACAAGCATTGGTCTTTGGTATCTTAAGAAGGGAGACTTTAATCTTCTGGGATATTCAGACGCAGATCTGGCCGGCTGCAGAGTCGATAGAAAAAGAACTTCAGGAACCTGCCAGTTGCTTGGAAGCAGGACGGTGTCTTGGTTTTCAAGGAAACAAAGCACTATGGCTCTCTCTACAACAGAAGCAAAGTATGTAGCTCTTGGAAGCTGTTGTTCGCAAATTCTATGGATAAAACAACAGCTACAAGACTTTGGGATTGAAGACTCATGCTCGAAATCAAATGTGACAACACCGGCGCAATCAATCTCACCAAAAATCCAATTCTTCATTCAAGAGCAAAGCATATAGAGATTCGACATCACTTCATTAGAGATCATATTCAAAATGGAGAAATCTCAATTCAATTTGTTGATTCAAAAAGTCAACTAGCTGATATATTCACAAAGCCTTTGGAGAAAAATCAATTCGATTTTATCCGTTCCAGACTCAACATTTTGAAGCTCGAAGAAGTTGAAGTCTAGAGACTCTCCAACCCTCAGACTCAGAAAGTTGATAATCTATCAAACTCTAAATCCTCAGACTCAGACATTGATGTCTATAGACCGTAAGTTATTATTTTATCTAAACTCGAAAAGGTATGATCTTTCGTTCAGTTATTTTGTAGTCTCCGTGAAAAACCAAAACTTGTCTTTTCAAAAGGATTAATTTTGGCAGTTATTGATTTCGAAAAGAGGTATTTGTACATTTTCCTTGTGCCGATTGAACTTCCCTTTTCAAAACTGAGTTATATATATACAGTTTTCATTTTCCAATCTTCAAAACCCTAAAAAGCATTCTCCTCCCAATCCGGTTTCTACTTCGTGTTCATCCTTGAGAAAGTTGTCATCTTTTCTTGGGAAAGCAAGTAAAGGAATCTTTCAGCAACAAGGAAGGATGTCTTCTTCGAGGAAATCTTCAAGAATAGCGAACAGGGGACCACAGAGGATGAAGGAGGGACCTACCCATTTTGATCTTACAAAAGAGGAAGAATTATCGTGTCAACAACTGAGCCCGACTCACTCTCCACCACGTCACTCAACGCCATCTACCCCACATGATGCGGGTCAACAACCGGAGGAATAGATAATCGAGGACGCAGACCCAGTAAGAGTCCAAAAACCCCCGTTTATTTACAAACTTTACTGTGCGTTGAAAAGTACTGGGACTCCGTTAAAATACGTGGATGATTTTCTCAAAGATAAGCATTATGGGAATGAGTATATCTTTACGAGAAAAAATGGAGGATTTGGGAATTGCTCCCAAGGGTAAAGCAGAGGAAGCTCTTGCGAATATTCCCAGTGACCCTCGTATATCGGGACCTAATTCGACTGAAGGAAACGACGATGATAAAATGTTCAGTGATTTTCAACCTAGAATGGGTATTGCTGCAAAGGTGAAGGGAAAGAGGATGGAGTTATTCAAATCATAGGAACAGGAGAATTTGTTTTTCAGACTGCTGAAACGAGGGGTGATCAACCCTAGGAGTGTCGATTTCGATTTCTTGGATGCCGTTAACGTGAACTTAAGGGAGAAATTCAAATTGCTTCAACTTGAGCAATTCTGCACTGATACCACAGACGGTTTTGCACAACTGACTGCGTATTTCTATTCGAATCTCAGCTTTATAGATGCGAATAGAATATCATTCAGTGTTAGAGACCAGGATTATGTGGTAGACGTGGACATGTTGGCGGACATAATTGGAGTTGAACGAGGACATTATCAACCAGTCAAAGTCTCAATTGCTCGTGCCTCAATGGAACTTACGAGGGAAGAATCATTTATTCAAGGATGCGTGCCATCAATATTGTGCTGCACAAAACTGTTATCAATTGCATCGGGCCCAAGTCTACATCAAAGACTGATGTGTCTAATTCTGAAGCAAAATTGATGTACGTAATCAACTTAGGGAAGAAGTTCTCTCTCCCTCACACTATTCTCTTTCACATGTACAGAGCAATGTCAAAGGACAAGGGTCAATTGCCTTATCCAGGTCTGGTGACCAAGATCTTCAGACACATGAATATTGAACCGCCACAGTCACTTTGTGTTCGACCGTGCAATAAGATGGTGGTAGGTTTAAAGATGTTGACGAAGATGCGTCTGAAAGAACTTTCCAAGGTAATGGAGAAATTCAGAGTGAAGACTCCAGTACCGTCTGCTTCAAAGAGAAAAGGAAAGGAGGCCATTGGTGCCCCATCCAAAAAGAAGAAAACACTCATCTTGGAGGATGAAGATGAGGAGGAAGATCTCACAATCACTGCCTTGATAAGGACCAGACGTTCTGTACCTCAATCGACAGAACTTTAGAAGAAACAGAGAGAAGAAGAGGAGCAAGCCAAGCTCAGAGAAGAAGCAGAGCAGAGAGAGAAGGAGAAAGAAGCTGAAGAAGAAGGCGAAGAAGAGAAAGAAAAGTATGCAGCGAATGCGGAGAGAAGGATAATCAAGAAGAGCATGATCATCACTCTTCCCCTTTTGAGGTCCTAGAGACGGGGGGAGTTGGCGAAAAGAAAGGTCCACATCTCATGCTGCCAATAGTGAAGGTCTAAGACAATCTCCAGCAGACCCAGAAGAGTTTCAGGCTTCTCAATTGCCTGAAGAAGGTCACGATACGTCAACACCAAATCTGCAAGATTATACAGAAGCGCCATCGTCTGCATTCACTCCATCTGAGAAAACAAATGCAAGTACACGACGGACAATTTTGCAGATTTTTGTCGTATTCTTGATATTCTTCTGGAAATGCGGGGCTAAATCTATGCTCTAGACTGTGAAATTCAAGCCATGAAGAATGCTGGACAAGCATCTTCAGTTACCCTGGAGGACAAAATGAAAGACCTCGCTCTACAACTTCAAGCCAATGCCAAAGGAGAAGAGGTAGCTCATCTAAGGGAAGACTTGAAGAGGCTAGAAAGCATAGTCCAGTCAATGGGAGATTTCCAGATCGTGCGCATTCCCAAGCAGACCTGACGCTTTTCTCACCTTTTTAATGATGACAAAAAGGGGGAGAATTGCAATTTGAACGAACTTTAAACTTGACTTTAAATCTGTTTCTGTGGTTATGTTTGTTTTTTAGTATGACTTGACTTGAGTGAACTAAATTGGCTGTGGATTTTGATGTTTGATGCTTGACTATCTGCATTTATATCAAGTGTTTTGTCATATGGTATTACTCATGAAAGACTAACCAATTTTCTGTGGATGCAGAGTCCAGTTGTTTTATTAATCTTTATGAGATAGCCGTATTACTTGAGAAATGTTTTTGCAGGTCAAAGTTGTTCAAATCTATAGGAAAGTTTTGTCACCATAAAAAAGGAGGAGATTGTTGGAGAAATCTTTCCATAATATTTTGAAGCTGACAAAATGTTTCTATCAGTCTAGTCTGGATATTTGCTGACCGTCAGTTTAAAGTCTGAAGACTTTCTGATCACCAGACTCAGCACTTAAGACTCAAGACTTAAGACTAGAGACTTTTCTCATTGACAGTCTTTCAAATCCAGTGACGAAGGAAATCCAGAGCCGAAGTTTATGGTTAAGGATTTAATACTATCCTCTAAAGAAGATCTCTTGGTTGGATAAATATATCGGATTCTTTTATGAGTATCTAGATCAATTGAAGATCCGGTGGTCGACGAAATATTCTTGGAATGTTCTATTCTTGGAAACCAAGATCCTGATTGTATGGGCGAACAGGATTGATGGGCTATCGTCAGGTTCCTTTAATAGCTCGAATAATCTTCCTTGATTGATTCCGTCTAATAGGTAGATTGGAGGAATTCCTTTGGTAAGTGCCAACGGTATGATGGCATAAAGGAGTATAAAAAGGAAAACGTTCTAGTTGTGAAAGTAACGTGATCGATAGAGAAATTCCAGAGTCTGAAGCACCTTGATTATTAGTCGATATAGTTTGAGCTAAATTGTATACACAGAGAGTGTCTATACTTGGTGATACCTTGAGTGAGTGTGGTAGATCATCTACACCTAGAAATCAAGGAAGATCAACGCTGTAATATCTCTTTGTCCATAGTGGAATCCAGCCAATTGGTTGTCAGTGCAGAAGAGTGGACGTAGGCTTGAATCAAGCCGAACCACTATAAACCGCGTGTTCAACTCTCTCCTCTCTTTACTCAGTCTTACATTGATTATTATTTATTGCAAATTCTTCAACTGTCTAAGTATTGTGCAATCATCCGAAAAATCTTTTATATACCTATTCACCCCCCTCTAGGTATTCATACTAGCTATATCAGGAGCGTCGCCATCATTGGTGGGAGTGTGTCCCTCATCAGAGAGCGCTATTTGGGAGACAATGTCGTCGAGTCAGGAAAGAGGGGAGAGAGTGAGAAGAGAGAGGAGAGAGAAATGACCCGCTGAGCAAAGAAAGAGAGAAGAGAGAGCAGAGCGTGCGAGCATTGGTTTGAAGTTGGCTAACGTGGCGGGCCCCAACAACACGTGTCGACGTGTGAATGATTTAAAGTAAAATTGACATGGCACTTTTAGGGTACACAATAATTTTTCACATATAAAGGGAGCAGATTTTAAAGTTGGAGTTAAGATAAATTTGACCAATCATTTGCCCCCTTCAAAAATATCTTTCTTTTTATTGCCTTTTTATCCTTTTACAGGTCTAAATACGAGACAGGAAAAAGATATTGTATTAATTGGGGCTATAAAGCATGCGGATACCGATAAATTAAAATAAGGAACGCATTCTAACAGTCCGTCCCATAATGCCCCACAAGATAGGAACAAGCGTAGGAGGCCCTCATAGAAAACAAATTCCCCTTCCTTGGTGAGATAACCCTTCAACCACATCAAGGATCCAAGGGAGCTCCTAATTGAAGGTTTTCTTGAAATGGACTGCATATTCCATTCTTTACTTTTGGTCCTCCATTTACTAATTATTTGGAAATACTATCTATTTGAGTATCAAATATAACAAATCGAAAAGAAAAACAATTATTATTAGTCTTGGTGCATATGATTGTTGTCAAATCACGTAACCCTTGTAAGTCACCGTGAAATTAAAAAGATTTGTATTAGGACATGAAAAGGATATAAAAGTCCTCGACAGATAACATATAATAATGTGCGGCAAGACCAATATTAGGAATCTATTTGATGGCGAATATAATTCCTGGATAGGTTCTAGTTCCAAGAAAGATATGCAAAATAAGTTTAAGAATTATGAGAAAATAACAATAAATGATGTTGAGAAACGTTTAGAAAATTAGAACATACCACAAACTTTGAATATAGGATGGATGACCCAAATAAGGTTGTTGGAGAAAACAATCTCGGTGATCAGAAATGATGGAACTTTTCAATAATTTCCAAAAGCAATGTCGAAATAAACAAAAGGAAAATGAATCCGAATTTTTTTACATTTGGTTATTATATAGGTTAAAAAAGAGGAAAGTATGAATGACCCAAAAATCATTATATAACTTACATTGTGGCACATGGGAAACCCCAAAGATCAATTATTTTCCCACGGTAGAATTAAACAAATTAGGAGAGGACACTAAATTTATCACCATAAAAAGGTGAGTGGCAAAAAAAGAGAATGCAGTAAACCTGCCTACTATTTGAAAAGAAGGGAATGCAACAAGAGAACAAAGATAAATATGTAAGAGTTTTCCTAATGTGGACTACATTAATTGATATTGTAATTTACCATTTTATAATTACCATAAAACGGGATTGGTCTAAGGTGAGATGAATGTTTCTTAATTAGTCTAATATGAGACTGGCTAGTGTGAGCCGAGTTGAACCTAGCCCGTAATGAGGGGGCCTGGTTGGAAACTTTATAAATAATACTCAAGTCTCTCCTCTAACTCTAATTCTTATATATATCCTCACATAAAGAGCATTAACCTAGTGCTAATGGGTGAGGGGGCTCTCTCATTGAGCTAGTAATACGGAGGGCAATAGAAGAGAATGACTTGCGCGTGGAACATCGGTTTTTCCACTTCCGCTTCAAGAACGATGGATTACATCAGATGTGTTAATATTTCTATTCAATTGTTTGTGTTCTTGTTCTGGTTATGGAGATCTTGGAATTGCGTATTTTGCATCCAACATGTGATATCAGAGCAACCATAATCCTAGAACTCAAAAGCATAAAATTTTTGCCCTAATTTGAGATTTTCGTGTTTTTTCGTTCGATAAAAATTAACTTAAATTACAAATTCGGACTAGGCTCGTCGAGACGAGCAGATCGGTCGGTGGCATGTCACCGGGGGAGCCCTCACACGCCCCCACGAGCGGCCACACGCCACTAGGGCGTTGGGGACGCGCCCCACGCACAGAGGTTGATGTCATGATGACGTCAACAACGGGCCCAACCCGACCCAGTCAACAATGGGATCGGACCGGTCATCATGTCGGTCGGACTAGGTGGTCGAGTCAAGATCGGTCGGACCGATTTTTGACCAGCCTTTATGCCCGCGCATGAGCTCCACCTCCACGCACTCAGGCGGCACGTGCGGGTGCGTGGGAGCTCCGATGGGCGCGTGGCTAGTGGCATTGAAGTTGTATGCCTATCCTCTCTCTTGCAGTGTATTTATTTTACATCTTTGATGATTTTATGGATGTAAAAATACATACAAAACCCTAAATACGTGTATTTTAAGTGTATTTTTTTGTACTTTTCTTGTATTTTTCTGTGATTTTGGAAATACAAGTGTTAGGTTACTGGTATGTTATCACATAAACATTATAAAAGTATGATTCATTAATAAAAATTAAACTTTATTGTGAACTGAAGCTGGCTTAATGAAATATAATCATTATGAGATAGTATTTGAACCATGTATTGAGATTGTGAGAAACAGTAAAAGGTTCTGAAACTTTTGTTGCTCAAGCATACTTCTTTATACGCTAGTAACCTTTAAATGATGGACATCTGAAAATTTGTGACCAAACTAATTGTACTACTTAATACATCTATTGAATGTGAGTAATACATGTCAGTTAAATTATTAGATACTATACCTAAACTTATCTAGTCACTGGTTAATACTTATCAAGTTGAACATTTTTGTTAATGGTTAAGAAGTATGATGACATTTATGCAGAGCAATAGTATCTATTGTTGTAGTTTAGATACTTGATTCTATGGTTTAACTCCATTAATAGGTCACTGGTTGATACAATGATAATTTGTTACTTAAAATTGGCTAATAAATTAGCTGTTGACCTTGGAGACATTGTTTATCTTATGAAACTCATAAGCAATAATTGATTAACTGTCAAGCTTGTCAATCTAGAGTACCATGTATTACTATTGATGTTAAATTGTGAGAGATCCTCTGGATTGGCATTCTTTTTATATTGTTTTGATAATCTGTAATCAAGGTGCACAAGAGATGTTTTCTTTTATGTTATGAGATATTTCTTGTATTGCTATGATCGGTGATCTCATTGGAATATGTCTTTGATGTTATTTATATATATATATAATTGATTTTTATTAATGAATAAAGTAATATAATTAGTATGATATGTGATTTTGGTGATTTACTGCTCCTATCACTAAAGTTAAAATCACGTGTATATGGTGTATGTGAGAAGTAAAATTTATATCCCCAGTATGAGAGAGTTTCAAGAATTCAGTTGAGTTGTAACCGCTAAAGTGACATGCTTGATTGGGTTTGAGAAATATCGGTCTTGTATAATGAGTGGGATGTCTCCTGATCTAATGCGTAGTCATACTCCCAAAGGAGGTGATTGTATATTAGTTCATAAAAGGATACATGATGGTGTGGTGGAGGAGTGATTGATCATAATGGTTCATATGCCCAAAGGTGATGAATTCATGGAGATTGGAATATATTCTCATTACCACTATTATATGGAAAGTATATAAATGCATGTCATGTATTTTACCCAAATGTGATTATATGATTATGTGTATAACTCTCTGGATGTGTACTTGTACATCAAGTTACACAATGCTCACATGATGCTAATTATATACATTGTTTGTTTTTCAGTCACATTTTCTGTAATTAATAATTCCACTATTATTGAGATTTTTACTGCTTCAAATTTTAAGTTATGAACATATGATTTGTTGTTTGAGAAAAGAGCAATATAATTTGCTTACTGTTCATGAAACATTCAATTCAAGAACACTTTGAAAAGTTGTTTTCAAAAGTTTTTTGTCTAAGAAATAATCTCAAACATGTTTAAAGGAATAGTAGAAAAGTTGACAATGTTGATATTTTGTATACTCTTAACGGTTATATAAAGACTTCTATAGATTATTGTGGAAGTAAGGGCGTGCATGGTTGTGTTTTTATTTTTTGTTCATGAAAAAATTTTCTAATTTTTTGTTCCGGGGAACAAAAAAAGAACATAAACGCTTTTTTTTACATTTTTGTTCTAAATCTGTTTTATGTTGCCGGTACAAAAATTAGAACAGAAATAATAAATAAATAAAAGTTATTTTTTTGTTCCGAAACACTTTTGAAGAACAAATTTTCTCTTTCATTTCTTTTCTTCTCTTTTTTCTTCTTCTTCTTTTTTTCTTCTTTTTTCTTTCGTCGGTTGCCAGCCTCAGCCATGGCCGGCAACCTCGCCAGAGCGTCGCCAAGCCCCAGCTCGCCCGAACACCGCCAGGTCGACGTCGCCTGGTAGTGGCCCGGCGACAACGAGCCTCGTCGGTAGCTAGGCGAGCTCGGCCTCGCCCGGATCGCCGGAACACCACCAAGTCGGCGTCGCCTGGCGGTGGCCCGGCGACGCCGAGCCTCGCCAATGGCTAGGCGAGCTCGACCTCACCAAGGGCCGGCAAGCCTCGCCGTGGCTGGGCGAGGCTACCAGCCCCTATCGGCGGGTGGCCGGTGATCGGCCAAAAGAAGAAAAAAAAAAGAAAAAAAATGAAATATATTAAAAGAAACAAAAAAGGAATACAAAACGCGTCTTTCTTGTCAAAAATTGTTCCCCAAACAGAAATGAATGTTCCCCAAAACAATTTTTGAACATAAACATAAACAAACATACCCTAAAATGACCGAGGTAAAGAATAAAACAGTTAGAATCAATCTTAAAGGTTACTCAAGCTTAATAGTGGCAATGAGTATTTTGGCAAGTATGACAATGTGAAATAACTTAAATAGTCATTTGTCAAATACTTGATAAATTTTGGGGTGGTAACTTAATTACTATGCCTAAAAATCCTAACAAAAAGATTTGGCCGAAAGACATAATTGCACCATAATGAACATAGTGATGAGTATGATTAGTAAGACTAATTTATCCGGTCTTCTATGGGTTGATATTTTGAAAGCAACCTTTTTACATACAAAAGGTGTTTCTACCAAATTTTTTTCACAAACTTCTTTTGAGTTATAAACTGGACATAAATTACTTGAATCATATTAAATTTAGAGGTGTCATATAGTAGTGAGGTTATCTAATCCAATATTAAGTGCGTTGAAATTTAGATCCACTTGGAATTATTTTGTATCTTACTCAGATTGTTCAAAGGGATATCAATTTTATGACATTAATGAAGGTACAAAAATTATGGAATTACAGACGATAAAGTTTCTAGAGTTCCACATAGTTGTAGAGGATAGTTGCTCTCAGACTATTAAGGATAATATTACAATGGAGGTTACTGTGTCTTTGTCTTTGCTTATATAGACAATTGTGGAATCTCCTATACCATAGACTAAACTTGTTGAGGTTCAAGGTACTATTATTGATATAGTTTATGATGAAATTTCTCAAACCTCTCAAGTGTAGAATTAAGTGATTGTAGATTTATTTAGAAGATTTGTTAGGAAAAGATGATCAATTATACCATCAAACTATATAATCTATCTATGAGAGCATAACTGCAATATCTACTATATTACATAGTTGTTTTAGCGACTTATATAAATGTTGTTTCTTATCCTTAATCAAGTATGTGATTAGATGCCATAAAAGGCGATATACAATCTATGAAATATCATAGTGTTTGTAAACTTACTGACTTGCCTAAAGATCACAAGTTCATTAGTTGCAAATTGATGTACAAAACTAAAAGGATTTCAAAGAAAGATTGTGGAATTTAAAGCCAAACTAATAGTTAAAGTTTTCATTCTAAAAGAGGGGTGGGACTGTTAATAATGAAGAAATAAATATTTCTTTCTAGTATTTTTAAAGATTCTTTCAGAGTGAACATAGCATTAATAACTATTTTTTATATGGAGTTACGCCAAATAGATACTATCATTCACATGGACATGTTAGTAAAAATCTATATAGTGCAATCGGAGGATTTTGCAGCAAATAATTCAAGTAAACTTGTGTGTAGACTGAAAAGTCTTATTCATAGTTTTAAGCAAGTTTCCAGACAATATTATTAAAGTTTCATAGTGTTGTTATTTTGTTCAATTACGAACAAAGTAATTCAATATACTGTAAGATTAGTGGGAGAAAAATTTATTTTTCTCATGCTCTATGTATGTGATATTTTGCTTACAAGTAGTGACCTTGAGGCATCTTTTATCCTTTACACTAAGGTCCATAAGGATTGTTCTCACCATATATATAGGATTTATCTCATAAGACATGTGCTAGAAATATTCAATATACATCACAATAAGCTAGGAATTGCTCATGTCATTAAGGGTGATGAACCATATCTATTACATTGTCTTTATTTATATATTGAGAAAATCTAGTTAAATGGTATACCTTGTGTTAATCCACTTAAAAGTATAATATATGCTCGAATTTGCACTAGACTAAATATCGTATTTACAATAGAACTTCTAGGTATAAATCAATCAATTCCATAACACGATCACTAAGTTGCTGCTAATAAGGTTTTAAAGTACTTAAAAAGACAATAGATTATATACTAATTTACAGATATGTTCAATTCTTGCAGCTAGTAAGGTATTCAGATATAAACTTTGTTGGTTATTAGGATGATATATGATCAATAATGGAATACATATTTATGTTAACAGGAAGTGCAGGTAAATAAAGTTCTATGTCATCTTCTACTATATAAGCAGCATTAGTAACATTCTTTTAGGCTATTACTTGGGTTATTAGGCTCCGGAACCTCATGAAAAAGTTAACTATTTTTAACTTTATGGATAGACATATACGGTTGTATTGAGACAATCAATTTGTAGTATTATTAATAATAGAGGACCACCCGCGGTGGTGGCGTATGGGTCTAAATATATTGCGGTCAAATATTTTTTACCATAAAAAAATAATAATAATAATAGAGGTCTCAATGGGTATAAATATATTGCGGTTAAATGATGATTATAATAATAAACATATTTCCACAGATGATGTAGTTGTAAATCCACTAACTAAAGGACTTTATTCTTCTATTCTTGAATGACATGTCATTAATATGAGCTTAAGAGCATCATGAGATGCTATTGTTTAGTAGGATCTATTTTGGCTTTACTCTAATAAAGCTCACATCTGTGTTCATTACACTTAATAACGATTTGATATGTATCAACTTTTGCATTTAATAAAATATTTTTTAATGTGTTGTTATTATGTTGAATATATATTGATAAAGTCTCAAGGTACTATATAAATCTTGAGTGAAGGCTAGGAGCATCCAATTATTAACCTTGTGCATATATCTTGTTATTTTTAAAGAAATGTTAACTATAATGATAAGGCATATGTGGGTTCATTAGAACCATAAAAACATTCTCTAGTGGCACAAGTTTTTTTGTGACACTTAAGATAAGAAAATGCTGACTGACAAATGGGATCTCTCTATGAGAGATGTTATCCATTTGCCACACTATCATATTGAATCTATATCAATAAAGTTGAGAACATTCGTGACCATGATTCAGTATTTGAGACTTTATGGAATAGGATTGACTATTAAGAATTATCTCTAGACCAAAATGCACACATACAATATAATTTCATTTAATATAGTGCAAGTGGGAGAATGTAAGAGTTTTCTAATGTGAACTACATTAATTGATATTGTAATTTACTGTTTTACGATTACCATAAAAGGGGATTGGTCTAAGGTGAAATAAATATTTCTTAATTAATAAAATATGGGGCTGGCTAGTGTGGGCCGAGTTGAGCCTGGCCCGTAATGAGGGGGCCTAGTTGGAAACTCTATAAATAATGCTTAAGTCTCTCCTCTAACCTTAATTCTCACATGTATTCTCACATAAGGAGAGTTAACCTAGTGCTAATGGGTGAGGGGGCCGTCTCATTGAGCCAATAATACGGAGGGCAATAGAGGAGAAGGACTTGCGCGTGGAACATTGGTTTTTCCGCTTTCGCTTCAAGAATGATGGATTCCAAATCAAATTCCTTAATCTTTCTACTTAATTGTTTGTGTTCTTGTTCTAGTTATGGAAATCTTGAGGTTGCGCGTTTTGCATCCAACAAAATATAGTAAGCTACACTTTGAAGTCATTGGGTAAACAACCCAATAAAATGGAAACAAAACACTAGGGGAGAGAGCTACCAAAAATCTAGTTCTTAATGCTGGTCAGCCTATATTATTGACCTTAGTTTCATCACGTACTTTACGATGAGATATAAAAATGAACATCTTATGGCATGCCATTTCAACAGCCGAATCAGGCTCTAGATTCTTTTTGACCATTTAAGTGCTGCAATAAAAGTGCTTTGAGAAGATATGCTTCCGACCTAATTTTATCATTGTTATATTACATATGGCAGCATGTAGCATAGTGTTATTTGATATGTACTTATTGTCAACCTACACATGATGAGAATATGTGAGGAAAATTACCAAAAAAGTCCTAAATCTATTACAATTGTGCCGATTTAGTCCTAAATTTATTTAAATTTACCAATTAAGTCCTAAAATTTTTGCAATTATGTCAATTCAGTCTATTTGGCCAAATTTTGTTAAGCCTAGACTTAACTACGTATGATGCGATGCAATGACGTACATTATTTTAACTAAAATGACATGCGACATACAATTTAATATACGATCTATATGTCATGACCTAATCTAATGACGAGCAATTTCTAATTAAATGGGCTTAGCAAAAATACTAAATGGCATGCATCTCAATGAATCTAGTGGACAATTTTTTAATCTTATTTTGTTTTTTCAAAATTTTTATTAATTTTTTAATATTTTCTTTTTTTTAATAAAATACCTTTTTTTAATCTTTTTTTTTTTACCCTAATATGCTATGACCTTCTCCTCTCTCCTTTCAATGACTAGTCGGAGGGAAGGGCTAGTCACAAGACTAAGGCAATCAACCAAGCTAGACTGAGGGCAAGCTTGCCTAGCCATTGGTAAGGCAAGCCCCGTCTGAATCTAGCGAGGGCTCACCTCGCCAGTGGCTAGATGAGCTCGCTGTCACCTAGATCCGGCGAGGCAAGCTCGTTGATCCCTCGCCAGTGGATCCGATGAAGGGGCTCACCCTCGCTTGACAACAAAAGGGCGAGCTCGCCCTTAGTCCAGCTTTACGAACTTTTCTCTCGATTTTTTTCCAACCGCCCTCCTCCAACCCTAGGTATTTTTTACATATTTATACGGCACGGATTCGACAATCAGCCGCTTTTTCAATTGAAATCTTACAAAGGGATGAGGGCTAATTGCCGAAAGGAGGGGGATAGAAAGAGAGAGAGATTAAAAAATTAATCAAAAATTCGTAAATATAAAATAACATTAAAAAATTGTTAGCCCGTGTCCACATCAGCACTAGCCGACCAAATTTGGCCGAATAGACTGAATTGGCACAATTGCAAAAGATTTAGGGCTCAATTGGCCAAAAAAATATATTTATAACTAAATCGGCACAATTGCAATATGTTTAGGACTTTTTTAGTAATTTTCCCATAATATGAGATATGAACATTTGTATATAAGGGTTCTTACCCAAAAAAAAAAAAACATTTGTATATAAGGGTTCTGTTTTTGAGACTTAATCACGGCCGGCATAATTTTTTCAGGCATAACCATATGAGACATAGTTTTCAAGCTTTATCGACTAGCAAAGTGGTTTTTAGGGTTCTCGATACAGCAATTGATATTTAGTTTATGCCAACTATTATTGGTTTATGGTGGCATTCATATGGGAATTAATGTTGCACGTGGTTATTGGATTGCTTGTTCGTTGTGAGTGCATATCTTTCTTAAATTTGCATTATTCGTTGCTTGATCCGATACAAGTGGTATTAGTCACTTGCTGAGCCTTGATGTTGCTCGCCCCTTTTTAACTTCTCTAGATTCCGAGGCTGAGGATTCATGAACGTTGCAATGCAAACGAGAGTATATCTGAATTATTTGAGAAGATGATTTTTGTAGTAATTTCGAAACGATATTAGAAACTTGTAAATAATTTTTGTTTGAGGATTCTGTCTTTATAATTATTGGTTCATGACACTTTGGAACATAGTGTGAGCATTCTCTAAGAAGAGTTATATTTAATAATCATTTCATATGTGCAATGTGTAAATTATCACGGGGCATCATCCTTTACTTTTTGAGGGATGACCATCTCGTTCCCTTGTATCTTAATATAGAGGGATGTGACGGTTGTGGCGTCACAAAAGTTGTTATGGGATCCAAGTTGAGCAAAGAAGCACGAGCCACTCGGAGGTCACGTATAGAGTAACTAAAAATGATACCACTTATTATGCTCCGTATCATTATTTACACTATATTAGACACATCTCAATTTACAATACAAGAGGCTGATAGCATTGTTTCACCCCCATCTCTGCCCATGAAAGGAAAAAAAGAGCTAAGAGAGATATATCAGTGGCCGAGTTGAGTGCTCATAATTATTATGTGATTTGAAAAAAGTTATTAAATAATTTTTTATTCATTCATTTTATAAGTAATATAAATAATTATTTTTAAAAAAAATATTTTTAAATTACTATTCTTTTGCAAATTGAAATCCATCGTTGCAAAAAGCTAAAAGCATCACTTAAATGACACGTGGCGAAATTAGAGAGAGTTGACGGTAAGTCCCCACCCTACATGGTCCAAAAATTTGAAGGCCGTGGCCTTCTGACCAAACCCAACCCCCACCCTGTCAATAGGAAGGGAGGGTGACTTTAGAAGCACTACCAATGGCCACAACTAAATCTAGCATAAATGCCGAGTTTACTCATGGCGGCAGCATCATTAAATTACAATGACTATTGAGCAGCAAGTAATGACGTTTTTGAGTCCAGCGGTAGCTCAATTTGTTCTTTTACTCTCCTTTTCATCTTCTCCTCGCTGCAAATAAGGGTTTGCATATGATGTCTGTCACGACCTCTCTTTTTTCATCCGAGGAAAAAGGAAGAAGGTTTAGAGGTATTTGCCTAAGGAAGCGGGCCAATGGCCCTAAATTAGGCACAGGCTCTCCCAAGCCCATACCTCGCGCAACGTTGGATTTTGTTTTGTAGTTCTTTACAACCTAAATATTTCTAGGAGTTGCCACAAGCCTATTGGGGTCGGCTAGAAACCAATCGAGACACGGGAGTGTTGTCTCAATTCCTATGCAACCAGAGATTTCTAGGAACGGGGACTTGTTTACGCTAATGTTTCTATTAGCGCCATTGCGGTACCACTAACTTAAAAGGTTGTTCATCTAAATGGCCGCATAATCTTAATTACCAATTATAATCCTTATAAAACCGCTAAGCGTCCATGCAAATATTTTTGTAGGTTTGTTTTCCTTAATGTCTAGACTAATCCTAACATAATTTAGAAGATAAATTTACACTCAAATTAATGAAAAGCTGTGCGCAAGTAAATATCCAATAATTTGAAATGACTTGAAAGTAATGTGGAAAAGAAAGACCCGATACAAGTCGGACAAATAATATTACATGGCCTTGTTATCACGCCCCCGGACAGGACCCCCGTGAGCGAAATGGAAATTTGAATATGCATGAAATTACTTTAGATGCATGAAATTACTCTAGATAATTTTAATATATTCAAAATGGATTATTTACAAAAATGATCATAAAATACCAAAATAGCATTAAATTAGGAAAATGACCTTTTAAAAATAGGAAAATTTCATAAATTCCATTTTTTTGCCTTAATTTGATACATCCATCACTTTTATATTTTTTTTGAAAGTTTTGGATTTTTAGATTTTTTATTTTTTTATTTTAATAAAAATAATAATTTCCTAAACCAATATATGCTAACATTGAACAACATAGCACATGAATATCACAATAACCGGGCTCAAATCGACTGTTTCAAGATTGAAACTTGGTTTACGCATTTTGTTGAACACTTGGTGTGCATCAAATCACCCCAAACCAGCTTCCTTGGGCCATGTTTACGGCCTTCAATCTCAACCCATAAGCAATCTCATGTGGAACTAAAGTATCAAGATTATACTACCACATGCAAGGAGCAAGATTAGATAGAAATCATAGCTTAAAACACAAAAGAACTAAGTTGAAATCGATCTTAAATATGCGGGTTTGAGTTGATTTTGCAAATCTGAGTTTGAACCCAAGTCAAGCAAATAGGTTACATGCTCATAGCCAAGCTCCGACACCCATCACATACGAGATTTAAGGAAAACTTTACTTGATCCGAGTGAAAGTAGGTAACATGAGCTTTCAAATACAACAAACATCATAGAGAATGACCAACCGAACACATCAAAACAACCTCTCCAAAAAGCACACATGCAAAACTCTTGAAGAGATTTCAACACTTTAGAAAAATTCCAGCCTCAAAATCAGTTTCTTGGACTAGTTTTCCTCTTGATTTTTCACTATTAAAAAATGTTCAAACTCGAACAAAAATTATATCTAGGATACTTACCTTACTTCCTAGTTTCCTTTTCAAGTGGTTCTTGCCCGATAAAACCGATAAATTATCCTCGGGGACCTATGGAAGTCGGCTTCTTTAATTGGAAATGAGATATGCGAAAAAAAAAAAGAACTGACAACGAAGGTTTTTGTTAACATCTAAAATTAGACTTCAAATCTTTTGTTAGAAAAATTGACACTAAACCAAACTATATTTATTCTAGTTTGGGGTAAAGGTCAATATTTTCCTCATTTTTCTCTCAACTTTCTCAAATACACATGCTTTCCTTCACTTGTGACCAACCGGGCTCAACACTTGGAAAAATTTCCAGTGTTTCTTGGCCCAGTAGGAGGGTGTGCTTTCGGGGGGCTTTAGGAGGCCTTCCCAATCTCCATTTGGGGCGTGTGGCCTATGAATGGAAAGATATTTGAGTGAAGTTTCACTCTTTAGTTTAAGGTTTTGGCTAATTTTGGCCGTAGGGTTGTGAAAATCTCACTTTTCTCTCTCAAGGTCAATCTGGAATTTCTGGGTCTTCTTTTCTAGAGCTGCTTCTAAAGGTGTCTTTGGGGAACAATCCCGAGCTCTCCCCTCTCTCCCTCATCCCTTTTCTCTCGTCCCTCAAGAGACCTCACTTCGCAGATCTTATCCCCTCAATTAGAGGATTTTTTGTTTGTATTTTGTCCACCTACCAAGCCTGTCAACTAGGCCACTTCACCCGCTCTCTGACTTAGTCAATTTTTTCACTTCTACAGCTGTTCAGTGTTCGGATTTTATGCGATTTTCCCATGCCTTTAGTAGCTTATCTCTAATCAATGTTTGTCCACTTGCAGTACCAATGATGGTCTTCCATCACGTGTAGATATCGGGCTGGTTAGGCAGGTGAGGAGGATATGGTGGGGCCACCAAGTTGCTTACTCAGCAACTCCGAAATCAGACCAACTTGGGGACTGAGATTTGTCAGCTGATTTGGGTGCTTTAATCCATCAATTTGGCTCCGATTTTTGATCAATTAGCAAGCTCATGCATAGTAGTTTAAGATCTTGACCAGACTTTGCAATTTTGTCCACCCAATTTTGCAAGAAAGTCCCTCAAATTTAACCATTTTCTTATCCGAAAATACCAAATTCAAGCAAATTTGGTCTTTTTGGCTCAATTTGATTGATTCGAGTTGGCCCAAATTAAATTTCAACTTAATTGGTGACCAAGAGGATGATTTACGGGCTTGGGCGCAAATTTTTGCAAAATTTGGGAATTGGTCCCACAACTTTTGGAAATTGTATTTTGGCCCCAACTTGCCATTTGAATTCCAATCTGACCTCCTAGGCTTGGCTGGTCACATTTAGATCATTGGCCCCAACCTTTTTCTTTTCTTTTTTTAATCTTTTTTTTTTCAATTTTTTTAAAGTAAAAACATCTTCCATTTAAAACAATATATTAAATGCCTAGATAATCTCTATGCAATAATGTAACATGAAATATTTGTGGGCAAAAATTCAGGTGTCAACAATGTCTAGAGCATAATGTCGAAAACCGTCCATTCATTTTCATTTTCATCATAATACAGTACAAAGCATCTTGAGTTACAACATCTCAATGTTAATCACACGAAAAAACTATGTTTACAATCAAATTCACATTTGACACATTTATTAACGTGTTATGCAACACAATGCTACACATCTAAAACATGAATTTTCACATGTTCAATTACCCTTCTTGCCTAATTTGAACTTTTATTTAGCAAGAAGGGCAATTCATCTTTGGTATGATTACTAGTCATGCAAATTTGACACGTCACACATTTATTAACGATGTTACGCAGCATGATGATATATAATTTAAATATGAAACATCACATACATAGTTATGCTTATTGATTAATATGATCCTCAATGCAGCATGAAGGGTACATTTATGTCCAATGTATGGATTAATGTTCGTGAGTATCAATCAAAATCTATCACTACTTTTGGTGTGTTTAAAAACACTGTGGGGAAAGCTTTTGGGAAAATGTAAACAATCTTGGGTGAGAGCACTATTCCAAAATGCAAATTATGTTTGGTCAAGTGTAATTTAAAAACATAACTTTAACTTAAATACCATTTGAAAGACACTATACTTTGTAAAGGATTCTTGCTTCTTCTCCTTTTTTTCTAGTCCTCAAGCATTTGCAGTCAAAACTCAACCACTAGTGAGCCAAATCAACTAGCGGCCAAATCTACTAGCCATAAACGCAAGACTGGCTTGCCAACAGCCAAATCTAGCCCTATTGGTGGGCCTTGGTGTTGGCCCACCAGCAGCCTGAGCTCGGTGAGGTCAATTGAGGTGTTGACATTTTCAAAATTATAAAAGATTAGGAAAGTAAAGTTGGAAGGAAAAAATGTATTTATATTTCGAAAATGCTCAAAACTCAAAATTTCTTCAAAGAAATTTGTCGAGCCGTATTTGCACTTCTCTAAGGACAATTTTTAAAGCCCATTGGGCTTTGAGAAGGTGGTTTCCCAGGCCCACCATTCGCGGTCAAAAGACACGTGGCGAAATCGAAGGGAGAGTTGACGGGGACTCCCAGCCCTACCCGGTCGACAAATTTGAAGCCCACGGCCTCGCCGACCAAGCCCAACCCCCACCCTCCGTTCCCTTTCCACGCTTGACTAAGGCATCGCTACTCCGCAAATGCCCTATCTCTCTCCCCTTATTTACCCGAATGCCACCCCGGTCGTCTCCATAATTTCGGCGACTCCACGAGGGCCGTCGAGTCGAAACGGGGAAGAGAATTTGGAAATCGTCATCATAGGAGTGTAGCGCAGGTGCAGGTACGGAAGCGAAGGAAGCGAAGCTCCTCTGTAACTCTCTCTCTCTCTCTGTGTCTAGCGCGTTTCATGTTCTCACCTCTCGGGCGATCGCCTCCTTTTGACTTCGTCGTGATGGAGAAGAAGGACGATCCGACATTTTCCGGAAAACTGCTCGATTCGCGTGTTCTTCTGACTTGCGACGCATGAGGGATTTTTGCTCGAATTCTATAGCGGACGGTCGCGGCATTCGTGATTGCGGCGGTTGGGTAGGTGCGCAGGTCCTTTCGCCGATTCCCCTGCGCCCGTCGATCCCCGAACTTGGTCGGAATTCCCTCTTGATCGACGCAAATTTCTGCGCCTTTTGATTGTGGTGCTGCTTTCGATTGCTTGAACTGTGTTCTAGTTAGGATTTGGCAGCTGGTTTTTTTTCCGGGGAGTTTTAGGTTTCGCGCTTCTTGAACCGGTTCGTTGCTTCTGCAATGGAACCAGTGTTAATTCTGTCTCGATGAGTAGTCGTGCTGTCCTGCTCCTCATTCTGCGGGTTTTTGAGAGATGATGCCGGAGATGGGGTTCAATTGCGTGTTACGCTTGCGTTTCGACGGTGTTGCCACTTTCCATGGATAGGACTCACGCTAGCGCTTCAAGTTAGGGTCGTGGTTTGGAATGAAAGATATGTTCTTCTAAGCGTAGCCATTCGGTTCGGTTCCGTATTGATGTTCTAGCAATTTTGAGTCTTTTAGCTGCGGGAACATGGTGGTTTCTGTATCACCTTTCTATCAGTTTGCAAATTTTAGATTATTTCACTGTTAATTGGGTGATGAATATATCATGCGTGGTGGGGCTATATGTGTCTCCTGGAAACTCTCTTCACCAGAGATATGGGCGCAGCTTCTTGTTTTTCCTGTCTTTGTGTTTAATAATGGATACATCATTCCTTAAACTAAGAGGAAGAATGAGTGGTATCTTTTTTTCCCTTTTGTGATTGACAATAGATAACACCTCATGTGCTAGAGCAGTCAATTTAAATTTAAGTCGGTCCATCTCATGTTTCTCCTTGCCTTATTGATTGAGTGGTGTTCTTCTACTTTATCAAGATTAGATTGTGATCATGGTATCACTTTGCAAAGTGAATTTAATGAAATTGGTTTTATAGGTCTTGTCATAATCAGTTTTTGCGGATTAGGGTACAATACATGCACCGTCCTTGCTTGCACAGTGTTTACCTGGGTTCACGCCCCATGACCCTGGGAGTCAGAATGCGCCATCTATTCCGGAAAGAGACTTAGGCCTGCCTTCTCTAGCTGTGGAAATTCTTCCATCCAAGGTAATGTATATAGTCTGTGGTATATCTGATAGTGAATTCAACAGTGACCTTAAAAAGGTTAACTTTGTGATGCTTTATGGTGCCTAAATATTCTTCTTGTCCAATGTGCAGACAACTCATCCTTAAAAATATGCTGGAGAAAGTGTTGACATGCAATGTCTTACCATGTTACCTGAACTTAATATGATGGAGTCTTTTGGAAAAGCACCGATCTCCGAAGTAACCCGGCTGTTATCTATAAGCTCGAAGCCCAGCTCTGATGCCAGTAGCGAGAGAGAGATTTAGCGGTCGATTTTTCCTCGCCATTGTCTTGTTCTGCAGGCCTCTTTACCCTGTTCGTGCCGACCTTGCTCTTGCTCTTAACCTAACATCTCTCTTAGTTTTTTTTCAAGATTAGAAGTTGCAAATAATCCTAAGGAAAAATTCCCATTAAGAGTTTGAAGTTGACATGATTTCAAATAAGGGCTCGAAATAAGCATATCAACTCCAAAAAGGGGCTTGAAGTGATTTTGACTGTTTTAAATAAGGACTTAATCTTGCCAGCTTGCCAATCAGCAAATATTCTGGCCAATTAAAGATATATGTGAACATGTGATTCTTTGTTTTATGAAAGCATCTCTCACTTTTATTTGGAATTTTCCCTAATACTGAACTTTTACAAAATATATTCATCAAATTGAAATTTTTTTCCGACAAAAAAAAAAGTTAGTATGGACCAAAATGGTGGCGTTACAAACCACGTCAACGCTATATGATTAATTTAATTACTATTGTGGAAAGGAAATGGTGGAAAAACTACAATACTAATAAAATAAAACAAAATAATAAAAAAAACTAGAGAGAGAAAAAGTGAGTATGAAACAAAGAGAGAGGGAGAGAGCGTTGTCCAAGCATTGGTGAGTCGACAACCCCGCCAACTAAGGTGAACCAACAATATTGTCACCAATTGAGTTGAACTATTTTCTTTTTGTCAAAGAAAGATGGATAAATACTACGAAAATGCATATTATGTCAATTGTGATATAAATACTCCGATTTTTTTTCATATCACACAATACTCTAAACTTACTCATTACAACACCATGACCCCTAATTTTTTTTTTGTCTATATCATTTATTTCAATTCTATCTAGAGTGTGTTTATCACATTGGGATAAGGTTGGAATTTTTTATGTTATAAAAAATTTGAGGTATTTATGTCACAATAAGCAAATATAAGATCTAGGATATTTATATCATGGTGGACATAATTTAATGTTTTTTTATAATATTAACCCCAAAAAGAATTGGACCCAATTAACCATGGTCTTTGGAGTAGTTTGAAATTTTGGGAATGTAGAAGTTCATTTGCTGCTTCCTTGTTCCTTGTGCTTACGAGCAATGGAATAGTTAGAATGAGAGTTGATTTTGAGGTCAAGGATGGAGGATCGGGGAGTGAAGATCACAGGATTTAAGGTGATTTGGAAATTAGGTCAAGAAAATATTTGCATCTCATGTAGATTGGGAGGGACTTGAAGATACACGCGGCCATTCTTGTTGTTCTTTCTTGATTTATGCAACTCGCATTTCTTGAAGATTTGCGCACAAAGTCACTTTGGGCGAGGATTGTTGAGGGGTCCACGCAAGCTAATGTCACCGCCGTTGGCAGCTATACTGTTGCCTATGCTCTTTTTTTCTCTATATACATATGTGAGAATGTATGGGCATATGTTCAGTGATAGAGGTATGCTATATAAACAATGGATATCCATCCATGAGTAGCTATTACTGCTAATCCATGGACTTGAACTAGGAGATCAAAAGATAGGCCCAGGATCTTGTGCGATGGAACTCACAATTATGGACCTGAACGAACCCATTAGCATGAAACATTTTTTTTTATCCCTCATTTTGGAAGAAATAAAGGTGTTTACATGCTTAAAACTCAAAACACTAGACCTGCTTTGGCTGAGGAAATGCAATTGTATTTTCTCAAAATTCTTCAAAAAAAAATTACCCAACAGGGCATGAGGACATATAAAGCTCAAGGACTTTGAAAAAGTAGTTTTCGAATCCACCATTGTTGTTAAATGACACGCAGCAAAATGGTCATCAAATGACACGTGGCAACTAAGTGCCCATGTTTTAAATTTGACTATATGAGTTACAATCAATCAAATGACTTAAGGGAGTTCACAATCCAACTCTTACCGATTCGGTGAAGCTTCAATTTTGCTAATTTGTCTTACCTTAGTTATTGCTTTATCCATTTAATTTGACTATATGAGTCGCAATGATTAAATGACTAAAGGGGGTTCACAATCCAACTCTTGCCGATTCGGCAAAAGTTCAATTTTGCCAATTCATATTGCCTTAGTTGTTGCTTTATTCTTTTAATTTGACTATATGAGTCTCAATCGATCGAATGGCTAAAGAGGTTCACAATCCAACTATTGCCAATTCGGCAAGCCAATTCGTCAATTCGTCTTACTGAATCGGCAAAATTGAACATTCGCGGAATCGGCAAGAGAGACATTTGATTGAAGTCCGCCCTATAAATGCAACAAGTCGCAACCCTCCGCTAGTCAATATCATCTGTCCTTTTTGGTCTACACACGAAAGGAAAGACTGGAGAGAGAGACACGGTAGATCTCGGGAGGCTTTGCGCAAACGAGGACGCGCGCTCGTGTTCCTCCTACCCTCCTTTGCACTCATTGACGTCGCAGCTCCAGCCCGGGAGCGGCGACGACGGCACTAGCCCCCACTCCCAACGCCTGCTCCTCACCGGTGCCGCCTTTTTTCTTCAGACGAGCTGCTTTGCTGTCCAAGCCGCGATGACCACCTCCGATGAGCGACGGCGACCCACTCTCGACGCCTGCTACTCACCGCCGCCACCTCCTTTCTTCCGACAAGCTGCTTTGTTGTCCAAGCCACGACGACCACCTCCGACGGCACTGCCCTCTCCTCCCGCCAAACCTATCCGTCGTCTTTCCTTTCAAAATAAAATAAAATAAAATTCTTCCTCAAACTTTGGGATTTTGAAGCTGAGAGCCTGTTTTTTGCTGCATTTCTTCTCTAGACCTTGATTTCTTTTGTTCTCTTTTTTTGCTGGGTTCGGCCCGACGGGAGGACGGGCTGCCACTCCTTCCCACACCTCCAACTACCGGAGACGACGCGGGTGCTCTCTGTCCCAAGCCGCAGCTGTTGCATCATGATGTCGAGCCTGTTTTCGTTCGGTCAGCGTCTCTCGTGGCTTCGTCTTGCATCGCTACTCCCGGCCGAAAGTCACTACCGAGACGAATCACCAATCGTCGGCCGAATCACCGCCGTGTGTGTCGCGACCCGATCTCACCGCCCTCGAAAAGTACCCAAGGTGGGAAAAGTCGGATTTAAGGGTACTTTGATCACAAGAGTTTCCTCACGAGATCACGAGCTCTCCCAAGCTCGTACCCCGCGCGACAGCGGGTTTATTTATGTGGTCTAATTGTTTAACAACCTAAGAATATACAAGAGTCGCCACTATCCTCATTTTGGAGGTCGGCTAGAAACCCAATCGAGGGTCGAGAGTGTTCACTCGATTCCTACACAACCAAATATCTAGGTTCTGGGACTTGGGTTACGCTAATATTGCTACTAGCGCCCTTTCGGTACCTAAACAGTATATTGTGTTTTTCCTAACATGTCCATGCCTTTCTTTTTATATTTTTGAGATCATCAATTCTATACTAAATGATCATGCGTGGTGGATTACTTTCATTCTATTCTATTTTTCTAAAAAATGAAAAGAAAACAATCAATGAAATTGAAATTGCAAGACATGAAGTAAACAATCAAGAAAAACAGTAAATCTATCATGCAAACCTAAAAGAAAGTATAAAAGATAAATATATGGGAAAAAGAGAGAAAAACCCGCAACTCGTCGGGTTTTATACAACAAATGGAGCCCAAGACATATATCGGGAAAATGGGTATTACATGAAAATGGTCGGAATGGACATCGACCTCCACCATCTTCACACCTTCTCAATCTTCAAGATCCTAATCTAAACCTAATCTAAGAAATTTATGACTAGGTGCATATAAGTGAAAGAAACAATCATCACAACTAAGATCAAAGCAATTGGGGTAGAACCCATGTATGATTGGCTCTAAGAAAAAAGCACAGAAATCAAGCACTTTATAAATAGCAACTTTCATGAATGGAATTTCCTGAGGCGTATCAAGTTCAAGTAAAGTCAAATTCATGGCCGAAAAGCAACAATCGCTAAAGCATGCAAATCAATCATAAGCAAATCAGAGAATGATGCATGATAACTGATTTGTTAAGCCACCTAATCAATGCATGAAAATCATGAAATTTGAACATGACATAGGGTTAAATGTGAAGAAAAAGTTTGATTTAGACATTTAACTCTAAATCCATGTGCAAAAGGCCACGTAAATCCATTAACATTGATATGTGACTTGTCATTAGGAGCAAAATGCATAACAATTTAAATTGCTACATGTCAACTTGAATTCTAAGGTTACTTGACCTTAAAAATTCTCAAATTTTAGCATGGGATGGATATGGATATTATGGACAGCTTTCATTGAGAATTTATCCTCAAGATCATTATGTATAACATCACACAAAATTGGTAGACAGTCAGATTCATAGAGACAAGACAGCACTGCAGGTTAAGACAAATTCAGACTTCAAAACTTGATCTAAAAAAAAGAAAAAGCAGGGAAAATGATGGGCAAATTGAACAAACTAGGCATCGTTAGAAATTTTAAGGTGTCCTTTATGAATTCCTAGTAGGTGACAATTACAATTTAGGTCTTTTTCTAGCTTAAGCAAAGCCATTTCTATAAGTGGTCAGATCAGATCATAACAAGCAGAACACATCAGCAGATTAGTGCTCTTTGCAAGAAGCATCAGGCAGGGTAAATGATGGCCAAATCGCACATATAATATGTCTATGGAAAGCTTGAGAAGTTCATATCAAGCGGTTTACACAGAAGGTCATCCGAAACAGAGAAACAAATATTTGGCAGATTCTGAACCAAACTTTCGACAGACAAAACCATATTAAATGAAGTCCGATTAGGGCATTCTATAGCTCACTGGAAAGATAATCGAACCATCTTCAACCTCCATGAAGACTTCGAACACAGAAAACCACAACAACCAGCTCATATCAAGTCATTTGCACAGAAGGTCATTCAGAACACAGAGACAAATATTTGGCAGATTCTGGACCAGACTTCGGATAGACAAAAACCATATTAAATGAAGTCCGATTAGGGTATTCTATAGCTCATTGGAAAGATAATTGAACCATCTTCAACCTCCATGAAGACTTTCAACACAGAAAAACACAACAACCAGCTCATATCAAGTCATTTGCACAAAAGGTCATTCAGAACACAGAGACAAATATTTGGCAGATTCTGGACCAGACTTTGGACAGACAAAAAACATATTAAATGAAGTCCGATTAGGTCATTCTATAGCTCATTGGAAAGATAATCAAACCATCTTCAACCTCCATGAAGACTTCGAACACAGAAAACCACAACAACCAGCTCATATCAGCTAAAACAGAAAATCGCAGAATAGCAAATCAACCTTAAAACTACTGCAGAATTGAGAGACTTTGTAGGTGTTTTTCAGTGACCAAATGACGTCCGTTCAGGGTGTGCGACATATCAAATCGAAGCTCTACAAGTGTATTTTTTTATGTCTAGAAGGGCTCAAGACCAGAAAGCCTCATCTATCACTTCATTTAAGCCAAAACAGAAAGTCTATTACAAACACACGAAATTGCAGATTAATAGAAATCAAACTCAATCAACCTCAAGTTCGTGATCATTGATCATCAAATTAAGGTACTTATCAATGTGTACACATACATCATTTGCGCTATTCCTCACATAACAGAACATGTAATTCATATTCACTCTCGGTGGACAAAATCAGAACATGCTGAGCATTTCATCGAGCAGAAAGTATGCATCTCGGCCATGAGTCCAAAATGCAACAGCCAAATAGGAAAGCACAACCAAACTATCACAACAACAATATTACAGGCTCAGATTATCCAATGAACTTCGATAGTAGGTAAGTTTCTCATAAACAGAAATCAGAATCCTCAGTCACTGTTCAACCCAATGAACATCCGGATATGGAAGATGAATTTATGTTCAACGTACCTTGAATGAAGCGGCGAAGGATCGTAAGTCGTCACTGCCGTCGACGCTGTCTAAACTCTAAACTCCAAACTCCTCGGCCGGCCGTTCGAGCAAGTCAAATTCAGCGCGCAAGACAGAGCCAAGAGAAAATGTGTGAGGTCAGAGAGAGAACGGGAGAGAGAACCAGATCTTAAAAACTTAATCGGATCAAGAGAGAAAGAGAGGGGAACAGAGCTCACGTGCGATCCCCGACCACTGGTCTTCGATCAATCGAGCGAGTGAGCGAGCGATAGCCTGAACCAGAACATAGAGATTGGAAAAGCACAACAAGAAGATGATCGGAAGCCGTCACCGTGGCTGAAGTCGCCGATGTCGCCGATCTTTGTCCCAAACCGAGAGAGATCCGCTGAAAAACCTTTAGAACCACCAGAACCGAGAGCGATTGAGAACCCCTTCGCGATGCTTGATCATCGGTTTTCAATTTCTGAGGGTGATCCACCGAACCAGCTTCGCTGCGTCGTTGCCGCGATCTCTGTCGCCGATCCTCAGCGGTCGGCTTCGATCGATTAAAATCCCTCAAACTGAACGGATTTGTGGAGAGATTCCGATGGAGAGAACCTGCGAGCTTGAGAGAGTAAATCCTTGGAGGACCTCAAACCAGAGAGCAGCTCTCTCTGCCTCCTCCCGTTGACAAACCCCGGCAGCGAAATCCTCAACGAACTCTCCCCAAAACCGTTCACCGAGCCACCCAGAGAAATTATCTGAGAGAGAAGCCGTTTTCTGTTTCTCCCCCGAGAGCCTCTTCCGTCCGAGAGAGTCCGATCGATCGTGATCGAGAAAAAAAAGCGGGCCAGAGACCGAGTGCCAAAATTTTAGCGAGCGAGAGAGAGAGAGAGAGAGAGAGAGTTGATCGACAATGCCCCTCTTCGCACGAGTGTTTCCCCTTTTTCATTTTGTTTATTCTTCTTCTTCTTCTTCTTCTTTTTCTTTTTCGTTTTCCTTTTATTTCTATTTTTTTTTTCTCTTTTGGCTGAAGTAACTCACAATTCTTGGATGGGACGATGCCACTGCCTCCTGAACTATTTTTGAGCATCCCATTACTGTGAAGTTTTCTCTCTTTTCATCACATATAGTAACAACAGTTTCTTATCATATGTAGCTCGACCCACCCGATCACCCATTCTTAACAACTTTTCACATTCTTCTGAAGCAGTAGCCATCGTGTCAGTAGAAACCACACCTCCAGTATTTATCCATTTTGTGAGCTGCCAATAACAAAAACCATTAGGGAAGAAAAACAATCGGTATATTTAGGTAGTAAACATATAGAACCAGAGGTGCAAACTGAGGTAAACTACTGGATGACAAGGCAACGTCTCTTGCTCCATTGTCATAACAAGTTCTCAAGCAAAAGTATATCTATTGACACAAGACGTGTAAAATAAGTCAGCTACAGGCATAGGAGTGTGCTTATAAAGCAACTGCAATCAGCAATATCCCCAAGAAAATAGGATAGCCCATAAAGACCCTCTTAACATTAAAAACAAAACAAAATACTTCTTATCTTAAATATTTTTCTTCTTGTAATAGTTCGTATATCAAAAGACAGGATAGCTGAAACATAAGTCACTGTCATCTCAATCGAAAGACTCTGAATCTCAATAAAACATCAGCACTTTCTATTTACTGCAGCGCCCCAGCGAAAATGAGGACTTCATCATGAAAGATCAAATTTCTACATTATTATGGTATTGACTTCGCCACCAAAATAGAAAATGGACTACAAAAAGGAAGCAGCCTTAACCTGCTGCCACATGGTGTCAACAGGTGGCTGCCTTCGAGCATCACCAACATCAAAGTCGAGAGCAGCCTAGAAAGAGCAGGAGGACAAAATAATGAGCTCCAGCTCCTTGAATACTACTTCAAAAAGGTCAAGTTCGCTTACTATATGACGCAACCAAGAGCTACCTCCAAATATGATCGAAGCAACAATTTTACTTTGAGTTTAAACATATACAAGAAGCTTTTGCCATAGAAGTTTCATGGGACCAAAATGTCAAGATAAAAAAAATGACTTCATACTTGTGCAGGATGACTTTGTATCATGTTCCCACCCACCAGAGCGCATCTCAAGCTTCCTCCGCCATCGATGACCAACACTCTCCCTTCGCCTCTAGCTTCAAGCAGCTCCCGAACCAGGATGTTGTCCTCGAATACCTTGAGAGTGACAACAGGACCCGAGAACATTTTGCTCTGGCCATATATTCAGAATATTGGATGCAACACGAGCAGAAAAAGAAAAAAAGAACGAAGAGGAGGGGCTTACATGCTAAGCCAAGAGAATCCAACAGAGACCAGAGACTAGTGAAGACAACCCGAAGTGAAATGATGAGGCCTGGTTAGATTGCGATGTGCCATAGATTTAGGGCTTCTCGGGGGAAGGCTTTGAGCCGAGCCGAGTGTGAAAGCGATTGAAGATTAGACGAGAGAACAGAGCGATCACATCTCCATTTTGCAAGAACCGCCCCTACACACATTGTGGCAAAACAAGAAATTTTCACACTCAACATGCCAGCTTCACCCAAAACAAAGATGCGGACATAAAACCCTGGCAAAAAGAAAAAATAGAACCTGAAAAGTAGAGAGATTGTTGTTGCAGATCTAGAGCTTCTCAGGAGAGACGGCTTTGAGTAGAGCGGAGAGAGTGCGGCCGTTGTCGGAGAAAGCCTAGCGTCGGGAGAGAGCGCGATTCGGGAAGAAAGAGGTTGGGAGGAAGAGGTTGTGGAGAAGAGAGAGAGAGGCCGTTGTCAGGAGGGAGCATCGCCGCCGTCGGAGAGAGCGCGGCCGTTGTCGGAGAGCGAAGAGGCCATGGAGTAGAGATAGAGGCCGTCATCAGGAGGGAGCGTCTTGGTCGTCAAACAGAGCGCGGCCATCGTCGGAGAGCGAAGAGGCCATGGAGTAGAGACAGAGGCCATGGAGTAGAGACAGAGGCCATCGTCGGGAGGGAGTGTGGCATCCCAAAATTCAAGTCATCATCTAGAGGGAATTAAAGCCTATAATTAGATAATGAAATTACCTATGATTTGTGTGTTAGCCATTAGTTTTCTCTTAAGGCTATGTGTTATGTGCTTGTGATCTTGAGTTTTAATTTAGCATTATAAGATAAATTTATGAGGATGATTTATTCTTAAGCCATGTGAAAATTAAAATTTGAAATCTATAAAAGAACAAATTGAAAATGAATAATTGAAAAGTGGAATTGTGGATTTTTAATTAGGTTGGGCCTTAGGCCCATTGGCCTAAGCTTTAATGGGCCAAGCTAGTCGGCCCAATTAGAGCCGCGGATGGGGCTGCTGTCGCCGGCCCATTGAGGCCCAAGGAGGTGTGGCCGTCGGCCACAAGGGAAGCCCAAAGCCCAAGCCCATGCATGTGTTGTGACAAGTTGTGACACCCCGAACCCTTCGCAGGTCGTCACCAGCGCCAATGTTACTCCTCATTACCTTTCTCCTTAGAAGATGCGTCGTAATTTATTGACACATTTTTTTTTTTTTTACAAAACGGTCCCAGCGCGACTCATTAGCGGAAGCAAAATAAAGCATCATCATCTATCCCCCTACTAATCCATGATACCAATACACACCACTAAACATCATGATTTTATAAACATGCCACCACACTTTATTCACATATATTTTCAAGATGGGACTACTCTTGAGTCGGTACATCAAAAAGGAAAAGCTAGGACTCAACCATGTCCAACCTAAAAACCTCAAAAAGAACCCTCGACCCTCTACATCACACGTGTACAATCCCCCATCATAAGTGTCGGCTAACTAACTCCCAAAAAACACAGCCCCTACTCGTCACACTCAGGTTTCACACCCAATCAAGTGCGTCAGGCGGTGGCGGTGGCAGCATCCCTCCCATCACCCCATCGCGGCGAACGTGGACAGAAACAAACTCCTGAACGACCGGGCCCCCAGCCAAGCCTATGTCGTACATGACAAGACAGCGTACACGTATGTAGGTGAGTCCAGGCATGGAAGGACAGCCGAACTCCTCACACTCTACCTCAACGTCGGATGGTAACCCGTAAAATGTACCTCGCGTGACGGTAGGAAGCGGCATACTGGCTAATCTGAAATGTTATCCCTAAATGGGGTGAGTACAACCACTCAGCAGATAGGGAAATCCAATAACAACTCAATGCATCAAGCAAATCATACATGCATTGCAGGCGTTACTTACCTTGAAACCATGTGCATACTATCATGCATCATTATCATTGTCCTAACATGTACAAGTGCATCATCATATCAAGTATGTATATCACTATATCATATCATCATGCACATCATCATGTATATCATCATCACCATGCATATCATCATGCATATCATCATGTATATCATCATCACCATGCATATCATCATGCATATCATTACCATGCATATCATCATGCATATCATCATCACCACGCATATCATCATGCATATCATTATTACCATGCATATCATCATGCATATCATCATCACCATGCATATCATCATGCATATCATTACCACCATGCATATCAATCATTTTATTTATCCCCTTGGGCAAAGACCTCTAAGGCTTCCGGCATTCAGCCTCCCAGGCCACCGGGCATCCGGCCCCCACATTCCGGGCATCTCGCATCTCAACTAGCATCACGAGGCATTCCCTTCGGGCAGAAACCTCCGACAGGGCTTCCGGCATTTACACTCCCTGGCCGGGCATCCCGCACCCCAATCCTGGCATCGCGAGGCATTTCCTTTCGGGCAAAGACCTCCGACAGGGCTTCCGGCCCCCCACATTCCGGGCATCCTGAATCTCCCAAGGAATTTCGGCAATGTATCTCTATACATTCCGGGCATCATCCGCCATCACAACCATCTCCTCATTTACCATCATCCATGTTTACCAGTATTTTAATCTCATTTTAACATGGCACATGGCATGATATCAAACAAATCATACTAGGCATGACATTCACACATGCATTGATTCAATGCCATATATATGCAAAGACTTTATCACATATGCATCTTAATTCAATGTCATATACTTACCAAGACTTTATCACATATGCAACTCAATTCAATATCATACACATATCAAGGCTTTATCACACATGCAACATGATTTACTTAAATGGAATTTATAGCCAATAAAATAATTCCTTTTATTTATTTATTCATTTATTTATTATTATTATTTATATATATTTTTATAACTATAAATTCCCAAAATTATCAAAATTCAAGAAATTATTAAACAAACTCATAGGATGGTAATTACTTGCAAAATTCATGGCCAAATTGAATTTTTACAAAATCTCATAATTTTCCCAAAACATTCTATTCTTCTCGGATGAAACCAGAATGCACAGTTTCCGAATAAATTCAATTAAAATATCCATATGGCCTCCAAAAATTATAAAATATTACTGGATTATAGCCAAGACATTTTCGTACAACTTTCATGAAGAACTCTAATCCAGATTAGTTTTATATTATTTTATACGACCTCACGAAGCTTCTGGATCTATTACCGTATCGTCCAGTGTACACATCTCCGAAATATTGAGATTTCACCTACCTATTCTCTTTCGTTTTCTCTGAAATTTGGATATGTTATGTATCAAGGTGTTTTTTACAAGTTTAATGAAGAGATCTAGGTCAAATAACCAGAGTATAGTCCTCATTTTAGTCCTTTAAGTCTCGGGTGTCTCGGAATACATCACCAGAATCATCGTCTTCAAGATCTAGTTGATTTACCAAGCTATACTTGTTATTTTCACTTAAAATTTGAGTATGTTGTAGATTAAGATGTTCCCTACAACTTTCATGAAGAAATCGAAGTAAGATTCTCAAGAAAAACCAACATGCAACCATGAATCCAGCAAAAGATTAGTAAAAACTCTCCAGATCTGAGGTCTCCGTAAGATGCGACTTTAACCCCTCAAGTCTCCATCATTTTCCACGAAATTTCAGTATGTTATAGTACAAGATGTTAGATACAACTTTAATGAAGACATCAAAGCCAAAATCGGACTCAAAACACACATGCAAGCTCAAACAAGTTACTGACTCACACAACCCGAGCAAGAACAGTCACACGACTCAAGAACAAGCCAACCATACCTCGGTTTTTCTCACTTAAAACACCCAAAATCTAACATGCAAACAACATACAAGCATGCAAGAGAAGCTAGAGGACTCCCACTTGCCTCTAGGACGGACGAACAACGACGTACGGCGGCGAACACGGTGGCACACGGCGGTTCCCTCCTCCTTTCTCTCTCGGCCGCTCCTCCTCTCTCGCACAACTCTCTCTCTCTCTCTCACACACTCTCTCTCTCTCTCTCTCTCTCCTTGGGCGAGCAAAATGGCCGGCCACCCTCTCTCTCTTCCTTCTTATACCCCTAAACTCTCATGATTAGTAATGATTGTTTTGCCTACAAATCAACCAATGCATGGCCTTTCCCTTTGCCACTTGTCATATTGGATTTTGAATTTAATTTGGGCTTCTTGGGCTTGGGCCATCCGGCCACTTCTTGGGCCTCTATTGGGCCAGTCAACGGCTCACTTGTGGGCTTCAATGGGCCGGCTAACTTGGTCCATTAAAGTTCCACTCTTGGGCTTAAGGCCCAATCGAATTTTGACCTTCTTTTTCCTTTTTTTTTTTGAATTCCTTTTATAAATATTTTTAAATTTCCATTTTCAATCTTGGCCAAAGTCTTGGCACATCTTGTCTATTGAAATTTAATTTATAAATCTTATGGCCAAGCATAGATTATTAATCTATCAAATTTAAATTCTCACAATCATATGCACAAATCATCTCAATAAAAAGACTAATGACTAAAGCATAAGCCAAGGGAAATTTTATCACCTAATTAGGAACTTTAACACACCTTATAACTTGTCATAGAAATTTTGGGATGCCACACAAGTGGCAAGAAGGATGGCATGCATTGGCCAATTTGAGAGGCAATCTAATGATTGCAAATGATGAGTTTTAGGGGAAATAAAAGAGAAGAGGAGAGAGAGGGGTGGCCGGTTGATTTGGCCAAGGGAGAAAGGGAGAGAGAGAGAGAGAGAGAACCGTGCGAGAGAGAGGGAGAGAGTGCGGCCGAGAGGGAGAGGAAGGAGTCGCCGCCGTTCGCCGCCGTGTGCCGCCATTCGCCGCCGTGTGCTGCCGTTCGTTCAGTCTAGAGGCAAGTTGGGAATCCACTTTCTACTCTTGCACCAATGTCTTGCATGTATGGTCGAAATCTAGGACATTTGGAGGCATGGGAGTAAAGCTAATGTGTTTCGTTTTGAGTTGCATGCTGTTTTTGCATGAACCGTTTGAGCCAGAACTTTGTGAGAACTTGCATGCATTTGACTTTGATATCTTCACAAAAGTTGTAGCTAACATCTTAAACTACAACATACTAAAATTTGGTATAAAATGATGGAGATTTGAGGGGTCAAACTCTCATCCTACGGAGACACTAGATCTGGAACGATTTCACTGACCTTTCGGTGGATTTGTGGTTGCATGTTGATTTGCACTAAGAATCTCTCTTCGATTTCTTCATAAAATTTGTAGAGAACACCTTGAAGTTTAACATACTCAAATTTGAGGCAAAATGAACAAGTATATCCTAGTGAATCAACTTACTCTTGAAAACCGTAGATTTGGAGACGCGGTACAGGACACCCGAGACTTCATGGACCCATATGGTGACTGTTCTTTTGAAATATGACTTAGATCTCTTAATGAAAGTTGTAATGGACATCTTGAAGTAAAACATATCCAAATTTCAGAGAAAAATAAGAAGAATAGGTAGGTGAAAACTCAGTATTTCGGAGAAACATGCACTGGACATTTCGGTGTTAGATCCAGCAGTTTCGTGTGAATGTATAAAATAATATAAAAATAATTTGGCTTGGAAGTCTTCATGAAAAATCTACTTTAGTGTCTTGGCTATAACGTGGTAAAATTTCGTAATTTTTAGAGGTCGTTTGGATATTTTAATCAAATTATTTCGGAAACTGTACATTCTGATTTCATCCGAAATTACGTGCTGTATTCGTGTGAATTATGAATTTGTGTGGAATTCTATTTGGCCATGTATTTTGCATGAAATCATTATCCTATTGTCTTGTCTATCACTTGCCTTAATTTTATGATTTTCGAGAATCATATGGACATTTAAATTAAATATTTTCGACAGTGGTACAAGCTGGAATTTAAATAAATTTCAAAGAGGCATAATAAATGCATTTTTCTAAATTGTATGAATTCCATAGATTTTATTTTGCATCATGTGGCATGTATAATGATGACTAATGATGCATGTATGAATCAAAGCAAGAAAGTGATCTTGCTTGCCATTGCATCATGTACCATGCTGAGTTGAGATATAAATTGGTGACCATGGATAAAAGAGTTAAATGAGGAGACTGTTGTGGCGGATGATAATGCCCTGGGAGTGTCAGGATGCCCGGGATGGGGGGTGCCGGAAGCCGGATTGTATTGAGATACAAGGCCGGATTGTCCTTGGGAGTTTCAAGATGCCCGGGAAGTGGGGGTGCCGGAAGCCCTGGAGGTTTGTGCCTAGGGGGATGCCTCGTGATGCCAGTTGGGGTGTGAGATGCCCGGCTAGGGAGTGTAAATGTCGGAAGCCTCGGAGGTCTTTGCCCGAGGAATGCCTCGTGATGCTAGTTGGGATGCGAGATGCCCGGAATGTGGGGGTGCCGGATGCCTCGGTGGTGTGTGCCGGAGGTTTATCGTGCGATGCTAGATGTGGCGGACGAATTGAATGATAAAAGTGAAAATTGATGACATGCATATGTGATGTGAAGATGATAACCCATGGCATGATGACATGCATATGTAATGTGAAGATGATGACCTATAGCATGATGACATGCATATGTGATGTGATGATGATCATCTATGACATGATGATGATGATGACATGTGTATGATAGGATGACGTCATGATGATGGTGATATATGACATGATATGATGATGCCATGATGATGATGACATGTGTATGATAGGATGATGTCATGATAATGGTGATATATGATATGATATGATGATGATGATATGTCTAGGACATAATGATGATGACATATGTATGACATGATGGCGACCTATAATATGATGATACACGTATATGACCTGATGATGATAACCTATGACATGACGATATGTATGCGTTATAATTGTGATGAAGATGTATGATGGTATATGCATGGCTTTGAGGTAAGTACGCATGAATACATGAATGGCATGTATGATGTTGTGATTGTATTGTATGATGCATTTAGTGGCTATTAGATTCTTTTACCTACTGAGTGGTTGTACTCACCCCTTTGGGGACCAACATTTCATATTAGCAGCATCCCGCTCCCTGCTATCACGCGGGGTGTGTTTTACGGCCTACCTTCCGATGTTGAGGTCGAGTGCGAGGAGTTTGGTTGTCCCTCTATTCCTGGATTGACGTATATTCGAGTGCGTTGTTTAGTCATGTACGATGTAGGCCTGGCTGGGGGCCCTGTTGTCCAGGAGTTCATCTCCATCCATGTTCGACGTGATGGAGTGATGTGCGGGATGTTGCCGCCGCCACCACCTGATGCACCGGGATGGGTGTGAGGGCCCGTGCGTGACAAGTAGGAGCTGGAGCTTTTTGGGATGGGTAGTTGACACTAGTGATGGGGGATCTTACATGTGAGCTTTTTACGATGCTTCTTATAAGAAATGTAATAAGGTGTAACGCTGGTGCCTGTGGCGACCTGTGAAGGGTTCGGGGTTCCACAGGGAGTGTCACCGTCGTCAGTGGGAGCGTGGCCCTCATCGGAGAGCGCTATTTGGGAGTCAATGTCGTTGGGTCAAGAAAGAGGGGAGAGAGTGAGAAGAGAGAGGAGAGAGAAATGACCCGTTGAGTAAAGAAAGAGAGAAGAGATAGTAGAGCGTGCGACCACTAGTTTGTGTTGGAGAAAACTTCCTTATTGTTTTGAAGTTAACAAAACGTTTCCATCAGTCTAGTCTGAAGACTTGTAGACTCTATCGTCAAAGTCTAAAGACCTCCAGACTCAAGATTTAAAGTCTACCCTCACTGATAGTTTCCAGACTGATGAAGAAAAGATTTATCCGACGAAGAGAAGACTTATCCAAATGCGAGTTATCTTTAAAGATTTGGCTCGTATGGTTGAAGAAGATCTCACGGCTGGAGATAGCATCCTGTGATCAATTATTCTTATTGGAATCAATTCGGATAATCAAGATCTATTGAAAGGCGAAGTATACTTGGAAGGTTTTACTTATGGAAACCTAGATCCTGTTTGTATGGGTGAGCAGGATTGGTGGGCTATCATCACATTTTGTCAAATAACTCGAGATCTCCTTAATTGATTCTGTCCAACGGGTAGATTGGAAGAACTCCTTTGGTAAGTGCCAACGGTTATAAAGGTATGGAGGAGTATAAAAGGAAGATGCTCAAGTTATTCGAGTGTGTTCGTGAAAGAAAAATTTCAAAGTCTAAAGCTCCTAGTTCTTTACTATTTCAATGGCCGAGCTTAAGTTGTACTCAAAAGAGAGATTAAATACTTGTGAGACCTTGAGGAAGTGTGGTAGAGTTTTTACACTATGATATCAAGGACGTGAGACTGTAAAATCTCTTTTGGTTCTTAGTGAAATCCAGCCAGTGGGCTGTCAGTGCAGGAGAGTGGACGTAGGCTTGGTCTAAGCCGAACCACTATAAACCTTGTGTTTCAATTTCCCTAAACTCTTTACTTTAGCTCGTAGCCTTATATAACTATTTATAGTCTTTTACATATTCAATCTATTATCCTCAAAAGACGAATTAATTTGTTAAGTCTTGCAAAAACTTCTTTAACACATATTCACCCTCCTCTATGTGTTCTTACTAGCCCTATCAATTGGTATCAGAGCCTGTGTGCTCATTTAATTGAAGTGTTCTTATTTTTGAGTTAAAGATCTATGGCTAGTATGTTGGCTTCAGATTTGGTTGAAGGCCAGAGCAACACCAAACCTCCTTACTTTGATGGAAAAGAATACAGCGTATGGACAAACAAGATGAAGGCATTCCTAAGATCGAAAGATTCTCTAGAATGTGATGTGGTAGAAAAAAAAATCATTCCTAAAGCCGCATTAGTTTCAAAAGAGGAAAAGAAGTTGCAGACGCTAGTGAGATGACTTAAGAAGAAATAACTAAGAGACAAGCTCTTGATGCTAAAGCAATTTACTCCTTATATTGTGTTTTATCTCCTATTAAGTATAATAGAATTTCTTCTTGTGAAATAGCTAAAGAAGTTTAAGATAGACTGCATATTATCTATGAAGGAACTGATCGAGTGAAAGAAACAAAGACCAATATTCTACTCGGACAGTATGTGATAAGGCTAGTAAAAGCACCTAGAGGGGGGTGAATAGGTGATCAAAGACGCTTTTGCAAGACATAACAAATTAGTTCATCTTTTAAGAATGATAGAATGAAGATATAAAAAGACAATAAACAGTTATATAGAGCTGCGAATTGAAATAAAGAGTTTAGGGATAGAGAATCAAAACACAAGGTTTATAGTGGTTCGACTTAAACTAAGCCTACGTCCATTCTCTCGCACTGAGTGCCCACCGGATGGATTTCACTAAGAACCAAAAGAGATGTTACAGTCTCACGTCCTTGATTCCATAGTGTAGACGTGACGTCCCAGGGCGTCATGTACTAAGCGCAAGTCGAATTATAATTATTATTATCATATTACCTAACTTGTAACCTCCTTTAGATAATATATAGTGTTTACCATTGAAGGTTAGCATGTATAACATGGATTATTTAAAATCTCAAGTTTATATTGTGAGGTTATCCTGCAATCACTCTAACTTCAACTCCTTAGTGTTGGCCAATTCAATAGTGCACATAAACAAGATCATGAGAAACTTCATTTCTTCTTAATATCATCAGGGCCTACAAAATTTATCAACATATACATAACAAAAGTAAGGCATAACAAAAGCTAGGGATAAAGGGTGAGGGTATCTACTCCACGAGTTCCCACACAAGCCCACATATAACAAAAGAAAACAAAAGACAGTCAGCTTCTACATGATCCAAGGCGTCTAGGCGCTGTCCGTCCTTGCTCCAGGTCCTCCTGCACCAAAGGGTAAAGGGCCAAATATCTCCCCTTCATGGTTGATAAACCATGCAACGAACTTCATTGGCATCAAGTCAACTCTACCGTCATCCATCCATAAAGTAGCCTCATATTTGGAGAAAGTCATGTCAATGTCGAGATCATACACGTCATGAAGAGAAACATCAAGACGCACTACCGCCCCGTATCAAGCTATTGGCGGTACATCCATGCTATCAATCTGAAAATGTAAGGTATGAGCAAACAACCTTGCCCAATAAAGAATGATAAAACTCTAACTTAAACAATCCACAGCCATCAAGATTACAAGAGAATCATCAAACAATTTAGGATGCTAAAGGAAGTATATCACAAGCATAAACAATTGGATATTAACACATTATGTATATAATCACCTTATGAGCATCCATTTCTATGCTTACCTTTGTCAAGCTTAATCTCATATCAAGATGCAATGCAACAACAGTAAATGGACTCACTCGCCAAGTAGAATTATATTTAGTGAGCATATGATCCACCCTCGATCAATCACTAACCGGAATTCTACTGGCCTGATCGAGTCAATTCCGGAAGTTACCTCATCCGAACTTCCACAATATTTCTATTATGGGCATCTCACTCTGAGGCATCCCGGTATCACACAATCGAGGTCCTCCCAAGACCACTCAGCAAGGGGCATCTCACTCCGAGGCATCTCAGTATCACACAACTAAGGCATCCTTGATCACACACAAGGGCATCTCACTCCGAGGTATCTCGGTATCTCTCTACTGAGGCATCCAAGACCACTCAACAAGGGCATCCCAAACTTTCGGGGGCATCACCGGTATCTTTGTACTGATGGGTTCATTCACTCACTTATGCACACGTTTCACACCACCACACCTTTGATTAATGCATTTATTGTATGCAAAAGAAAATACTCCAAAGTATCTAACTATATATCTAACTCTCATGAACCTAGCACACGTGCGTGTCCAAATTATAAGATAAAACCCATTACGTCATCTCCCATTCCATGCCGAACAGATATTTACCCCATAATCAAGCACTATGCACCGCACTCATTGCACACGCATGATACTATATGCACTTATATATCTCAAATAAGATATGAGACTTACTCTTATATGACCAACATCTATTATGAGGTTTATTAGACTCTACGTGCATCACAAAAGCCTGATGTAAAAGACACAACATCTAATATATGTTCTAGGGTCCAGACAGTTTACTAGCTAATTGTACAGTTTCGGTTTGGGACACAGAAGGTATATTAATTCTTGTCGAAATACTACCAAATTTTAGTATGTTATATTTAAGACATAGAATGATAATTCCTGTGAAGAAACTTAAGTCTAATTCTCACTGTATTAAGAGTAACAATTGCCATAATCTTTACTAGCACCCTGCATCGACGTCCAGATTCTTTATCTACAAAGAAAATTGTTTCACTAGCCAACGCTTATCCATTTAATCTAAAATTTTGACACGTAATTTCTTAAGATGTGTTCTACAATTTTCATTAAGGATTCAAAGTCCAATTATAAATAGGTAAATACAGAAAATTCGTATAATCAATAAAGGTCAAACCATTTCTCACAAAACAGTTTACTGGTTTTACCAAATTCACTTCTATCTCTACGTTTTTATATTCATATGGTTATAACTAAGTTCCTAATTCTATCTAATGGATGTTTTATCATGTAGAATGATTTATTTCTTAGTTTCATCAATATACATAAAGAAAATAATACAAAACAGAAGACTCCCTAACCGTATTCTCCTAGAACAGAATAGGTATACACACGATTCCTTCACTCCTAGCCCGACCAAACCATTTATTTTTTCACAAGTCTCTTCTACAACACTTCATTACTTAATCACAGCAACTAAGAGTAACTTCAGCAAATTTTCTCAACAAAGAATCCTTTTGCAGCTCGGCTCAAAGCATATATCCACACTTCAACTCACACATCACAACATTCACCTCATTTCTTCACTCGGCAAACATCTCTTCACTTTGCTCAATCAAAACAGCCAACTCTCATCAAGTTTTCGAAACATGCAAGACTCAAAAGCAACATGCAATGGCTTCTACCTTCAATCTAACACTTACTAAGCTTAGATTAACCACAAAACAACAACTACAAATCAAATCCTTTACTGTTTGGTTTGATCCGCAAGCTCTCTTGACAAAACAATGGATAACTTTTAATTTAGAGTTATATCTTTCCTTACCTTGCTTCAGCTACTAAACAACACAAAGATGCTTCAAGATCAACATCAAAATCTCGCATGCAAGAAGAAGAAATCACTGGTTTGCTTCTGGTTCTTCACTGCTCGACCGAGAGAAAACGAGAAGAAGAAGATGAAGATGGGTTTCTCGGTTTTTTAAATAGAGAGAGAGAGAGTTCCAAAACTTAAGAGGGGAAATAAGCTACAAGCTAATCCCTAGGCTAGACTAATGATGAGATTTTACTAATGATTATGTCTTCTTGAATTGATGGTTTCGGTTTCTAGAGAAAAGAAAACTGTGGGTGTTGAGTACAAGGAGAAACGAGAGAAGTGTGTGGCCTTCAAGTTTGATCTCTCAAATTCAATTTGTCTCTAATCCGTGTCGTTAGTCAGTTCATCCATTTCTAATGTTTTTCACTTAGTTCCCTTTTGATTCCATTAGATTTCATTTCTATTATAATCATATAAAGTTATGAAATTATATGACATATTAACCACTTAGTGTTAGTCTATAGAGAATTCATCACAAGAAATGCTAAAGTTAGCAATTGATATTAGCATTATAATCATTAATCAAATTATCATAACTATAATCTATAAACTTAGTTGAAAATAAAATCACTCGGGCCTAAATATTCATCTCTGGCCCAACAGGCTTAATCTATAACAATCTGGCCCACTAAACTAAATCTACAAATCTAATAATTCCGAACCTTGGCCCGCTTCAAGCCAAGTCCAAGCCCATAATCTCTCATTCAACTTTTCAAGTCCAATTCGTGTGGCCCACTTACTTCTCAAGCCCACACATTTCTCACGATCCATCGGGTTCACTTTCTGGCCAAATCTAATTAATCTAAGTTCCTAATGATCTAATTACACTAATGAAGGTCGATGAAATTTGGGATGTCACAGTAGAGACTTTGCTACACTTCCTCAAGGTTTCACAAGTATCTAATCTCTCTTTTGAGTACAATTTAAGCTCACAAATTGAAATAACGAAGAACTCGGAGCTTCAGACTTTGGAATTTTTTTCTCCTGCACACACTCGAATAACTTGAGCATCTTCCTTATATACTCCTCCATGCCTTCATAACCATGGTCACTTTCCAAAGGAGTTCTTCCAATCTACCTATTGGATAGAATCAATTAGGGAGATCTCGAGTTATTTAAGGAATGTGATGATAGCACACCAATCATGTTCGCCTATACAATCAGGATTTAGGTTTCCATAAGTAGAACCTTCCAAGAGTACTTTGCCAATCAATCAATCTAAATATTCGAATTAATATCAATACGAATAATTGATCTCGAGATGCCATCTCCAACCGTGAGATTTTCTTGAACCATACAAATCAAATCCTTAAAGATATACTCGCATATGGATAAGTTTTCTTCAATGGATAATACTTTTCTTCGTTAGTCTGGAAGCTATCATTGAGGGCAGACTTTAAATCTTGAGTTTGGAGGTCTTTAGACTTTGACGGTAGAGTCTGCAAGTCTTCAGACTAGACTGATGGAAACGTTTTGTCAACTTCAAAACAAATAGGGACGTTTTCTCCAACAATCTCCCCCTTTTTGATGGTGACAAAACTTTCCCGTAGATTTGGATACTTTTGACTTGCAAGACAACACTTAAGCAAACCAAGATATCTCATAAAAGATAAGTGGATTAGGATAAGGATAGTAGCGATTTTGCATCCATAGAAAACGAGTTAGTCCTACAAAACAACTATATTTATCATAATCATTAACAGAGCTTAAGATACTGTTTGCATTAAAAAGAGCAAAAGTCCAAACTAGTCCAAGTCACAACTAAACAAAGATAAAGTCAAAAAAAAAAAAAAAACAAAATTAATCCAATCACAGTCAAATCTGCACCAACTTCTCCCCCTTTTTGTCAATAGAAAAAAGTGGAGAACAAATAAAAGAGACGTGTAAAAGAAATGAAGTCATAATCATGGTTGTTTTGGAAGGCGAACAAGCTCGAATTCTCCCATTGAATTGACTGTCTTCTCAAGCCTTGCAAAAATCTCCTTCAGTGACTGAAATTCTGCACCCTGCATAGTAGACTTCACTTGATCCTTCAGGGCTTGTAACTGATCATGCAAAAACACTAAAGTGGCCATGAAAGCGTTCTTGAGATCCTGCATCTCATACCCCATAGCATATTGTTGCTTCCTCACATCCAATAGGATCTCGAGCAGCCTTGAAAAGTCTACTGTTTGCTCTGTTACAGTGCTAGGACCAGCCGAATCAGGGGTTTTGAGAATCGATGGAACCTCAGTAGATTGTCCACCATGATTGTGTGTGGAGGCTTTCGGATAATGAGAGGCATACACATTCTCAGGATCCGCTGCAGAACGACTCATATCACTAGTAAAGATAAGGGAAGAAGTACCTTTATGTCCAACAGCTCCCCCTATTTGGTTGCCTTTAGGTGGAGTAGGTAAGATATCTTCTTGGTCAATGTCAACTTCCAAGTGATGCACGTCACCAGTTTCAGTTCCTCCCATCTCAAATTCACTGGACAAGGAGATAGCCAAAGTTGGCTCAAAAGAGTCTTATTGACCCTTGTTTATCTCTTCTTCTCCTTCTTCTCCTCTTTCCTCTTCTCTTTCTCCTTCTTCTCCATCTCCTCTTCTCTCCTCTTCTTCCTCTTCTTCTTGCTCTTCTTTCTTCCTCTGTCCTCTTCTATTCGTCATCCTTCTTTGTCTCTTCTCTATATTTTTCTCCTTCTTCTGGCTCTTCTCGAAGTTTCTTCAAAACTAACAAAACTCTTCAAATTTCGTAAGGCTGAAAGAGTCATTTCATTATCATCCTCTTCATCCTACAAGATAAGAATTCTTTTCCTCTTTACTGGAGTAGCCATGGTGTGGCACCCCTCAATGGCCCCCGATCCATTAGGGTCGCCACAGTTCGCTTACCTTTCACTTGCCTTATTAACATGTCACTCTGATACCATTTCAATTGCAGCGGATCCATATAACCATGGGGTTTACATTTTTTTTTTTTGATAGGTTCCTTGCGCAATTCATATATAGAAGCACATCCAACAACTCCCTTCCCCATATTCAGAAAACGATGCACACCTACTAAACAATTATAAGTAAAAGCCGTACACTTTTATTTACTTAAACCAGATGGACATCATTCATCGGTACATCAAAATGCCATAGTTTTCTATACTAGGCTATACTTTAAAAGATGACCGACATCTCCTCTAACAGTCATACACTTAAAGTCCATCGATCAGTGTCGGTGTCCAAAAGTTCCCTCCTTTGCCATCCTTCTCCTTCCGGTCATAACCAACCGCTCAATTCATCTACTAATCTGAAATGTTAGTCTCCAAAAAGGGTGAGTACAACCACTCAGCAGGTAAATGAATCCAATAACCACTCAATGCATCATACAAGTCATACATGCATTGCAGGCATTACTTACCTTGAAGCCATGCATATACTATCATGCATCATCACCACAATCATAACACTACATGTGTATCATCATGTCATACTCATATCATCGTTATTATGACATTATTATATCACACACATGTCATCATCATCATATACATGACACCATCATACCATACACATGTCATCATCATCGTGGCATCATCATATCACACATGTCATCATCATCATGACATCATCATATCACAACATATATGCATGTCATTATGCCATATCATATAACATCATCATATCATGCATATCATCATGCCATGGGTGATCATCATTGTATCACATCATACATCATCATCATGCATATCATCATGCCATGGGTGATCATCATCGTATCACATCATACATCATCATCTTCATGCATATCATCATGCCATGGGTGATCATCATCGTGTCATATCATATCATGCATGGTTCAATTTCCACTTTTAGCTTTCAATTTGATCACCACATCACCCTTCCTCGAATCATCAATTTCATCTCATATTTTACACTCACATCCCATTCGAGAAAAACCTCTAAGGCTTCCAGCCATTCAAGGCCACCGGGCATCCGGCCCCCCACATTAAGGGCATCTCGCATCCCAACTGGCATCACGAGGCATTCCCCTCGGGCAAAGACCTCCGACAGGGCTTTCGGCATTTACACTCCCTGGCCGGGCATCCCGCACCCCAATCCTGGCATCACGAGGCATTCCCCTCGGGCAAAAACCTCCGACAGGGCTTCCGGAATTATGTACCGACATACCACCAGGCCTCCCCTAGAATTACATACCGTATACCACCGGGCATCCCGACACTCCCGGGGCATAACCATCCGCCACAAACGGTTTCCTCATTCATCATTATCCATGGTCACCAATTTAGTTCTCAACTCATCATGGCACACAATATAATGACCAACAAGATCATGTGCAGCATTCAATTCATACATGCATCTCAATTCATAGTCATGCATGCATCAATACATCATCATCCAATCCATACAAAATTCCAGCAAATACCACTTTCAGAAAATATTTAAATATTCATATCATTCTCAAAAATTATAAAATTAATGCTAGTGATAGACAAGACAATAAGGCAATAATTTCATGAAAATATGAGGCCAATCGAACTCCACACAAAAATCATAATTCACACAAATACAACATGTAATTTCGGACAACAACAGAATGCACAGTTTCCGAAATAATTCGATTAAAATATCTAAACGACCTTAAAAAATTATGAAATTTTACTAGGTTATAGCCAAGACACTAAAGTAGATTTTTCATGAAGACTTCTAAGCCAAATTGTTTTTATATTATTTTCTACAGTCACACGTATCTTCCGGATCCAACACCAAATCGTCCAGTACATGCTTCTCCGAAATACTGAGTTTTTACCTACCTATTCTTCTTCGTTTCCTATGAATTTTGGATATGTTCTATATCAATATGTTTTATACAAGTTTCATGAAGAGATCTAAGTCAAATAACCAGATTATAGTCATCATTTAGGTCCATGAAGTCTCGGGTGTCCTGTAATACATCTCCAGAATTACTGTCTTCAAGATCTAGACGATTTACTAGGTTATACTTGTTCATTTTGCTTCAAATTTGAGTATGTTGTATTTTAAGATGTCCCATACAACTTTTGTGAAGAAATCGAAGAGAGATTCTTAGCACAACTCAACATGCAACCTCAAATCCATCAAGAGGTCAGTGAAATCGTTCCAGATCTGAGGTCTCCGTAGGATGAGAGTTTAACCCCTTAAATCTCCATAATTTTCCACCAAATTTTAGTATGTTGTAGTTTAAGATGTTAGATACAACTTTCATGAAGAGATTAAAGCTAAAATCAAACTCTAAACATGCATGCAAGCTCTCACAACATTCTGATTCAGGCGGTTCATACAAAAGCAGCAAGCATCTCCAAGAACAAACCTCATGCACTTCGATTTCTAGCCTCTAAACATCCAAGAACTCAACCACACGCGCAAGACACACATGCAAGAACGGCCTCTAGAACCAAGCGAATGATAGCAAAAGGGACGGCACACCGGCGACGGACGGACAGACGGCGAGCTCCTTCCTCCTCTCTCGGCTTCCCCTTCTCTCTCGCAACTCTCTCTCTCCCTTTGGCTTGGACGGAAACCCCCACCAGCCACTCTCTCTCCTCCTTTTATTTCCCCTAAACTTAATCATTGCAGCTACATTTGGCCGCCCAAGATGGTCAATGGGGGCAGCCACACCTTGCACAACCTCCACGCCACTTGGCAGCTCGGGGGAAACACATGGCCTCCTTCATGCAAGATGGGCCTCCATCTTCGGCTGGGCTTGGGCCAGCAATGGGCTGGTCGAGTAGGGGGCTGGTGTGGGCTGGTTGGATGGGCTTTGGGCCTAAAAATCAGCCCACCCCCTCCTATTCCTATTCCATTTAATCCCCAATTAAATAAACACCTAATTTCAACTTATAAGCCCACAAAACTCTATAATTTAAATCAATAAAATTCTACTTATAAAGTGCACCACCAAGAATAAGATTTTCTAAATATCAATTTGCACTTTAATGATTCCTTGGGTCACTTGAAGACACACCTCCATCCAAACAATTATCCTTTACAATGCTTAGCCTTAGAATTTTCGGCCCACTAACCTTTTAATAATCTATTAACATTTTCCACTTAAATAAATACCTAACTTGCAAAAGTAATAGGGCCATAAAACTTGTAGTCACAAATCCATAAATTCCAATTTATAATACACATGGCCAATGATAGAATTTTCTTTCCTATCACATAATTATCCATTAAAAGCTTGGCCATAAATCTTATTGCAAATTATGGATTAAATGGCTATAAAATAACTTAATGGTACTTCCATCACCTGTTCATAGACTTTAATGTAACTAGAGGTCGTCATGAATTTTGGGATGCCACACATGGGCTCCTTGCCTTTCCTCTTTGCGACAATAGAGTCTTGTTTTGCTTTTACCGAAGACTTGTATGGCACCCCTCGACGGCCCCCGATCCGATTAGGGTTGCCACAGTTCTCTTACCTTTCACTTTCCTTATTAACATGTCACTCTGATACCATTTCAATTGTAGCGGGTCCATACAACCTAGGGGTTTACATCTTTTAGATTGGTTCCTTGCGCAATTTATATACGGAAGCACATCCAACAACTCCCTTCACTATATTCAGAAAATGATGCACACCTACTAAATATTTATAAGTAAAAGCCGTACACTTTTATTTACTTAAACCAGATGGACATCATTCATCGGTACATCAAAATGCCATAGTTTTCTATACTAGGCTATACTTCAAAAGATGACCAACATCTCTTCCAACAGTCGTATACTTAAAGTCCATCGATTAGTGTCGGCGTCCAAAAGTTCCTTTATTTGCTATCCTCCTCCTCGCGGTCATATCCAACCACTCGATCCGTCTACTAGTAGCAGTGGCAATAGAGGTATCTCATCTAGTCTGAAATGTTATTCCCCAAAAGAGGTGAGTACAACCACTCAGCAGGTAAAGGACCAATAAATACATCATGCCATGCAATCATCACAATCATAGCATCACATGTCATACAAGCATCCATGCACAACATATTATGGCATCATGCACATGTCATCATACCTCATGTACCATCATCATCATATAGACATCACCATCATATCATACACTTACCATCATCATGTCACATATGGCATCATCCTTACCATGCATCCATGCGTGTAACATCATCATCATATCATCATATCACATGTAACATCATCATTACCATGCATCCATGCATGTAACATCATCACCATATCATCATATACCATCATTATTGCCATGCATCCATGCATGTTACATCATCATCATATCACATGTACCATCATCATTGCCATGCATCCATGCATATTACGTCATCATCATGTCATGCATATATCATCATGCATCATATCATGCATATATCATCATGCATAATTTAATTTCAATTTCATCTTGGACCGCCACATTTCTCTTTCCCGTGACCAATGTTTGCATCCCACATTTATCACTCGCGCCCAATCCTGGCATTGCGAGGAACCTCCGGGCATGTATCCAAGATACAACCGGGCATTCGGCACCCCCACATTTCGGGCATTTTGTATCCCAACTGGCATCACGAGGAACCTCCGGGCATGTATTCAAAATACAATCGGGCATCCAAAGGGCATCGACTCATTCGAACCTTTGGGCATCTCGCATCCCACTTGGCATCACGAGGAATCTCTGGGCCTTGCCATGAAAATGGTTACCCGTACCCTCCGGGCATGCATCATGATACAACTCCTCACCCTCCGGGCATGTATCATAATACCACCGAGCATCCCGACACTCCTGGGGAAAACCTCTGGGCATGTATTCATAATACAACCAGGCTGTGACACCCCGAACCCTTCGCAGGTCGTCACCAGCGCCGGTGTTACACTTGATTTCCTTGTACTATCTTGTACTTAAAACAAGCGCCGTTAATCACGGGCATTTTGTTTTTTTTAAAGCGGTCCCAGCGCGACTCATAGCGGAAGCAAATTACACATCTCCATCTCTCTCCTTACTAACCATGATACCAATACACACCAGCTAAACATCAGGATTTTATAAACGAACATCGACACTTTATTTACATATTCTTTTAGGATGGGACTCCTCCTTTCTTGGGTCGATACAAAACAAGAAAAGCGAGGACTCTGCCATGTCCTGCCTAAAATCTCAAAAAGAAACTATCAACCCTCTACATCAAGCGCACAAGCCCCCATCAAAAGTGTCGATTATCTACATCAAAAAGCTCGGCTCCTATTCATCGCGCGTGAGTCTCACACCCAACCCGGTGCATCAGGCGGTGGCGGCGGCAACATCCCTCGCATAGCACCATCTCGACGAACGTGCACAGAAATGAACTCCTGAATGATAGGGCCCCCAGCTAGGCCTATATCGTACATCACTAGACACCGCACTCGGATGAAAGTCAGTCCGGGAATGAGTACAACTACTCAGCAGATAGGGAAATCCAATAACATTCCCATGCATCATGCATATCATCACACGTTGCAAGCATCACTTACCTTGTAGTCATGCGTATCATGCATCATCATATCATGTACATCATCATGCATATCACCATGCATATTGTCATGCATATATCATCATGTTTATCATGCATGATTTAATTCCAATTTCATCTTGGACCATCATATTTCTCATTCCCGGGACCAATGTTTGCGTCCCACACGTATCCAAGATACAATTTCAGATCATCCGGCTCCCCCACTCCCCGGGCATCTCGTACCCCAACTGGCATCACGAGGACCCTCCGGGCATGCATCATGATACAACCGGGCATCCAACACAAACCTCCGGGCATGTATCATGACACAACCGGGCAACCGGCCGCACCCTTCAGGCCAGGCATCTCGCACCCAATCCGGCGTCGCGAGGTATCCCTCGGCATAGATACCATGCCGAGCTTCCGGCTCCCCCACTCTCCGGGCATCTTGATACCACTCGGTCTCCCGAGGACCCTCCGGCATTCGGCCACTCATGACCACCGGAAAACCGGCCGTACCCTTCTAGCCAGGCATCCCGATACTCCCAGGGCATCGTCGGCTCACCTCCGACGGTCTTCTCAATTCACATTATTATGATGCAATTTATCATGACATATGATGTGATGACAATTCAGGATCATGCTCAACATTGAATACGTACATACATTTCAATTCCATTTCGTACACATACCAAGACTTTATCACATATACATCACAATTCAATGTCACACCCATACCAAGACTTTATCACATAATAACACGAATTAATCAAATGGAATCTATGGCCAATAAAATAATCCATTATTATTTTATTTTATTATTTTATTATTATTTTATTATATTATCATATTTATTTATTTTCATAAATAAATATTTAATATCTATGATTTTCCCAAAATCATAATATTCAAACAATCACTAATAGTGTTACAATTTCATACAATTTCTTGGCCAAATTGAATTTCTCATAAATTTTACAACTTCCATGAAATAGCACCTTATATTCGGGTAATGACCAGACTTGCACAGTTTCCGAATAAATTTAATTAAAATACTCATATGGCCTTCAAAAATTACGAAATTTTACAGGGTGATAGCCAACACATTTTCGTACCTTTTTATTTAAGAACTTTAAGCCAAATTCTTTTTATATTAATTTCTATAGCCCTACGAAGCTTCTGGAATCACTACCGCGACGTCCAGAACACACTTCTCCGTATTTCTTAGATTACACCCATCAAATCTCTTTATTTTCCTCTGAAATTTGAGTATTTTATTTACCAATATGTCCTTTACAAGTTTCATGAATAGGTCTAGGTCAAATAACCAGATTATGGTCACCATTTCAGTCCATGAAGTCTCGGGTGTCTCGGTACACCTCACCAGAATCAACCATCTCCGAGATCTAGCCGATTTACTAGGCTAAAATCATTAATTTCTCTTCACATTTGAGTATGTTGTAGCTTAATGTGTTTCCTACAACTTTCAAGAAGACAACAAAGTGAGATCTCCAACATAAATCAACATGCAAACAAGAAATCGACAAAAGGTCAGTAAAAATTTCGAAGATCTAAGTGTCCGTATAATAGAACTTTTGACCCTTCAAATCTCCATCGTTTTCTACAAATTTTTAGTATGTAATAGTACAAGTCGTTAGCTTCAACTTTAATGAAGATACTGAAGCCAAAATCGAACTCCAAACCCACATGCAAACTCGAACAAGCCACTGACTCCAACAAACCGAACGAGAACAGTCACACGGTTTGCAAATAAACGACTCCTACCTCGGTTTTTCGCACAAATCACACCTAAAACCTAACATGCAAACACCACAACAGACATGCAAGAGAAGTTATGGACTCCACTTGCCTTAGAGATGAGCTAGCAACGACGAACGGCGACGGGACACGGCGCATGTAAACTCACCCTACGAAATGGAGCAAGTAACCGGCCATTTCTCTCTCCTAACTCCTTTTATATCCCCTTAATCCCATCATTTGTAATCATTGCTTTGCCTATAATCCCACCAATGCATGCTTTTGTCCCTTGCCACTTGGAATTGATTGGGCTTGGGCTTAGGCCCATCCGGCCATTCCCTTTGGGCTGGTCGACCCTCTTGGGCCCTAATGGGCCGACTAGGGCTAATGGGCCCAAGGCATAAATATTTCTAAATTCAAATTTCATCTTGGCCAAAGTATTTTTTAGTTATTGAAATTTAAATCATATGGCATTAAATTTGAATTTCCACAATCACAAGCATAATTCAATTAATTGGGCTTGGGCTTAGGCCCATCCGGCCATTCCAAGACATCCAAAGGGCATAGACTCATTCTTCTATCACCTAATCAAAGATTTTTAACACACCTTAAGGCTCGGCCTTGAATTTCTGGGATGCCACACAGGCATCCAAAGGGCATCGACTCATTCGAGCCTCTGGGCATCCCGCATCGTCGGCTCACACCTCCGACGGTATCATCATTATCATAATTTATATTCACATTCGTGGCTCAATGTGATGGCAAACAAGATCATTTTCAGCATTGAATTCATACATGCATCTCAATTCATTGTCATGCATGCATCAAGACCTCATCATACATGCAACATGGTACAATTATTCATAAAATAAAATTTATGGAATTCGTACCAATTAAAATAATCCATTTATCATGCCCTTTTTACATTTATTTAAATTCCAGCTTGTGCCACTTTCGAAAATATTAAATTTAAATATCCATATGATTTTCAAAAATCATAAAATTAAGGCAAGTGATAGACAAGACAATAGGATAATGATTTCATGCAAAATACATGGCCAAATAGAATTCCACAAAAATTCATAATTCACACAAATACAGCATGTAATTTCGGATGAAATCAGAATGCACAGTTTCCGAAATAATTTAATTAAAATACCCGAACGACCTCCAAAAATTACGAAATTTTACCAAGTTATAGCCAAGACACTAAAGTATATTTTTCATGAATACTTACAAGCCAAATTATTTTTATATTATTTTCTACAATCACACGAAGCATCTGGATCTAACACCGAAACGTCCAGTGCATGCTTCTCCAAAATACTGAGTCTTCACCTACCTATTATTCTTTGTTTCCTCTGAAATTTGGATATGTTTTACTTCAAGATGTTCTCTACAAGTTTCATGAAGAGACATAAGTCAAATATCCAGATTATAGTCGTCATTGGGGTGCATGAAGTGTCGGGTGTCCTCTACCACGTCTCCAGATTTACCATCTTCAAGAGTAAGTCGATTCACTAGGTTGTACTTGTTCATTTTACTTCAAATTTGAGTATGTTATATTTTAAGATGTTCTCTACATGTTCCATGAAGAAATTGAAGAGATATTCCTAGTAAAATCAACATGCAACCACAAATCCACCGAAAGGTCAGTGAAATCGTTCCAGATCTGGTGTCTCCGTAGGATGAGAGTTTTATCCCTCAAATATCCATCATTTTGTACCACTTTTTATTATGTTGTAGTTTAAGTTGTTAGAAACAACTTTCATGAAGAGATCAAAGTCAAAATCGAACTAAAAACATGCATGCAAGCTCTCACAAATTTCTGACTCAAACGGTTCATGCGAAAACATTCCAGATCTAGCATCTCCGTAGGATGAGAGTTTGACCCCCAAATGTCCATAATTTTGTACCAAATTTTAGTATGTTGTAGTTTGAGACGTCAGCTACAACTTTCATGAAGAGATTAAAGCCAAAAATTCAACTCAAAACATGCATGCAATCCTCCACAAGATTCCGGGCAGGCGGTTCATGCGAAAACAGCAAGCATCTCCAAGAACAAACCTCATGTACTTGGATTTCTAGCCTCTAAACATCCAAGAACTCAACCACACATGCAAGAAACACATGCAAGAGTAGAAATCAATCCCTACATGCCTCTAGAACCAAGCGGACAGCAGCACACGAACAGCACACCGGCGACGGACGGACGGCGTGCGGGCGGCGACGGGCGAGCTCCTCCTGCTTGGCCTCCCTCTCTCTCGCATCTCACTCTCTCTTGGCAACTCTCTCCCTCTCTCTCACTCTCTCAAAACCAGCCACTCTCTCTCTCTCTCTCTCTCTCTTTCTTTTTGGTGGCTTATATATTGCATGCTTTCTTCTCTTGCATGGGGGACACTTGTCCCTAAGAAGGAGACAAGTGTCTCCTTTGCCGAAGACACTTGGAGGAAGCCATGCAGCTCCTCCTTCCCCCTCCATGCGCCGACAATGGGCCGGGCTTATGGCCCACTTTAGGCCCATCTCACTTGGGCCTAAGGTCCAAACTTAAATGGCCCAAGTTTATTTTATTTTATTTTTATATAATATATATCTTAATCATCATTTAAATGAATATCTAATTGCATAAATAATAAGGCCATTAAACTTATGGTCACAAATCCATAAATTCCAATTTATGATGCACATGGCCAATGATAGAATTTTCTTTCCTATCACATAATTATCCCTTAAAAGCTTGGCCATATATCTTATTGCAAATTATGGATTAAATGGCCATAAAATAACTTGATGGTACTTCCATCGCCTATTCATAGAATTTAATGTAACTAGAGGTCGTTATGAATTTTGGGATGCCACAACTTGTCCTTCATATGCTCCAACACCTTGTTCAGCTCTTTCAAGCGTATCTTTGTGACCATTTTAAATCCGATCACCATTGGAGAAATAGTTGTCAAGCATAATGATGTAGGGATGTGAATTTTAAAATGTCTAAAAAGACATGAGATAAGAGCCAAATAAGGGAGTTGTCCCTTATCCTTCACCACTGATCGGTACATGTGAAACAAGATGGTGTGGGGCGGAGAGAATTTGTAGTCAGAGTTTATGGCATACATCAATTTCGCTTTAGACCGAGAGACATCAGTCTTGGAAGTCAACTTTGGACGGATGCAATTGATGACTATCTTGTGTAACAAGATGTTAGAGGCATTCATCCTAGAATAGGAAATCTTGCATTCAACATCTCGATCTTTCACCAATGATAGAGTAGCATGAGCAACATATACACTAATTGATTGGAAACTCGATCTTTCCACCTCAATTATGTCAGCCAGAGTGTTCATATTCACAAAAAACTTCTTCTCCCTTACTGTCAAAGAGAAATTGTTTGCATCCAAGAAAGATAAGTTCGAGTAAAAGTATGCTGTGAGTTTAGGATAGGCAATAGTAGATTTAGAACAAAATCGCTCTAATTGCAGTAGAGCAAACTTCTCTCGCAGACTTACTTTACTGAATCAAGGAAATCAAAATCGACACTCCTAGAGTTCATGACCCCTCTCTTCATCAATTTCAAATAAACCTTTTCGTGGCTTTTCGTTCTGAAAAGATTTGAACCATCACAATCAGCACTTACATCCACTCCCGATGTAGGCTAAAAATGAGTAAACGTCCATTCATCGTCATCTTGTCCTTGTGGTTGATTAGCAGTCCCAAAGTGTGGGTCACTAGGAAAGTGAGTGAACGCTTTTTCAGTCGATCCTCTCTCGGCAATACCCATCTTTTCCATGTCACGCAAAAATAGAGTCTCGTTCCTATAACCTCTCTCTCAGGTATTCATCAATCAAGGACATAGGAGTTCCTCTTTTCAAATTAGAGTAAAACTTAAAAGAAACTTGAGAAGTTAATGTTCTTACGGGTTCCGCTTCTTCCAACACTTCTTCTTCTAGATGGGTCGGTGGTGAAGTTTGACCCTATTGAGAAGGTTGTTGCTATCTTTGTCGCTATTGAGGAGTAGAAACTTCTTCTTCGGTCAAGTCGAAGTGAGTAGGACCCTCAGGCATGTGCCGTGGTCCCCTGCTTGCAATTCTTGATGACTTTCTCGAAGACATTGTCTCTTTCAAGGGAGATATTCACAGACTTGCTCGAAAGGTGAGAACTTTTTAGATTAAACAACAGGGAAAGTGAGAGCAAGTGGGAATTTAGAGCTTTTTAGGTTTTGAGAGTGAAAACGAAGAAGACGGATTCCAATAGTATATAAAGCAAGTGAGGCGAGGTAAACGAAGTGACATAAAAGGAAAAAAAGTAAAAATGCCTTTTCAAAAAAGAATAACTGCATTTTTGAAAATAGATAACTACCTTTTCGAAAATGAATAAATGCCTTTTCAAGAATGAATAAATGTCATAAAGGAAACTTGGAAAAATAATTTCAATCAATCAACAATTAATGAGTAACCGTACCTTTTTCAATTTTCAACCAAAAATAAAATTACCAACATCGAAATAACTTACAGTCTTAACTCTTGGTCTTCTAAGTTTGAACATCTTCAGACTTTATCCTTGAGTCTGAGCTTCTTCAGACTTTAAGAGATAAGATGTTGAGTTTGGTGCGAATAGACTCAAATAAACTTTTCTCTAGTGGCTTTGTAAATATGTTCGCTAGCTGATTTTTTGAGTTAAGGAATTGGATCATAACTTTTCCATTTTGAACATGATCTCTAATAAAGTGGTGTCGAATCTCTATGTGCTTTGCTCTTGAATGAAGAATTAGATTCTTTATGAGATTAATCACACTGGTGTTGTTACATTTGATCTCGGTGCATGAGTCTTCGATTCCAAAGTCTCTCGGTTGTTGTTTTATCCATAAGATTTGAGAACAGCAACTTCCAAGAGCCCCATACTCTGCTTCTACTGTTGAAAGAGTTACGGTACTTTGCTTCCTTGAAAACCAAGATACTATCCTGTTACCAAGTAATTGACAAGTGCCAGAAGTACTCTTTTTATCAACTCTACAACATGCTAGATCTACGTCTAAATATCCAAGGAGAGTAAAGTCTCATTCTTTGGGATACCACAAACCTAACTTTGTGGTTGTTGTAACATATTTGATGATGCGTTTTGCAGCATTTAGATGAGATTCTTTTGGATCTGATTGAAATTTGACACAAATGCAACACTAAACAAAATGTCAGGTCTAGAAGTAGTAAGATAAAGAAGTGAACCAATAATACTCCTGTAGAGCTTCTGATCAACTTTCTTTCCTCCTTCATCTTTGTCCAGCTTCGAAGAACTAGACATTGGTATCTCAGTCTTTTGGCAATTTTCCAAACTGAACTTTTTAACAAGTTCTTTTGCATATTTTTCTTGGTGAATGAAAATTCCTTCATTTAATTGTTTCACTCGTAGTCCAAGAAAGAAGAATAGTTCACCCATCATGCTCACCTTGAATTCATCCTGCATAGACTTAGAAAATTTTTTGCACAGGTTTTCGTTAGGTGATCTAAATATAATATCATCAACATAGATTTGAACAAGTATGAAGTTTTTTACCTTCTCTTTTAATAAACAAAATAGTGTCCACTTTTCCTTTGACAAAACCATTTTGAATTAAAAACTTACTTAACTTGTCGTACCAAGCTCGAGGTGCTTGCTTTAATCTATATAGAGCCTTTTTCAGTCTGAATACTAAGTCTGGTTTCCTTGGATCTTTAAAACCGGGAGGTTGTTCCATATAGACTTTTTCTTGGATAAATCTATTCAGGAATGCACTTTTGACATCCATTTGGAATAACCTAAAATTCTTAAAACAAGCAAATGCAAGTAATAATCTAATTGCTTACAACCTTGCTATTGGGGCGTAGGTCTCATCATAGTCTATCCCTTCTTCTTCGGTATATCCTTTGGCCAAGAGTCTTGCTTTGTTCCTTACCACTTTTCATTTTTCATACAACTTGTTCTCGAACACCCATTTAGCTCCAATAATAGATTTACCTTTTGGTTTAGGAGTTAATTCCCAAACATCTTTAATGCTGAATTGCCTGAGTTCTTCTTGCATTGCTTCAATCCAGCTTTCATTAGTTAAAGCTTTTTCTATGCTTTTTGGTTCTATTTAAAAAATAAGTGCCACAGCGCTAGACTCTTCTTGCCTTTTGGATCTGGTATGAATCCCTTCATTAATGTCACCAATAATAAGTTCTTTGGGATGACTAGACTTGTGCTTCCAGTTGCTGGTCAGTTTGACAGATTGTTGATCTTCTTCTTCAGTTGATTCTTCAACATCCTTTTGTTGTTGTTCTTCTGAAGTCTGAATTGCTTCAGGGGAGGCAGACTTTGTAGAGTCTGGAGCAAGCTCAGATTCTTCAAGTTGAGTCTGAATCGCTTGATTTTGCAAAGAGTCTTGAAATTTGACATTCATCGACTCTTCCACAGATTGAGTCTTCTTGTTGAATACTCTGTAGGCTTTGCTGGAGGTTGAATATCCAAGGAAGATTCCTTCGTTTGATTTTTCTTCAAACTTACTAATTTGATTATTTGCATTTTTCAAGACAAAACATTTGCAACCAAATACATGAAAATAGGAAACAATTGGCTTCTTCCTTTGAATAACTCATATGGAGTTTTCTCTAAGAATAGGCCTTAAGAATACTTTGTTAATTATATAACATGCTGTAGAAACTGCTTCAGTCCAAAAATGAGAAGAAATATTACTTTCAATTAAAAGAGTTCTTGCCATTTCTTGCAAAGATCTATTCTTCCTTTCCACAACTTAATTTTGTTTAAGAGTGTATGGAGAGGAGAACACATGTTGAAAACCAAATTCATTACAAAATTTGGCAAAGTCTTGATTTTCAAACTCATCTCCATGGTCTGTCCGTATGCTTGAAATAGCATACCCTTTCTCATTTTATACTTTCTTGGCAAACTTTGAAAAGTGAGAGAATGTTTCAAACTTACTTGCCAGAAAATAAACCCAAATAAATCGTGAATAATCATCCACTATTACTAGGCAATATCTCTTTCCACCAATGCTTTGAGTTCTGGTTGGTCCAAAGAGATCCATATGCAGGAGCTGCAGCATATAATTAGTGGAAACTTAATTTATTAGTTTAAAAGAACTTCTAACTTGTTTTCCCAACACACATGGTATGCATAAGTTAGATTTTTGATATTTCAGGTTGGGTAGTTCATAAACAAGCTTCTTGGAAGAAATTTTGGCAATTTGCTTCATGTTAATATGGCCAAGCTTTCGATGTTAATTAGGCATTGAGATCTTTCTGGTTTTATATCCAAAAGATAAATATTCCCATGTCTTCACCCAGTAAAAGATTGAGAGAAATCTTTACTAGTTCTCAAACAAATTCCTTCTTGAAAATTGATTTTAAATCCAATGTTGCACAGTTGGCTTATGCTGAGTAGATTGTAATTTAGTCATTCCATCAAGGAGATATTATTGATTGTGAGACTTCCAATCTTTATTGTTCCACATCCAACAATTCTTCATTTGCTATTTCCACCAAAAGAGACTTTTCATCCATTTGTTTGAACAAGCTTTATAAAACAATTTGAATCTCCTGTCATATGTCTTGAACATCCATTGTCCAAGTACCAATTGACCTTTTTTTCTTGATAATGACCTATAATTAAAAAGGAAACTCAAGCTTTCTTTGGTACCCACATTTTCTTGGTTCCAATGGAGTTAGTGCAATATACAGTCTTTGCCTAGTCCTTCTTAACAGGTCTCCAAACCATAGGACATTCTTTCTCAAAGTGTTATGAGTTATTACACTTAGAACATTTAAGAGCACTTTGGCCAATAGGTTTTACAAAGAATTTTTGAAAATGATTTCTATAAAAGGCTTTGTAGGTCTTTGTTTGAATCTTTCCTTTATTTTTGGAAAATCAATTAGAGGAATGGTTTCCGAAGTCATTCCCAAGCCTGATTTGTTAAAGTAAGGTCTTTGTACTGAAAGAATCTTTTCCAACTTTTCAGATCCTATTGAAAACCTTTTTGAAATATTTGAATTGTCATTTTTCAAACATATATTTTCTTTTGAAAGAGAGTCTGCATTTTCTTTTAAAACAACAAAGCTTTTGTCTAAATTTTCAAACTTTTCTTTCCAAGAGTTTTCCTATTGCTTCAATGTAGAATTCTCTCTTTTTAGCTCGGAAATCCTCTTAAGAGAAGTTTTGAGGCTAAGACAAAGTTCATCAATATATTTCGAGACTTTAATAGGAATTTTTAAATTGCTTACCTCAATTTCACCGTTTGAGTCTTAGTCTGTATCTATCTTAAAGTCTGAGTTTGATTTTGATTTTGCCATTAAACAAATATTGGCATAATCATCATCACTTTCTTCACATTTAGTATCACTCCAAGTTTTTACTTTGAGAGCCTTTTTGTATTTCTCAGCTTTTCCTTTCTTTTTCTTCAACAAATGATAGTTGGATTTGATGTGTCACTTTTTCTTACATTCAAAGCAAATCACATTTTTATTGGATTCATCATCCTTAGTTGATTTGTTTTGAAACTTTTGAGTGCTTTGTCTCTTCCAATTGAATTTCTTTCCTCTTTGTTCAGTTTTCTGAACCTTCTTATCATAAGTGCTAGCTCTTCATCGTCCATATCCTCTTTAGAGTCTGTAACATTAGAGTCATCGTTATATTTTAAGACAATAGACTTCTTACCTTTAGGATCTTCTTTTTCATTGATTTGCTCCACTTCATAGCACTGAAATGTGCTAACCAATTCGTTTACGGAGAGCGTAATGAACCTTTGTGTTTCCCTTATTGAAGTTTTTACGTGATTACAATCTTTGGAAAGTCCAAGCAGCAATTTGTTAATCTTCATGGGTCTTGAGATTGGTTGACCCTGATATTCTAGACCATTTATGATTTCTGTAAAACAACTAAACATGTCAGTGATAGATTCTCCCGGCTTCATCTTGAAGGCTTCATATTGTCCGAGAAGAATATTGATCATGGTTTCTTTCACTCGATCAGTTCCTTCATAGGTAATGTGTAGCCTACCCAAACTTCTTTGGCTGTTTTACAAGAAGATATTCTGTTATACTCAGTAGGAGATAACGCATAATTTAAGGAATAAATTACTTTTGCATCAAGAGCTTGTCTCTTGGTTATCTCTTCTTAAGTCATCTTGCTAGCCTTTGCAACTTCTTTTCCCCTTTTTGAGACTGATGCAGCTTTAGGAATGATTCCTTTTTTTTACCACATCCCATTCTAGAGGATCTTTCGATCTTAAGAATGCCTTCATCTTGTTTTTCCATATACTGTATTCATTTCTATCGAAATAAGGTGGTCCGGTGTTGCTTTGGCCTTCAACCAAACTTGGAGCCAACATACTAGCCATGGATTTTCAACTTAGAAGTAAAAACACTTCAATTAAATGAGCACACAAGCTCTGATACCAATTGATAGGGCTAGTAAAATCACCTAGAGGGGGTGAATAGGTGATCAAAGACGCTTTTGCAAGACTTAACAAATTAGTTCATCTTTTAACAATGATAGATTGAAGATATAAAAAGAAGATAAACAATTATATAGAGCTGTGAATTGAAATAAAGAGTTTAGGGATAGAGAATCAAAACACAAGGTTTATAGTGGTTCGGGTTAGACCAAGCCTATGTCCACTGTCCCGCATTGATAGCCCACCGGCTGGATTTCACTAAGAACCAAAAGAGATGTTATAGTCTCATGTCCTTGATCCCATAGTGTAGAGACTCTGCTACACTTCCTCAAGGTTTTACAAGTATCTAATCTTTCTTTTGAGTACAATTTAAGCTCACAAATTGAAATAATGAAGAACTCGGAGTTTCAAACTTTGGAACTTTTCTCTCACGCACACACTCGAATAACTTGAGCGTCTTCCTTATATACTCCTCCATGCCTTCATAACCGTTGGCACTTTCCAAAGGAGTTCTTCCAATCTACCCATTGGACATAATCAATTAGGGAGATCTCGAGTTATTTAAGGAATGTGATGATAGCCCACCAATCATGCTCGCCCATACAATCTAGGTTTTCATAAGTATTTAGGTTTCCAAATTAATGTAGAACCTTGGGAGATGCCAAGTGGAAAAAAGGGGGCTTCATCCATTGGCCACTTTGGGTGGCTCTTAATCATTGCAAATGACTGTGATTAAGGGGGGGATAAAAGGAGAGAGTGGCCGGTTTAGGGGCTGTCGTCCAAGCCAAGTGAGAGAGAGAGAGAGGGTGCCGAGAGAGTGAGGAACCGAGAGAGAAAGGGAGAAGCCGCGAGAAGGAGGAGGTCCGCTCGTTCATCACCCGTCCGTCCGTGCGTCCGTTGCCGTCTGTGTGCCGTTGTTAGCTCGGTACAAAGGCAAGTTGGGATCCATATTCTGCTCTTGCATGTTGTATCTTGCATGTGTGTTTGAATGGTGGTGAATCTCAGACGTTTAGGGTATGAGAAACCGAAGCTTGAGTGTGTTGTTTTTGAAAATAGCATTCTGTTTTCGAGTATACCGCCTGACCCCGAACGTTGTAGAGGCTTGCATGCGTGGTTTGACTCGGATTTTGGCTTCGACTTCTGGACAAAAGTTGTAGACAACATCTCAAAGTACAACATACTAAAATGTGAGATAAAATGGCTGAGTTTTAAGGGGTAAAACCCTCCCTCTAAGTAAACGCTAGATCTGAAACTGTTTTGTTGACCTCTTGGTGGTTTTGTGTGTTGCATGTCACTTTTTACTGAGAATTTCACTTCCACTTCTTCACAAAAGTTGTAGAGAACGTCCTGAAGACTAACATACTCAAATTTTAGGTAAAAGGAACAAGTACAGCCTAGTGAAACGATTTTTGTTTTAAAGACGTTAGATCTGGAAATGTTGTATTGAACCCCAACGACTTTGTGGATATTTAATTTATATGTTTTCTGAAATTGTGCAAGCTGGAATTTGGTAAATTTCAAAAAGTCATGATGTCTGGATTATTCTATGTTGTATGGACCCCATGGATTGTGTTGTCATAAGTGATTGGATTCTTGCTGCACATATGATGATGATTGGAAATACATATAAGAATCAAATGCTGAAAATGATATTGCTGCCATCATATTATATGTCATGTTGAAATTGAACTATAATTGTGAATGTGAACTATGATAAATGAGAAGGCCGTCGGAGGTGTGAGCCGACGATGCCCTGGGAGTGTCGGGATGCCTGGCCAGGGAGTGTAAGTGTCGAATGCCCGGTTGTGTCATGATACATGCCCGGAGGTTTGTGCTGGATGCCCGGAGGGTCCTCGGGAGTTTCGAGATGCTCGGAATGTGGGGGTGCCGGAAGCCCGGAGGTGTGAGCCGGGGGATACCTCGTGATGCTAGTTGGGGTATGAGATGCCTGGAGGTGTGTGCCGGATGCCCGGAGGTTCCTCGCGATGCCAGGTTGGGTGCGAGCGATAAATTGTGGGATGCAAACATTGGTCCCTAGAAGGAAAAATTGATGAGATCCTTACGAAAGATAAGAATTGAAAATGAATCATGTGCATGGGTGTATACATATGGCAAGATGCATGATCTGTTTATGAAAGTAAATTAATGCTATTTAATATTGAAAATGCAATCATGAAGGCATGAATGGATCTCATGGTGATGTATGATTGATAGCATGGATAATATGAATCATGGTGGTATATGCACGATGACATGGTGAAATATGCATGACTGGATGGTGGTAAATGCATATATGGCATGGATGTGCATGAATGCTTGATGATGAGTGCATGGTGGTATATGCACATATGGCATGGTGATATATGCATGAATGCTTGATGATGAGTGCAGATAGTATATGCACATATGGTATGATGACATATGTATGGCTGCAAGGTAAGTTATGCTTGAATGCATGAATGATACGTGCTTTGTTATGATGCCTTGATTGTTCTGTGTGACGCAATGAGTAGTTTGATGGATCTTTACTGCTGAGTGGTTGTACTCACCCTTTTTGGGGATTAACATTTCAGACTAGATAAGATATCTCTGCTGCCACTGCCACCAGTAGATGGATCAAATGGTTGGATATGATCGTGAGGACGAGGATAGCAAATGAAGAAACTTTTGGACGCCGACATTGGTTGATGGACTTTAAGTATACGACTGTTGGAGGAGATGTTGGTCATGTTTTGAAGTGTAGCCGAGTATAGAAAACCATGGCATTTCGATGTACCAACTAAAGAAGTCCATTTGCTTTATGTAGATAAAAGTGTTCAGCTTTAACTTATATGAAATGTTTAGTTAGTGTGCATCGTTTTCTGAATCTAGGGAAGGGAGTTGTTGGATATGCTTCCGTTATATGAATTGCGCAAGGGACCGATCTAAAAGATGTAAACCCCCATGGTTGTATGGACCCGCTGCAATTGAAATTGTATCAGAGTGACATGTAATTAGTGAAAGTGAAAGGTAAGCGAATTGTGGCGACCCTAGCGGATCGGGGGCCGTCGAGGGGTGCCACACCTTCCAAGTATACTTCGCCAATCAATCAATCTAATTATTTGAATTAATATCAATACAAATAATTGATCTCGAGATGCCATCTCCAGCCATGAGATCTTCTTCAACCATATGAATCAAATCCTTAAAGATATACTCGCATCTGGATAAGTTTTCTTCAATGAATAACACTATTCTTCGTCGGTCTGGAAATTGTCATTGAGGGCAAACTTTAAATCTTAAGTCTGAAGGTCTCCAGACTTTGATGGTAGAGTCTGCAAGTTTTCAGACTAGACTGATGGAAACATTTTGTCAACTTTAAAACAAATAGAGACGTTTTCTCCAACAGTATGAAGCCTTCAAGATGAAACCAGGGGAATCTATCATTGACATGTTTAGTCATTTTACAGAGATTGTAAACGGTTTAGAGTATCAGGGACAACCAATCTCAGGACCAATGAAGGTTAACAAATTGGTGCATGGACTCTCCAAAGACTGGAATCACATGAAGACTTCAATAAGGGAAACTCAAAGGATCATGCCACTTTTTGTAGACGAACTCGTTGACATAAATCAATGAGGAAGAAGATCCTAAAGGTAAGAAGTCAATTGCTTTATAATCTAATGATGATTATGATGTGACAACCTTTGAAGATGATATGGATGATGAAGAGCTAGCACTTATGATAAGAAGGTTCAAGAAACTGAACAAAAAGAGAAGAAGATTCAATTGGAAGAATCAAAGCAATTAAAAGTTTTAAAACAAATCAACTGAGGGTGTTGAAGTCAACAAAGATGTGATCTATTTTGAATGCAAGAAAAAGGGACACATTAGACCCAACTGTCCTTTGTTGAAGAAAAAGAAGGGAAAAACTGAGAAATACATAAAGGCTCTCAAAGCAGAGACATGGAGTGATACTGAATGCGACGAAAATGATGAAGATTATGTCAATATATGTCAAATGGCAAAATCAGAATCAAGCTCAGACTCTAAGATAGATTCAGACTCAGACTTAGACAGTGAAATCGAGGTAAGAAATTTTAAAATTCCTACTAAAGTCTTGAAATACATTGATGAACTTTGTCTTAGTCTTGAAAAAGGAGAATTCTACACTTAAGTAATGGGAAAATTCTTGGAAAGAAGCTAGCGAGGGTGGGTTACTATTCATCTGTGCTCTCTAATCGATGATTGGTTCACTGTTTCTGTGGTTTCTCGTGCGGTTGTTTCCGGGCTTGTTGACAGTTTGTTGGAGCGGGTTTTTGGTGGGAAGTGGTGCCTCCTACCCCTCTCTAAAACCCCCATAAGCGAAGCTTGGTACGTCTTCCTTTTAAGCTTCGAATGGTTGAAGTAGGTTAGAGTTTTTTGCCCGTCTGGTCTGCTACTTCGGTTGTTGGTTGCTGTGATGGACCCTGAGCTGCAACGGGCCCAAGATGGGGATGAGGGGACTAGTTCTCATGGACTCTCTCCCGTTATGAGTGGTAAAGCTCATTTAAGTGGCTCGCCCATAGACGAACAAGGCCGTAGATCTGTCCCTACTAACTTGACTAAGGATTTGCACCTTCCCCGTGCTTTTGCTAGTACCTGTTCTGTTAAAAGGGGTAGGTCACGGTCAAAATGCCCTTAGGGCAGAGATGTTTTAAAAAACCCAACTGGGCGTACTTGGGTTGTTGTTGCAAAAACAATTACAAAGGCTATGACCTTGTGTATACGCCGCCGACCTTTGTCAACAATAAACCTGTGATTGAATTGACATATCAAGATATGGAAGCTGCTGATCCTAAGCTTCATGATTGTCTATTGGGGTACTTCCTTGGTCGACGATTGCCATTTAAGGTCACTGAAGAAGCGGTGAAAAAAGCATGGGGCCCGAACTTATTCAAAGTTATGTCTAATGGAAAAGGCTTATTTATGCTTCACATTCCTGATGAAGAGTATCGCAGGAAGCTTCTTGAAGGCGGGCAAATAACTGTTGCCAAAGTTTTGCTCATTCTCCAACAATGGTTGCTAGGCCTTGAACTAAGAAAGGAGACTCACCTTTCGGTTCCGGTGTGGGTGAGGCTATCAAACTTACCATTTTCCTTCTGGTCTGCCCAATCTATTGGTAAGGTTGCTAGTGCGTTGGGGAAGCCTTTATATGTAGATTAGTGAATAGAACAAATGAAAATCTTGTCCTTTGCTCGCATCTGTGTTGAGATAACAACCAATCAGCCCACCTGTGAAGTGATCGAGATGGTGCACAATGGCAAAACGTGTGAGATTGGAGTAGAGTTTGAATGGAAACTTGCTGCTTGTGTTGGATGTGGCATCTTTGGTCACAATTGTAATCCCCCTGCTACAAGGCCTTCTACAAGGCCTTCTGCAGCTCGTGTTGCTGCTGTACCTCCTGTTGCAGAGGTTGTTCCTTAAGCCCAGGTTGAAGGTGATGGCCTTGCTCGGCGAGTCACTTTGGATCCTCAATTGCCTACCTACGAGGATGTCTTGGACAAGTCTCATTCAAAGATTAATTGGCCTCTGCTTCTAGAAAGAGCCCCGTTGGTCCCTGAACCTGCTGTCTAGCTACTTGCTGTGACTAAAACCGATGATCCCTCGATGTCAGCTGATAAAGGCATCTTTGCTGGTATCTCTCCAACTTGTATCTTTAAGACAGAGGAAGGCCATTAGTCAGGTTCGACCTCTCCCTCTTCTCAAGCTGATCCCGTTCTTACTGATTTGGGGTGGAAGAAAGTAAAGGGGAAGAAAAAGAAACAGCCGGCAACCACCGATGCTGCTTCATTTGGTTGGACCTCGCCTAGCGAAGCAGGGAAAATTCTTAAACTCAAGACTGTTGTGCCATTTGAGTCCCTCCCTATGCAGCCCTCTAAGCCCCCCAAAAGGCCCCTCAAAGCCTACTCAAAAGGGTGGCATTGTTTGTCCATCCCAGGGTGTCAAGAAAGCGGATATGCCTCTTGTCCAACCTCTTGAAAGCTCGAATGATGAGATTAGCTCCAATAGATTTGCTTCATCTAGTGATGAAGACGTGCCTTCATTTGTCCCCCAACTCAAAAAGCCCCTGCTGTTTCTGTTGGTGCTTGCTCTATCCAAGACCAACTCCTGCAGCTTCGGCCAAATCCCCCGGGACCATCTCTACCGGTTATTTGAAAAGCGACTTTGACTAGTCACAATCCCCTCAACCGGAGGTAACCCTCCTTTCCCCTTTTTAGTGATTATGTTTTTGGCTTTTGGAATATAAGAGGCATGATGGACCCTATCAGAAGGGCTGAGATCAGGAAGTTTGTGGCTTCAAATAAGTTATGCCTTATTGGCCTTTTTGAGACAAAGGTACCAGAGCCTTTGTTTGAGTTTATCTCTTCTACCCTTCTTAGAGGCTAGGATTGGCTAGCTAATTATGAATCTTCTCCACGTGGTAGAATTTGGATTGGGTGGAACCTTGATTCTGTTACATTTGATCTAATCTCTCTCAACGATCAAGCTATTCATGGCTGTCTAAAACTAAATTCTTTTAACATCTCTTGCTGTATTTCTGTGGTTTACGGGGAGCACACTTTTGTGAGCCGAAGGCCTCTTTGGACAGACCTCCTTCACTATGATGAATTATTCCAGGATTCCGCTTGGCTTGTTGCATGTGATTTTAACGCAATCAAGGATCCTTTGGATCGCTTTAGGGGTTCCAATACTTGGATTCCCTACTTTGACGATTTTGGGCATTGCCTTACTCAAACAGAACTAGTGGATCTTAGATATACGGGACTCCATTTTACCTGGTCCACCTCTTCGGGTTTAGCCAGGAAGATGAGGAAAATTGATCGTGTGCTAGTTAACACCAAATGGAATATGGATTTCTCCTATTTGGAAGCCTCTTTTCTCAACCCGGGGATTTCAAATCACACTCCTATGGTTGTCAGGGTTGTTAATCCAATCTCAAGGAGGAAGCCTTTTAAATTTTTTGATTTTTGGGCTGAACATCCAAACTTTCGTGCTATTGTACAATAGGCGTGGAATAGCCCGGTGAGAGGGGTTCCCATGTTTAGGCTTGTCTCCAAGTTGAAGATCTTGAAAGCTAGCCTCAAAGCTCTTAATCGTGAAGCTTTTTTAGACATCTCCTTGAGCACTTTGGAAGCGAGAGAAGCCCTGTGGTCTACCCAGGTTGGCCTTCAATTTGGTCCCAACAATATTTATCTTGCTGAGTTGGAAAAAGGCCAACACCACATATTTGTTGATCTTCGTGGTCAAGAGGAATCATTCTATAGGTAGAAATCCAGAGTAAGGTGGTTAAAAGAAGGTGATCGCAACACAAAATTCTTCCATAATTTTGTTAAGTCTAGACATCTTATCAATCGAATTCTCTCTGTCAAAGACCAATCGGGTTTGGCTATTATGGATCCCAGCCAAGTGCCACATGTTTTTGTGTCATTTTTCTCGGATCTCCTTGCTTCGCATATTGGCCTGTCCAAGCCTTCGTTGCAAGACCTATCTATACTTATTCAGAAGCCCCTTTCGGATGACCAGGTATGTTCTCTCACCTTATCGGTCTCTGATTCCGAGATCAAGAATACTCTTTTTTCGTTAGCTAAGGGCAAAGCCCTAGGCCCGGATGGTTTTACGGCTGAGTTCTTTAAGAACAATTGGGATATAGTTGGCTCTTTAGTCCTAGAGGTTGTTAATGATTTCTTCTCTTTGGGCTGCCTCCATAAGGAAGTTAATGCTACCATTTTGGCCTTAGTTCCCAAAGTGCCCAATGCTTGTGCGGTGAATGATTTTAGACCTATTGCTTGCTGTAATACTATTTACAAGATCATCACGAAGATCCTGTCCAACCGTATTGCTTCGATTTTAAATGATCTAGTAAATCCATCTCAGAACGCATTTGTCAAAGGAAGAAGAATTAGAGATAACATCTTGCTTGCCCAAGAGTTGTTTGCTGGGTTCCACCTTGACCCATACCTTCCAAAATGTGTGGTCAAAGTGGACTTTTGCAAGGCTTATGACACGATCGATTGGGATTTTGTGGAACTCACTCTCTTAGCCTTCCGGTTCCTGAGTGGATCATCCATCTAATTATGGTCTATGTTCGTACACCAAGGTACTCTATTTCTATCAACGGTGAGCTTCACGACTTCTTCCCAGGTGGTAGAGGCCTTCAACAGGGCGACCCGATGTCACCTTATCTGTTTACTCTAGTTATGGAAATATTCTCGGGAATCTTGAACCTCAGGACTTTGGTTAAGGAATTCTAGTATTTTTGGAGGTGTAAAGCAACTAAGCTCTCTCATTTGTTTTTTGTCGATGATGTTTTCCTATTTTGCCAGGTTGATTAGAATTCTGCCGTGATTCTTAAAAGAAGCTTGGATATTTTCTCCTCTTGGAGTGGATTAATTCCTACTAAGAGTAAGAGTGACATCTTTCTCTCGGGTGGGCTACCTTCTCTTCGGAACAATATCTTGTTGGCATTCGGGTTTCAAGAAGGTAAGCTCCGGTTCGCTACCTTGGGGTACCTATTATCTCATTAAGGCTGGGGAAGGCCGACTACTTACAATTGATCGACCACATAATTGCAAGAGTCCAATCTTGGATGCATAGATTTCTATCATTTGCAACTAGACTCCAACTCATCAGGTCAATGCTTCACTCAATACAAGCATTCTAGGCAAGTGTTTTCACCTTGTCATCCTCGGTTATTTTGGGTATCGAACATATCCTTAGACAATTCTTATGGAAAGGCACTTCCCTTGGTAAGGGGTGCCAAGGTCTCATGGGTAGATGTTTGCCTACCTAAGGAGGAAGAAGGTTTGGGTATTCGTTGTTTAAAGAATTGTAATAGAGCCTCCATGCTCAAATATATCTGGATCCTCTTCACAGATAAGGAATCCCTCTAGTGCCATTGGATTCACTCCATTTTTTTTTTTAAAAGACAACTTCTAGGTTTCCTCTCAACCTTCGGTTTGCTCTAGGTTTGGAAAAAGATTCTCCAGCTTAGAAGTTTCTTTAGACAATTGTTCGGTTGGGAAGTTGGTAACGGCCGTTCTATTTTTGTTTGGTTTGACAACTGGCTTCCATGCGGTCCATTACACTCTCTGGTCCCGCCTCCCTTATGGATGACTCTGGCCTCCCCGTTCATGCGGTTGTGTTTGATCTTTTCTCCTATGCTGGTAAATCGATCAAGTCTCAGTTGGAAGACTGGGGTCTCACCTTTCCGTCCTTGTCCCCCGTGAAGGACCCCTTTTTATGGCGCGAGGAGTCTTCTGGATCGTTCACGGTTGCCTCAGCCTGGAATCTTATTAGAGCAAGAAAAGAACGTGTTCCTTGGGCTCCTCTCGTATGGGATGGCGTCATTGCTCCTCGGTTCCAATTTCTCTTATGGCTTATTACGAAGAATCGGTTGCCAACACAAATGCTCCTCCTCTTGTATAGTAGGATTGAACATACGGCCTGTACTTTTTGTAATGCCCAGCCAGACTCTATTGACCATCTCTTCTTCGAGTGTAATACCTTAGCCACACTGGTTTACTTATGGGCTTCCAAATGTAACCTACCTTGGAGAAACAACACTTGGGCCGACAACCTTTCCTGGGCAGTGAAGTTCCTTTCCGGTAAGGACTTCTTTCACAGCATTGCTTGTTTCTCTTTTGGAGCATTGTGTTATCTTATCTGGAAGAAAATGAATTGTATGATCTTTCGAGGTGAATCCTTAGCAATTCCAGCTCTCAAGTATCACTTGATCAAGGTTGTTAAGGACAAAGCGATCACGTACGAGAACGTCCTTGCTTCTTTAAGGAACCATAGACTTCAAAGAGGTTGGGGTTTTAACCCTTCCGTGTTTATCTAACAGCCTCGGGTTGGTGCTTTTCATTGAGTCGCTCCTTCCTTTGCCTCTTGCCTCATCAGCGATCTTCTCCTTGGTGTGTGTAGAGATTCGGTTGGACCGCTCTTTGCTATTCCTTGTGCTTGTTGTTGCGTAGTCTAGCTTTGCTCATTGTATTGCCCTTCGTGGCTTTTCCTCGGCTCCCTTCCACACTTCCTGTATTTACAGCTAGAGTGTAAGTTTTTGGCGCCGTTTTGTGTACATTTGTCTAAAGCTCAATATAATTTCTTACTTTTACCAAAAAAAAAAATTCTTGGAAAGAAAAGTTTGAAAATCTAGACAAAAGTTTTGTTGATTTGAAAGAAAATACAAACTCTCTTTCAAAAGAAAATACATTTTTGAAAAAGGACATTTCAAATATCACAAAAAGATTTTCAATAGGATCTGAGAGTTGGAAAAGATTCTTTCAGTACAAAGACCTTATTTCAACAAATCAAGCTTGGAATGACTTCTAAAACTATTCCTCTAATTGATTTTCCAAAAGTAAAGGAAAGAATCAAACAAAGACTTACAAATTTTTTTTATAAAAATCATTTTCAAAAAGTTTTTATAAAATCTGTTGGTCAAAGTACTCTCAAATGTTCAAAGTGTATCAACTCAGAACACTTTGAGAAAGAATGTCCTATGGTTTCGAGACCTGTTAAAAAGGAATGGGCAAAGACTGTATATTACACTAACTCCCCTAGACCCAAGAAAATGTGGGTACCAAAGAAAACTTGAGTTTCTTTTTTAATTGCAGGTCACTATCAAGAAAAATGTTAAATGATATTTGGATAATGGTTGTTCGAGACACATGACTGAAGATTCAAGTTGTTTTATAAAAGTTGTTCATATAAATGGTGGAAAAATCTCTTTTGGTAGAAATAGCAAATGAAGAATTGTTGGGTGTGGAACTATAAAGATTGGAAGTCTCACAATCAACAATGTCTCCTTGGTGGAATGGCTAAATTACACTCTACTTAGCATTAGCCAATTGTGCGACAGTGGATTCAAAATCAATTTTCAAGAAGGAATATGTTCGGGAGCTAGTAAAGATCTTTCTCAATCTTTTACTAGATGAAGACATGTGAACATTTATCTTCTGGATATAAAACCAAAAAGGTCTCAATGTCTAATTTCAGTTCAAGATGAAGCGAATCTTTGGCATCGAAAGCTTGGCCATGTCAACATGAAGCAAATTGCCAAGATCTCATCCAAGAAACTTGTTCATGGACTACCCAACCTGAAATATAAAAAATTTGACTTATGCACACCATGTGTGTTGGGAAAACATGTTAGAAATTCTTTTAAACCAACAAGAACTCGAAGCATTGGTGGAAAGAGATATTGCCTAGTAATTGTGGATGATTATTCTCAATTTATTTGGGTTTACTTTCTAGCAAGTAAGTTTGAAACATTTTCTCACTTTTCAAAGTTTGCCAAGAAAGTTCAGAATGAGAAAGGATATGCTATTTCAAGCATATGGATAGACCATGGAGGTGAGTTTGAAAATCAAGACTTTGCCAAATTCTGTGATGAATCTAGTTTTCAGCATGTTTTCTCCTTTCCATACACTCCAAAACAAAATGGAGTTGAGGAAAGAAAGAATAGATCTTTGCAAGAAATGACAAGAACTCTTTTAATAGAAAGTAATATTTATTCTCATTTTTGGGTTGAAGCAGTTTCTACAGCTTGCTATATTATTAATAGAGTATTCTTAAGGCCTATTTTGGAGAAAACTCCCTATGAGTTATTCAAAGGAAAAAAGTCAATTATTTCTTATTTTCATGTGTTTGGTTGCAAATGTTTTATCTTGAAAAATGCAAATGATCGACTAGTAAGTTTGAAGAGAAATCAGATGAATGAATTTTCTATGGCTACTCAACTTCAAGCAAAGCTTATAGAGTATTCAACAAGAAGACTCAGTCTATGGAAGGATCTATGAATGTCAAATTTCAAGACTCTTTGCAGAATCAACTGATTCAGACTCATCCTGAAGAATTTGAATCTGCTCCAGACCTTACAAAGTCTACCGCCTTTGAATGGCTTAGACTTCTAAGAACAACAACAAATGGAAGTTGAAGAATCAACTGAAGTAGAAGATCAGCAAAATGTTAGACCGACTAGTAACTAGAAGCACAAGTCTAGTCATCCCAAATAACTCATCATCAGTGATATTGATAAAGGGATTCGCACCAGATCCAAAAAGCAAGAAGAGTTTAGCGCTGTGGTACTTATTTCTAAAATAGAACCCATAGGCATAGAAGAAGCTTTAGCTGACGAAAGCTGGATTGAAGCTATGTAAGAAGAACTCAGATAGTTCAGCATTAACGATGTATGTGAATTAACTCCTAAACCAAAAGGTAAATCCATTATTGGAGCTAAATGGGTTTTCAGGAACAAGATGGACGAGAAAGAAAAAGTGGTCAGAAACAAAGCAAGACTCGTGGCTAAAGGATATACACAAGAAGAAGGGATAGACTATGATGAGACCTACGCACCGGTAGCAATGTTAGAAGCAATAAGATTATTACTTGCTTTTGCCTGTTATAAAAATTTCAGGTTATTCCAAATAGATGTCAAAAGTGCATTCCTAAATGGATTTATCTAAGAAGAAGTCTATGTGGAACAATCTCCCGGATTTGAAGACCACCCAAAGAGACCAGATTCAGTATTCAGACTGAAAAAGGCTCTATATGGATTAAAACAAGCACCTTGAGCATGATACAACAGGTTAAGTAAGTTTCTAATTCAAAATGGCTTTGTCAAAGGAAAAATGGATACTACCTTGTTTATTAAAAGAGAAGGTATAAACTTTCTATTTGTTCAAATCTATATTGATGATATTATATTTGGATCACCTAACGAAAACCCGTGCAAGAAGTTTTCTAAGTCTATGCAAGATGAATTTGAGATGAGCATGATGGGTGAACTATCTTTTTTCTCGGATTACAAGTGAAACAATTGAATGAAGGAATTTTCATTCACCAAGAAAAATATGCAAAAGATCTCGTTAAAAAGTTTGGATTAGAGAATTGCAAAAAGACTGAGATACCAATGTCAAGTTCTTCGAAGCTGGACAAAGATGAAGGAGGAAAGAAAGTTTACCATAAGCTCTATAGGAGTATTATTGGTTCACTTCTTTATTTGACTGCTTCTAGACCTGACATTTTATTTAGTGTTTGCATTTGTGCTAGATTTCAATCTGATATGAAAGAATCACATCTAATTGCTGCAAAACACATCATCAAATACGTTTCAACTACCTCAAAGTTAGGTCTGTGGTATCCCAAAGAATGAGACATTACTCTCTTTAAATATTCATATGCAGATCTAGCAGGTTGCAGAGTTGATAGAAAGAGTACTTCCGGTACTTGTCAATTACTGGGAAACAGGACAGTATCATGGTTCTCAAGGAAGCAAAGTACCGTATCTCTTTCAACAGCAGAAGCAGAGTATGTGGCCCTTCAGAGTTGTTCTCATATCTTATGGATAAAACAACAACTAAGAAACTTTGGAATCGAAGACTCATGCATCAAGATCAAATGTGATAACACCAGCGCAATCAATCTCACAAAGAATCAAATTCTTCATTGAAGGGCAAAGCACGTAGAGATTCGACATCACTTTATTAGAGATCATGTTCAAAATGGAGAAGTTATGATTCAATTCATTGAATCAAAGAATCAATCGGCAGACATATTTACAAAGCCACTAGAGAAAAGCATATTTGAGTCTATTCGCACCAAACTGAATCATCAAGTCTTTTATCCAATAAAGTCTGAAGGTACTTAGACTCAGAGGTAAAGTCTGAAGATGTTCAGACTTAGAAGACCAAGAGTTACAACTGTAAGTTATTTCGATACTAGGAATTCAATTTTTAGTTAAAGACTTGAAAATGTACAGTTACTTTTTAATCGGAAGAAGTACACTGTTAGTGCCATAAGTTGTGTACGGTGCTCACTTTGGTGCCAAAAGTTTCCGTTGGATTACTTAAGTGCCAAATCGGTGGACAAACGATCACTTTGGTGTCACTGGTGAAAGATTCCGGCCAAAATAATTATGTGGCTTTTAAAAAAATTAAATTGACAAGGCCTTTAAACAATGACATTTTGTTGTCCTACATGGATGACCTTACAAAAACGACATTGTTTAACTCATTTAGGGATTTTTTTGTTTTATTTGGGGATTGAAATTAGGGTTTTTCCGACCTAGTTCGTTCGGTCGTCGTCGCTCGACCTCTGCCGTCGTTGGGCCGCCATCACTTGCTCAGCCGCCATTGCTCGGCGCTATTCTGATGCCCTCAACAGCACACGAGGGAGCACCAGCCTCGGTCGCCGGAGCGTTGGTAATGGAAGACACAGGCTAGGCACTCATCGGGAAGATCAGAGATGGAGAGGGAGAAATCAATGGCGGCGCACTCGTTGGCGGCCTCCCCAAGCACCGGCTAGATCACAGCCTTCAACTTGGCCGCCGAGCGGCCGTCATCCGGGTTGGGGTCGGGGTCGGGGTTAGGGTCGGAGCTGCAGCCGCCGAGTGGCCATCGTCGAGGTTAGGGTCGGGGTTGGGGTCGGAGCAAGAGCCGCTGAGTGGCCATCGTCGAGGCCGGAGCTACAGCCGCTGAGTGGCCATCGTCGAGGTTAGGGTTGGGGTCGGGGTCGGGGTCAAAGCCGCGGCCGCCGAGTGGCCATTGTCGCGGTTGGGGTCAGGGTCAGAGTTGGGGTCGGAGCTACAGCTGCCGAGTAGCCATCGTTGGGGTCGAGGTCGAGGTTGGGGTCGGGGTCGGTGTTGGAGCCGTGGCCGCCAAGTGGCCATCGTTATGGTCGGGGGGGGGGGGCTATCGGAGTTGCGGCTGCCGAGTGCGGGGGTCGTCGAGGACGGTGACTGGCCGAAGATTTAGGGTTTTGAATTGGGGGAGACACCGAATGGCATTGTTTTGGTGTTAAGATGCTGACTGTACTCTCCAACAAGCCACATCAGCTTCAAAAATTAATAAAAAAGTGTCACGTCGGATTTCCGGCCAACCAGATCAAAGTTGGCACCAAAGTGAGCATTTTTCAAACTTTTTGGCACTTAAGTGATCCGACAGAAACTTTTGGCACCAAAGTAAGCGCCGTCTACACCTTATGGCACTAATAATGTACTTAGCCCTTTTTTAATCAGTAATTGATTGAAATTATCTTTCCAAGTTTTTGAATTTGTAGCATTTATTCATTTTCAAAAAGGCAGTTATTCTTTTTCGAAAAGGCATTTTTATTTTTTCCTTTATGACGATTCGTTTACCTTGCTTCACTTGCTTTATATACTGTTGAAATCCATTTTCTTTGTTTTCACTCTCAAACCCTAAAATACTAAACTCCCACTTGCTTTCACTTTCACTCTTGTTTAATCCAAAAAGTTTTCACCTTTTAGAGCAAGTTTGAGAATTTCTCCCTTGAAGCGACAATGTCTTCAAGAAAGTCTTCGAGAATCGCAAGCAGGGGACCACAACACATGCCTGATGGTCCTACACATTTCGATTTGACTGAGGAAGAAGATTCTTCTCCACCACAGCAACCAAGTTAGCAACAACCTTCTCAACAGTGTCAGTCTCCTCCTCCTACTCAACCAGAAGAAGAAATTTTGGAAGAAGTTGAACCTGTAAGAACGTTAACTCCTAAGGTTGCTTTCAAGCTTTATTTTAGTTTGAAAAGAGGAGGAACTGCTATGTCTTTGATCGATGAATATCTAAGAGAGAGAGAGAGGCTACAAAAATGAAACTCTATTTTTGCGCGGCATGGAGAAGATGGGTATTGCATAAAAAGGATCGGCTGAAAAAGCTTTTGCCAACTTTCCTAGTGACCCGCATTATGGCATGTTTAATTAGCTAGAAAGACAGGACGATGATGAATAAATGTTCACACATTTTCAGCCTAGAACGGGAGTGGCTGCAAATGTTCTTGGTGATGGATCGAGTCTATTCAGATCAAAGAATCACAAGAGGGTTTATTTGTATCTAATGAAGAGAGGGGTTATGAATCCTAGGAGCGTTGATTTTGATTTTTTTGACTCTGTGCAAGTAAATCTAAGGGAAAAGTTTGCACTTCTTCAATCGGAGCGCTTTTTGAATCTATTGTTGCTTATCTAGAACTCACAGCCTACTTTTATTCGAATTTATCCTTTGTGGATGCAAATAGTTTCTCTTTCACAGTAAGGGATAAGGAGTTTTTGGCGGATATGAACACTTTGGCTAACATGATTGAGGTGGAAAGAGTGAGTTTCCAACCAATTAGTGTGTCCGTTGCTCATGCTACTCTATCATTGGTGAAAGACAGGTTTGCTGAAGGCAAGATCTCCTACTTTAGGATGAATGCCTCCAACATTTTGCTGCATAAAATCATGATCAATTACATTCGTCCAAAATCAACATCCAAGACTGATGTGTTTCGGTCTAAAGCAAAATTGATGCATGCCATCAGTGCTTGATACAAATTCTCTCTGTCTCATACCATCTTGTTTCACATGAACAGGATAGTGGTGAAAGATAAGAGACAACTCTCTTATTTTGCTCTTATCACATGCCTTTTTAGGCATTTCAAAATTCACAAACTTGCACCTTTGTGTTTGACAAGCATCACTTCAATGGTAATTAGATTCAAAATGGTCACCAAGATGCGCCTGAAAGAGCTCAATAAGGTGTTAGAGCACATGAAGGAGAAGTCTCAAGTTAAGGCGAAACAGGACTCTACAGCGGCCAAAAGGAAAGGCAAGGAGCCCATGGATGCTCCAGCAAAGAAGAAGAGAACTCTCATCTTGCTGGATGAAGAGGATGAGGATGAGGATGAGGATGAGGATGAGATGACTCTTTTAGCCTTAAGGAACTTGAAGAGTTTCATTAGCTTTCGCGAGACTAGAGAAGAGACTAAGAGAAGAGATGAAGAAATAAGAGAGGAAGAAGAAGAAGTTGAAAGAAGAGAAGAGGAAAGAAGAGAAGATGAAGAGGAAGAAAAAGGTGAAGGAGAAGGGGAAGATGAAGGAAGAAGAGAAGGAGAGGAAGAAGAGGCTTGAGATGACTCTCTTGAGCCTACATTGACTGTATCATTGTCAAGCAACTCTGAAAAGACAAGGAGTGGAACTGCTGATGAGAAAGCAAAAGAAAAACATCACTCTCTTCCTGAAGTAGAACATGAAGAAGAATCCATTTCTCCTCCTAAAGGCACACAAACAGAGGGAGCGGTGGAAAAATGAGGCATTTCTTCACCTATTCTCACTAATGATGTTAGTCGATCTACAGTAGATCTAGAGGATGTGTATGCCTCTCACCATCCATAACCTGAATTTGAGGCATTCACTCCAAGTCACAGTAGACAAATTGCTAAATATCCCTCCACTCTCAAGACTCCAAGAACAGATTCGACTGGACCTAGTGCTGCTCTAACTCATTCAGCGAACTTTTCACGCATAATGGATGTTTTGATGGATTTAAAGAAGGGTTAGTATGGTTTGAACTATGAGATAAAGGATCTCAAAAAGGCTTTCTTGGCTACTTCAGTTTCTTTGCAAGAACAGTTACTTACCCTGAAGACTCAAGTGTAAGATCATGTAAAGGGTGAATATTTCCAGCAACTGAAGGAGATCATTGGGAAGATTGAGAAGAAAGTGAATTCCATGGGAGAATTCCAGCTTGTTTGCCTGCCCAAATAGCCTTGACTCTCTCTATTTTCAAACAACTATTTTTATTTGTTCTCCACTTTGTGCTATTGACAAAATGGGGGAGAAGTTTGATGCAGATTTGACTTTGGTTTGGATTAATTTACCTTTGGACTTATCTTTTGTTTGGTTGTGGATTGGACTTTTTGACTTTGGACTGTTTGATTTGATCTTTTGATGCTTGCAGTAACTTAGGCCATGACAATGATTATGGAAGGATAGTTATTTTGCAGGACTAACATGTTTTCTGTGGTTGCAGAATCGTTACTATCTATATCCTAATCTTCTTATCTTTTATGAGATACCTTTGTTTGCTTAAGTGTTGTTTTGCAAGACAAAAGAGTTCAAATCTGCGGGAAAGTTTTGTCACCATCAAAAATGGGGAGATTGTTGAGAAAACTTCCTTATTATTTTGAAGTTAACAAAACATTTCCATTAGTTTGGTCTAAAAACTTGCAAACTCTATCGTCAAAGCCTGAAGACCTCTAGACTCAAGATTTAAAGTCTACCCTCACTGATAGTTTCCAGACCGATGAAGAAAAGATTTACCCGACGAAGAGAAGACTTATCTAGATGCGAGTTATCTTTAAGGATTTGGCTCGTACGGTTGAAGAAAGTCTCACGGCTGGAGATAGCATCCTGTGATCAATTATTCTTATTGGAATCAATTCAGATAATCAAAATCTGCTGAAAGGCGAAGTATACTTGGAATATTCTACTTATGGAAATCTAGATCCTGTTTGTATGGGCGAGCATGATTGGTGGGCTATCATCATATTCCTTAAATAACTCGAGATCTCCTTAATTGATTCTATCCAATTGGTAGATTGGAAGAACTCTTTTGGTAAGTGCCAACGGTTATAAAGGTATGGAGGAGTATAAAAGGAAGACGCTCAAGTTATTCGAGTGTGTTCGTGAAAGAAAAATTTCAAAGTCTAAAGCTCCTAGTTCTTTGCTATTTTAATCGCCGAGCTTAAGTTGTACTCAAAAGAGAAATTAAATACTTGTGAGACCTTGAGAAAGTGTGGTAGAGTTTCTACACTATGATATCAAGGACGTGAGACTGTAAAATCTCTTTTGGTTCTTAGTGAAATCCAGCCAGTAGACTATTAGTACGGGAGAGTGGACGTAGGCTTGGTCTAAGCCGAACCACTATAAACCTTATGTTTCAATTCTCTTTCCCTAAACTCTTTACTTTAATTTGTAGCCTTATATAACTATTTATAGTCTTTTACATCATCAGTCTATTATCCTCAAAAGATGAATTAGTTTATTAAGTCTTGCAAAAACTTCTTTAACACCTATTCACCCCCTCTAGGTGTTCTTACTAGCTCTATCAGTATGAAGTTGGCTAACGTGGCGGGCCCCGAGGACATGTGTCGACGTGTGAATGGTTCAAAGTAAAATTGACGTGGCACTTTTAGGGTACACAATATTTTCTCCAAAGTCACATGCCAGCATCTCACAAACCCTCGTAAAAAGAAAACTGATTGACTAGTACATGGCTGCTTACCTATACTCCCTTCGTTAGGCGAATCAACAAAAGGAATCATGATTTCCATTTTTATAGTAGCCAACATTGTTTGTGGAAAATATGATTGCGCAAGTTTTAATTAAATGTACTCGTAAAAGAGCAAACCCTATAAAATTCACAAGAATAACAATTAATGTCCACCTTAATTAGAAATGATTCAACCACGTGCAAAAGTTTAACATCGAAACAAATGAAAAGGAAAAGATAGAAATTATATGTTGGTTTAGCTACAAGTAAACAAATATGCAACTACTTTGTGTTGGAGAAATCTTCTTGAAATGTTTTGAAGGCTGACAAAATGTTTCCATCAGTCTAGTTTGAAGGTTTGTAAACTCTGCTGTTTAAAGTTTGAAGACCTCCGGACAGCCAGACTCAAGATTCAAAGTCTATCCTCATTGACAGTTTATGATCTGTTGAAGAAAGGCTATCCAGAACTGGATGTTTCATTAAAGATATGACCTTATCGACTGAAGAAGATCTCTTGGCTGGATATGACATAACGGAGTCCTTTTAATTGATCAAGATTCATTCGAAGATTAAGGATTCGTTGATTGGCGAAATATTTGTGGAAGGTTCTACTTATGGAAACCGAGATCCTGATTGTATGGGCGAACATGATTGATGGGCTATCGACATATTCCTTTAATAGCTCGAATGATCTTCCTAATTGATTCCGTCCAACGGGTAGATTGGAGGAATTCCTTTGGTAAGTGCCAACGGGTATGATGGCGTAAATGAGTATATAAGGAAGACGTTCTAAGTTGTTTGAGAAGTGCGCGATAGAAGAATTCCAAAGTCTAAAGCTCCTTGTTGTTGGAGAAATCTTTCCAGAATATTTTGAAGCTGACAAAACATTTTTATCAATCTAGTTTGGAGCATTGCAGACCCTTCTATTTAGAGTCTGAAGACCTTCAGATCACTTGACTCAGCACACAAGACTCAAGACTCAAGACTATTCTCATTGACAGTTTCTAATCCAGCGACGAAGGCGATCCAGAGGTAAAGTGTTTGGTTGAGGATTTGGTCTTATCCACTGGAGAAGATCTCTTGCCTGGATATCATATAACGGATTATTTTATTCGAAATCAAGATCATTTGAAGATCCGATGATTGACGAAATATTCTTGGAAGGTTCTATTCTTGAAAACCAAGATCCTAATTGTATGGGCGAACAAGATTGATGGGCTATCGACATGTTCCTTTAATAGCTCGAATGATCTTCTTAATTGATTATGTCCAACGGGAAGATTGGAAGAATCCCTTTGGTAAGTGCCAACAGGTATGATGGCATAAAGGAGTATAAAAGGAAGACGTTCCAGTTGTTCTAGGATATGCATGATAGAGAAATTCCATAGTCTGAAGCTCCTTCATTATTAGTCAATTCATATTGAGCAAATCTGTATTCACAAAAGAGAGTCTATACTTAGTGATACCTTGAGGGAGTGTGGTAGATCTTCCACACCGTGAAATCAAGGGAGAACAGTGCTGTAACATCTCTTTGTTCATAGTAGAATTTAGCCAGTGGACTGTCAGTGCAGAAGAGTGGACGTAGGCTTGAAAAAAAATTGTCTCAATTCTATCAACTGTCTAGTATTGTGTGATTATCATGAGAAATTACTCTTTATACCTATTCACCCCCCTCTAGATACTTATACTAGCCATATCAATTGTTATCTGAGCGAGTGTACTCACTTTATTTGAAGTGTTTTACTTCAGAGGAAAAGATCCATGGCTAGTATGCTAGCTCCAGGGCTGGTGGAAGGGCAAAGCAATACCAGACCACCTTACTTTGATGGAAAGGACTACAACATCTGGAAAAACAAAATGAAAGCATTTCTTCGATCAAAGGATCCTCTAGAATGGGACAGAAACTGTTGAGACCAGCGGAATGACTTGGGAAGAGATAATCAAGAGACAAACTCTTGATGCAAAAGCTATTTATTCTTTATATTGTGCCTTGTCACCTAATGAATATAACATAATATCTTCTTGTGTTACAACAAAAGAAGTCTGGGATAGGTTACATATCACCTATGAAGGAACTGATCGAGTGAAAGATACCAGAATCAACATCCTTCTTGGTCAATATGAAGCCTTCAAAATGAAACCTGGAGAATCTATAACTGACATGTTTAGCCATCTTACAGAAATTGTAAATGGTCTTGAAAATCAAGGATAACCAATTTCTGATCCCATGAAGGTAAACAAGCTACTGCGTGGACTCTCCAAGGATTGGAATTACATAAAGACTTCAATAAGAGAGACACAAAGAATCATGCCGCTATCTGTCGACGAGATGGTTGGAACTCTTCAGTCTTATGAAGTGGAACGAATTAATGAAGACGAAGATCCAAAAGGTAAGAAATCCATTGCATTAAAATCAAATGATGATTATGATGTTACAGATTCTGAAGATGATATGAACGATGAGGAGCTTGCTCTTATGATAAGAAGATTCAGAAAGCTGAATAGAAAAGGAAGAAGGTTCAACTCAAGGAAACAAAGTTTCCAAAGACAGCAGACCAAGTCTGTAGATGATGAGGAACCAAACAAAGATGTAGTTTGCTTCGAATGTAAGAAAAATGGACATATCAGACCTAACTATCATCTTCTAAAGAAGAAGAAAGGAAAATTTGAAAAGTCTCAAAAGGCTCTCAAAGCCGAAACCTGGAGTGATACAGAGTGTGAAGAAAGTGATGATGAATATGCCAACTTATGTCTGATAGCGCAATCAGACTCAGACTCAAACTCTGGATCAAACTCAGACAGTGAATTTGAGGTAAGTAATTTTAAAATTCCTGTCAAGGTTTTTAAGTATATTGATGAGCTGTGTTTTAGTTTTAAGACTTCTCTCAAAAGGATTTCCGAACTTAAAAAGGAAAACTCTGCTCTAAAACAACAGGAAAACGTTTTAAAAGAAAGTGTTAAATGTTTAAACATGAATGTTTCCACTCTTAAAGAAAATGAAGATAGTCTTTTGAAAGAAAATGCTCTTTTAAAAACTGACTTATCAAATATCTCAAAGAAATTTTCAATAGGGTCCGAGAAACTTGAGAAAATTCTTTCAGCTCAAAGACCTTACTTCAATAAGTCTGGTCTAGGTATGACAGCATAAACTATTCCCTTGATTGATTTTCCTAAAGTAAAAGAAAGAATTAAGCAAAGACCTTCAAGAGAGGCTTACAAAAATCATTTCAAGAAGGCTTTTGTAAAGTCTATAGGTCGAAATGCCCTCAAGTTTTCAAAGTGCAATAGCCCGGATCACTTTGAAAAAGAGTGTCCTATGGTTTGGAAACCTGTTAAGAAAGCATGGGCTAATATTGTTTATCTTACTAACACCAATGGACCCAAGAAAATATGGGTACCAAAGAAAGCTTGAGACTCTCTTTTAAGTGCAGATCTCCATAAAGAAAAATGTAAAGTGGTATCTGGACAGTGGATGCTCGAGACATATGACGGGAGACTCAAATTGCTTTATAAAGATCGTTCAAGTAAATGGTGGAAAAGTCTCATTTGGAGGAAACAGCAAAGGAAGAATTGTGGGATTTGGAACTGTGAAAATTGGAAATCTCACAATAAGTAATGTTTCCCTAGTGGAAGGACTCAATTACAATCTTCTCAGCATCAGCCAACTGTGTGATACTGGTTTTAAGATCTTCTTTCAAGAAGGAATATGTTCTGGAACCAATAAAGACTCTACTCAGTCTTTCATGGGTCGAAGGCATGGAAATATTTATCTCTTGGATGTGAAACCGGATGAATCGCAATGCTTAATCTCAATTCAAGACGAAGCATGCTTATGGCACAAAAAGCTTGGTCACATCAATATGAAGCAATTAGCCAAAATCTCAACAAAGCAGCTTGTTCGTGGTCTACCCAATTTATTATACCAAAAGTCTGATCTATGCACTCCATGTATATTGGGAAAGCAAGTAAGAAATTCATTTAAGCCAATAAATCATGTCTCTACTAATCATGTACTACGCAAATGCTCTGCATATGGATCTCTTCGGACCAACCGTAACCCGAGCATTGGAGGTAAGAAATATTGCCTAGTAATTGTGGACGATTACTCCCGATTTACTTGGGTATATTTCCTTGCAAGTAAGTCCGAAACCTTCTTGTATTTTGAAAAATTTTGAAAAAGGATGTGTTATCTCAAGTATAAGAACAGATCATGGAGGTGAATTTGAAAATCAAGATTTTACAAAATTTTGTGATAAATCTGGCTTTAAGCATGTGTTCTCCTCTCCATATACTCCTCAGCAAAATGGAGTTGTGGAAAGAAAGAATAGATCTCTTCAAGAAATGGCTAGAACTCTTTTAATTGAAAGTAAGATTTCTTCACGATTTTAGGCTGAAGCTATTTTAATAGCGTGCTATATCATCAATAGAGTCTTTTTAAGACCTATTCTAGAGAAAACCCCTTATGAGTTATTCAAAGGTAAGAAGCCTATTGTTTCGTACTTTCATGTGTTCGGTTGCAAATGCTTTATACTGAAAAATGCAAAAGATCAAGTTGGTAAGTTTGAAGAAAGATCAAATGAAGGCATCTTCCTTAGACATTCTACATCAAGCAAAGCCTACAGAGTCTACAACAAGAAGAGTCAATCTGTGGAGGAATCAATGAATGTCAAATTTCAAGATTCTATGCAAAATGAATCCAGTCAAACTCATCATGAAGAATCTGAACCTACTCTAGACTCTCCAAAGCTTACAACTCAAGAAGCATCTCAGACTCTGGAAGACAAGCATCAAGCTGTTCGTGAAGATTCAAGTAAAGAAAGAGATCATCAACCTGACGAATCAACTAGTAACTGGAAGCATAAGTCCAGTCATCCCAAAGATCTTATTATTGGCGACATTAATGAAGGAATTCGCACAAGATCCAAAAGCGCGAAGAGTCTAGTGCTGTGGCTCTCATTTCTAAAATTGAACCAAAAAGTATAGAAGAAGCTTTATCTGATGAAAGCTGGATTGAAGCTATGCAAGAAGAGCTCAGACAGTTCAACATTAATGATGTTTGGGAATTGACATCTAAACCAAAAGGTAAAACTGTTATTGGAGCTAAATGGGTGTTCAGGAACAAGATAAATGAGAAAGGAAAAGTCGTAAGAAACAAAGCAAGACTCGTGGCCAAGGGTTATATGCAAGAAGAAGGAATAGACTATGATGAGACTTACGCACCAGTAGCAAGGTTAGAAGCTATTCGATTATTACTTACATTTGCTTATTATAAAAATTTCAGGTTATTCCAAATGGACGTCAAAAGTGCCTTCCTAAATGGATTTATCCATGAGGAAGTTTATGTGAAACAACCACCAGGGTTTGAAGACCCAAAGAAGCCAGACTCAGTCTTCAGACTGAAAAAGGCCTTGTATGGTTTAAAGCAAGCACCTCGAGCTTGGTACGACATACTAAGTAAGTTCTTAATACATAATGGTTTTGTCAAAGGTAAAGTAGATACTACTCTATTTATCAAAAAGGAAAACAAAAGCTTTTTACTTGTTCAAATATATGTGGATGATATTATTTTTGGATCCTCTAATGAAAGTCTGTGCAAGAAATTCTCTAAGTCTATGTAGGATGAGTTTGAAATGAGTATGATGGGAGAGTTAACCTTCTTTCTTGGACTCCAAGTAAAACAATTGAAGGAATGAACTTTTATTCATCGAGAAAAATATGCTAATGATCTTGTCAAAAAGTTTGGATTGGAAAAGTGCAAAAAGACCGACATACCGATGTCAAGTTCTTTGAAAATAGACAAAGATGAAGAAGGGAAGAAAGTTTATCGAAAGCTGTACAGGAGTATCATCGGTTAACTTCTTTATCTTACTGCCTCTAGACTTGACATTTTGTTGAGTGTTTGCATATGTGCTAGGTTTCAATCAGATCCTAGAGAATCTCATCTCAGTGCTGTGAAACGTATTATTATATACGTTGCTTCATCTTCAAGCATCGGTCTTTGGTATCCTAAGAAGGGAGACTTTAATCTTCTTGGATATTCAGACGCAGATCTAGCCGGTTGCAGAGTTGATAGAAAGAGCACCTCGGGAACTTGCCAGTTGCTTGGAAGCAGGACAGTGTCTTGGTTTTCAAGGAAACAAAATACTGTGGCTCTCTCTACAACATAAGTAGAGTATGTAGCTCTTGGAAGTTGTTGTTCGCAAATTCTGTGGATAAAACAACAGCTACAAGACATTGGAATTGAAGACTCATGCACTGAGATTAGATGTGACAACACCAGCGCAATCAATCTTACTAAAAATCCAATTCTTCACTCAAGGGCAAAGCATATAGAGATTCGACATCACTTCATTAGAGATCATGTTCAAAATGGAGAAATCTCGATTCAATTTGTTGATTCAAAGAGCCAACTAGCGGATATATTCACAAAGCCTTTGGAGAAGAATCAATTCGATATTATCCGTTCCAGACTCAACATTTTGAAGCTTGAGGAAGTTAAAGTCTAGAGACTCTCAGACCCTCAGACTCAGACATTCATGGCTATAGACTGTAAGTTGTTCAATCTCGAAAAGGTACGATCATTCGTTCCAATTAAAATTGATTTATATTATCTTTAAAAATGGAATTTTGCCTTTTCAAAAAGATAACTTCTATTTAAAATGGCAGTTTTCTTTAAAAAGGGCGGTTATCGTTTTTAAAAAGGGACGACTGTTCACTTTACTTTATGTCGATTGGCTTTTTCCTCTTTTAAATTGGGTTATATATATACAGTCAGTTGTTTTCTTCGCTTAACTCCAAAACCCTAAAAAGCATTCTCCTCCCAATCCTATCTCGACTTCGTGTTCATCTTCAAGAAAGTTGTCATCTTTTCTTGGGAAAGCGAGTCAAGGAATCTTTCAACTACAAGGAACGATGTCTTCTTCGAGAAAGTCTTCAAGAATCGCAAGCAGGGGACCACAGAGAATGAGGGAGGGTCCTACCCATTTCGATCTCACCGAGGAGGAAGAGTTACCGAGACAACGATAGAGCCCGATTCACTCTCAACCACGTCACTCTCCACCATCTACCCCACAGGGTGTGGGTCAACAACCGGAGGAAGAAATAATCGAGTAAGTAGACCCTGTAAGAGTCCAAAAACCCTCTTTTATTTACAAGCCATATCGTGCTTTAAAGAGCACTGGTACTCCGCTGAACTATGTAGATGATTTCCTTAAAGACAAGGGTTATGGAAATGAGTATGTCTTTTTGCGACGAATGGAGGATTTGGGAATTGCTCCCAAAGGAAAGGCTGAGGAAGCACTTGCAAACATTCCAAGTGACCCTCGTGTAGGAGGATTGAATCCCACTGACGGGAACGATGATGATAAACTGTTTAGTGAATTCCAACCTAGGATGGGTGTTGCTGCGAAGGTTAAGGGAAAAAGAGTAGAGTTGTTCAAATCGAAGGAACATGAGGATCTGTTCTTCAAACTGTTGAAACGTGGGGTGATAAACCCCAGGAGCGTTGATTTCGACTTTCTGGATGCCATCAATGTGAACTTGAGGGAGAAGTTCAATCTTCTTCAACTTGAGCAATTTTGCTCCGACACCACAGACGGCTATGCACAATTGACAGCATATTTCTATTCAAATCTCAGCTTCTTAGATGCGAATAGAATATCCTTCAGTGTTCGAGACCAAGACTATGTGGTAAATGTGGACATGTTGGCAGATATAATTAGGGTTGAAAGAGGACGATATCAACCGGTCAAGGTTTCAATTGCTCGTACCACAATAGAACTCGTCAAAGACAGGAATACAGAAGGGGGAATTACCTACACAAGAATGCGTGCCATCAACATCTTGCTTCACAAAATTGTGATCAACTGTCTTAGGCAAAAATCAACATCCAAGACTGACGTGTCTAACTCTGAGGCGAAATTGATGTACGCGATCAATTCAGGGAGAAAGTTCTCTCTCCCTCATACCATTCTCTTCCACATGTACAGAGCGATGGTGAAGGACAAGGGCCAGTTGCCTTACTAAGGTCTTGTGACTAAGATCTTCAGACACTTGAAAATTGAACCTCCACAAACTCTTTGTGTTCGACCATGCGACAAAATGGTGGTGGGTTTGAAAATGCTGACAAAAATGCGTCTAAAAGGGCTTGATAAGGCAATGGAGAAGTTCAAAGTGAAAACTCCAGTCAAATCTCATCCAGTATCTTCTGCATCAAAAAGGAAAGGGAAGGAGCCCATGGGTGCTCCATCCAAAAAGAAAAGAGCTCTTATCATAGAAGATGAAGATGAAGAGGATGAACTCACTATCTCTACCTTGGCATTGAAAAGGCTCAGTCGTTCTATACCCGAATCAACGGAACGACGGGAAAAAGGAAAAGAAGCAGAGGAGAAAGAAGAGAAAGAAAAAGAAGAAGAGGAGAAGGAAGTTGAAGAAGAAGAAGAAGTAGTCAAAGAAAAGTCTGTAGATGAAGCCAGAGAGAAAGGCAATCAAGACGTTGACGAGCATGACCATCACTCTTCCCCAATTGAGGCCTTAAAAACAGGGGGAGATGGCGAGCAAGGAATGACTACACCATATCCTGTCAACAGTGAAGGTGTGAGTCGCTCACCAGCAAATCTAGAAGATCTTCAGTCTTCTCAAATGCCTGAGGAAGGACATGATACCTCAACGCCAAATCTGCGCGATTACAACGAAGTTCCATCATCTGCCTTTACTCCATCGGATAGAGCAAATGCCAGCACGCAGATGGACACTACAACAGATTTTTGTCGCATCCTTGATCTTCTTCTGGAAATGCAGGGTCAAATGTATGCTTTGGAATGTGAACTTCAAGTCTTGAAGAATGCTGGACAAGCGTCTTCTATTACCCTGTCGGATCAAATGCAAGACCTCGCTCTTTAAATTCAAGCAAATGCCAAAGGGGAAGAGGTGGCACATCTACGGGAAGACTTGAAGAGGCTGGAAGACATCTACAGTCGATGGGAGATTTCCAGCTTGTGCGAGTTCCTAAGCAGACTTGACTTTTTTCTCACCTTTTTAATGATGACAAAAATGGGGAGAATTGCAATCTTTGAACTTTGACTTTAAATTTTTTACATTAGTTTGTTTGGATATTTGTTTTGAGTATGACTTGGGTGTGGATTTGAAATTGACTGTTGCATTTATATCAAGTGTTATTGTATGGCTTTACTCATGAAAGACTAACCTATTTTATGTGGATGCAGAGTCTAGTTGAGTTGTTAATCTTTATGAGATATCCATATTGCTTGAGTAATGTTTTGCAGGTCAAAGTTGTTCAAATCTACAGAAAAGTTTTGTCACCATAAAAAATGGGGAGATTGTTGGAGAAATCTTTCCAGAATATTTTGAAGCTGACAAAACATTTTTATCAATCTAGTTAGGAGCATTGCAGACCCTTCTATTTAGAGTCTAAAGACCTTCGAATCACCAGACTCAGCACACAAGACTCAAGACTCAAGACTATTCTCATTGACAGTTTCTAATCCAGCGACGAAGGCGATCCAGAGCTAAAGTGTTTGGTTGAGGATTTGGTCTTATCCACTGGAGAAGATCTCTTGGCTGGATATGATATAACAGATTCTTTTATTCGAAATCAAGATCATTTGAAGATCCGATGATTGACAAAATATTTTTGGAAGGTTCTATTCTTGGAAACCAAGATCCTGATTGTATGGGCGAACAGGATTGATGGGCTATCGACATGTTCCTTTAATAACTCGAATGATCTTCTTAATTGATTCTATCCAACGGGAAGATTGGAAGAATCCCTTTGGTAAGTGTCAACAGGTATGATGGCATAAAGGAGTATAAAAGGAAGACGTTCCAGTTGTTCTAGGATATGCACGATAGAGAAATTCTAGAGTTTGAAGCTCCTTGATTATTAGTCGATTCATATTGAGCAAATCTGTATTCACAAAAGAGAGTCTATACTTAGTGATACCTTGAGGGAGTGTGATAGATCTTCTACACCATGAAATCAAGGTAGAACAGTGCTGTAACATCTCTTTGTTCATAGTGAAATCCAGCCAGTGGGCTGTCAGTGCAGAAGAGTGGACGTAGGCTTGAAATAAGCCGAACCACTATAAACCTTGCGTTCAATTTTCTCTTCCCTACTCTCAGTCTTATTTTGATTGTTGTCTGTTTATTGACGAGAAAAAAAATTGTCTCAATTCTATCAACTGTCTAGTATTGTGCGATTACCATAAGAAATTACTCTTTATACCTATTCACCCCCCTCTAGGTACTTATACTAGCCATATCACTTGTTATTTAGTCAATTCCGTTGAGCGAAATCTTGTACACAAAAGAGAGTTTATATTTGTGAGAAACCTTGAGGAAGTGTGATAGAACATCTACACTATGGAATCAAGGAAAAGTTGTGCTGTAACATCTCTTTAGTTCATAGTGGAATCCAACCGATAGGCTGTCAGTGCGGAAGAGTGGACGTAGGATTGGGATAAGCCGAACCACTATAAACCTTGTATTTAATTTTCTCTTCCCTACTCCTTAACTTTATCTTGATCGTATTTCATTTTGTTAACCAAAAGAGAACTCCCTTTCTATAGTTTGCCTAGTATTGCTTTCGTATCTCGAGAAATTATTTTTACACCTATTCACCCCCTCTAGGTGTTTATACTAGCTATCTCAATTGGTATCAGAGCTTGTGTACTCACTTTGTTTGAAGTGTTTTACTTCAGAGTTAAAGATCCATGGCTAGTATGTTGGCTCCAGGGCTGGTAGAAGGGCAAAGCAATACCAGACCACCTTACTTTGATGGAAAGGATTACAACATATGGAAAAACAAGATGAAGGCGTTCCTAAGATCAAAGGATCCACTGGAATGGGACGTTGTAGAAAGAGGAATCATTCCTAAAACTGCACCTGTCTCAGAGAAAGGAAAAGATACTGTTGAGTCTAGTGAAATGACTCAGGAAGAGATAATCAAGAGACAAGCTCTTGATGCATAAGCAATTTATTCTTTATATTGTGCTTTATCACCTACTTAATATAACAAAATATCTTCTTGTGTTATAGCAAAAGAAGTCAGGGATAGATTACATATTACCTATGAAGGAATCGATCGAGTGAAAGAGACTAGAATCAACATTCTCCTCGGTCAATACGAAGCCTTCAAAATGAAATTAGGAGAATATATAACTAACATGTTTAGTCGTTTTATAGATATTGCGAATGGTCTTGAAAATCAAGGTCAACCAATTTCTGATCCCATGAAAGTAAACAAGCTACTACGTGGACTCTTTAAGGATTGGAATCACATAAATACCTCAATCAAAGAGATCCAAAGAATCATGCCACTATATGTTGATGAGTTGGTTGGAACTCTTCAGTCTTATGAAGTGGAACGAATCAATGAAGACGAAGACCCTAAAGGTAAGAAATCCATTGCATTAAAATCCAATGATGATTATGATGTTGCAGATTCTGAAGACGATATGGACGATGAGAAGCTTGCTCTCATGATAAGAAGATTCAGAAAGCTGAATAGAAAAGGAAGAAGATTCAATCCAAAGAAACAAAGTTTTCAAAAGCAGCAAACTAGATCTGTTGAGGATGATGAATCAAACAAAGATGTAGTCTACTTTGAATGTAAGAAAAATGGGCACATCAAACCCAACTGTCCTCTTCTGAGGAAGAAGAAAGGAAAAGTTGAAAAGTATCGAAAAGCTCTTAAAGCATAAACCTTGAGTGATACAGAGTGTGAAGAAAGTGATGATGATTATGCCAATATATGTCTAATGGCACAATCGGATTCAGATTCAAACTTCGAGACAGAATCAGATTCAGACAGTGAATTTGAGGTAAGTAACTTCAAAATTCCTCTTAAAGTTTCTAAATACATTGAAGAGTTATGTTTTAGTCTTAAAACTTCTCTTAAAAAGATTTTTGAACTCAAAAAGCAAAATTCTGCTTTAAAACAACAAGAATATGTTTTGAAAGAAAATGTGAAATGTTTAGATATGAATGTTTCTTCTCCTAGAGAAAGTGAAGATAATCTTTCAAAAGAAAATGCATTCTTGAAAAATGACATCTCAAACATTTCTAAAATATTTTCTATAGGTTCTGAGAAACTGGAAAAAATTCTTTCTGTTCAAAGACCTTATTTCAACAAATCTGGTTTGGGAATGACAGCTAAAACCATTCCTTTAATTGATTTTCCTAAAGTGAAGGAAAGAATCAAACAAAGACCCTCAAGAGATGCTTACAAAAATCATTTTAAAAGGACCTTTGTAAAACCAGTAGGTCGCAATGCTCTCAGATGTTCAAAGTGCAATAGTACAGATCATTTTGAAAAAGAATGTCCTATGGTTTGGAAACCTGTCAATAAAGTATGGGCAAAAATCGCATATCATACTAATACGAATGGACCCAAGAAAAGATGGGTACCAAAGAAAGTTTCAGTTTCTTTTTAAATCTAGGTCACTATCAAGAAAAAGGTAAAATGGTAAATGGATAGTGGATGCTCAAGACATATGATAAGAGATTCAAATTGCTTCATAAGACTTGTTCAAGTAAATGGTGGAAAAGTCTTATTTTGAGAAAACATTAAAGGAAAAATTGTGGGATTTGGAACTGTGAAGATTGGAAACCTCACAATAAGCAATGTTTCTTTAGTTGAATGACTCAATTACAATCTGCTCAGTGTCAGTCAGCTATGTGATACCGGTTTCAAAATCTACTTTCAAAAGGGTATATGTTCAGGAACCAGTAAAAACTCTACTCAGTCATTTATGGGTCGAAGACATGGAAATATCTACCTCTTAGATGTGAAACCAAATGAATCCCAATGTCTAATTTCAATCCAAGACGAAGCAAGCTTATGGCACAGAAAGCTTGGACACATCAATATGAAGCAGATAGCCAAAATTTCAGCAAAGAAGCTTGTTCGTGGTCTACCCAATTTATCATACCAAAAGTCTGACCTATGTACACCATGCATATTGGGAAAACAGGTAAGAAATTCCTTTAAACCAATAAATCAAGTTTCGACTAATCGTGTACTACAGCTTCTGCATATGGATCTCTTTGGACCAACCAGAACACAGAGCATTGGAGGTAAGAAATATTGCCTGGTAATCGTGGATGACAACTCACGATTTACTTGGGTGTATTTCCTGGCAAGTAAGTCTGAAACTTTCTCTTATTTTGAAAAATTTACAAAGTTTTGTGATGAATCTGGTTTTCAGCATTTGTTCTCCTCTCCATAAACTCTAGAACAAAATGGAGTTGTAGAAAGAAAGAATGGATCGCTTCAAGAAATGGCTAGAACTCTTCTAATTGAAAGCAACATCTCCTCACGATTTTGGGCTGAAGTAGTTTTTACAGCATGTTATATTATTAATAGAGTTTTTCTAAGGCCTATTCTAGAAAAAACCCCCTATGAATTATTCAAAGAAAAGAAGCCTATTGTTTCATATTTTCATGTGTTTGGATGCAAATGTTTTATACTGAAAAATGCAAATGACCGAGTTGGTAAGTTTGAAGAAAAGTCAGATGAAGGCATCTTCCTTGGATATTCAACCACAAGCAAAGCGTACAGAGTCTACAACAAAAAGACTCAAATTGTGGAAGAATCAATGAATGTCAAATTTCAGGATTCTATACAAAATGAATCTATTCAGACTCATCTTGAAGAACGTGAACCTGCTCTAGACTCTACAAAGTCTAAATCTCAAGAAGTAGCTCAGACTTTGAAGGACCAGCAGCAAGTGACTGTTGAAGATTCAAGTGAAGGAAGTGACCATCATTCTGACAAATTAACTAGCAACTGGAAGCATAAGTCTAGTCATCCCAAAGATCTTATCATTGGCGACATTAATGAAGGAATTCCCACAAGATCCAAAAGGCGCAAAGAGTCTAGTGCTGTGGCTCTTTTCTGAAATAGAACCCAAAAGCACAGATGAAGCTTTATCTGATGAAAGCTGGATTGAAGCCATGCAAGAAGAGCTCAGGCAATTCAGTATCAATGATGTCTGGGAATTGACTCCAAAACCAAAAGGTAAATCTGTTATTGGAGCTAAATGGGTTTTCAGAAACAAGATGGACGAGAAAGGCAAGGTCGTAAGAAACAAAGCAAGACTTGTGGCCAAGGGATACAAGCAAGAAGAAGGGATAGACTATGACGAAACTTACGCACCAGTAGCAAGGTTAGAAGCAATTTGTTTATTACTTGCATTTGCTTGTCATAAAAATTTCAGGTTATTCCAAATGGATGTCAAAAGTGCTTTCCTAAATGGATTCATCCATGAGGAAGTCTATGTGGAACAACCACCTGGGTTTGAAGACCCAAGGAAACCAGACTCAGTATTCAGACTCAAAAAGGCCTTATATGGCTTAAAACAAGCACCTCGAGCTTGGTACGACAGGTTGAGTAAGTTTCTAATTTAAGACGGTTTTGTGAAAGGTAAAGTAGACACTACTCTTTTTATTAAAAGAGAAAGCAAAAGTTTTCTGCTTGTTCAAATATATGTCGATGATATTATTTTTGGATCCTCTAATGAAAGTCTGTGCAAGAAATTCTCTAAGACTATGCAGGATGAATTTGAAATGAGCATGATGGGTGAGTTAACCTTCTTTCTCGGGCTTCAAGTAAAACAATTGAAGAAAGGAACTTTTATTCATCAATAAAAGTATGCAAATGATCTTGTCAAAAAGTTTGGACTGAACAATTATAAAAAGGCTGATATACCAATGTCAAGTTCCTTGAAGATAGACAAAGATGATGGAGGAAAGAAAGTCGACCAAAAATTATACAGAAGTATCATCGGTTCACTTCTTTATCTTACTGCTTCTAGACCTGACATTTTGTTTAGTGTTTGCATTTGTGCCAGATTTCAAGCAAACCCTAAAGAATCTCATTTAAGTGCTACAAAGCGTATTATTAAATACATTGCTTCAACTTCAAGCATCGGTCTCTGGTATCCTAAAAGAGGAGACTTTACTCTTCTTGGATACTCAGACGCAGACTTAGCCGGATGCAGAGTTGATAGAAAGAGCACCTCGGGTACCTGTCAACTACTTGGCGGCAGGACATTGTCTTGGTTTTCAAGAAAGCAGAGTACAATAGCTCTCTCTACAGCAGAAGCAGAGTATGTAGCTCTCAAAAGTTGCTGTTCACAAATTCTGTGGACAAAACTACAGCTAAGAGACTTTGGAATTGAAGATTCATGCACGGAGATTAATTTCGACAACACCAATGCAATCAATCTTACCAAAAATCATATTCTTCATTCAAGAGCAAAGCATATAGAGATTTGACATCACTTCATTAGAGATCATGTTCAAAATGGAGAAGTTTCGATTTAGTTTGTTGATTCAAAGAACCAACTGGCGGATATATTTACAAAGCCTTTGGAGAAAAATCAATTTGAAATTATTCGTTCCAGACTCAACATTTTTAAGCTTGAAGAAATTAAAGTCTAAAGACTCTCAGACTCTCAGACTCTCGGACTCTCGGACTCAGACAATTATGGGTCTTGACTGTAAGTTATTCTCCCTTATATATTAATTCTCGAAAAGGTACGATCATTGATAATTGATTTCCGTGAAAAGTGCAAGTCTACCATTTCAAAAATTAATTTCTATTTAAAATGGCAGTTAGTTTTTTTTTAAAAGGACAGTTAATTTTTAAAAAGGCATCTTTTCACCTTCCTTTATGACGTTCCGTATGCTCCCTTTTTAATCGATTATGCAATGTTGCTTCTTCTTCGCTTTACTCTCCAAAAACCCTAAAAAGAACCGATCTTTCATTCCTGTTTTCTTCTCTTGCCTAATCTTCGAAAAAGTTGTCATTTTTCTTGGGAAAGTCAAGCAAGAAATCTTTCAAAGAATGAGAAAGATGTCGTCTTCAAGAAAGTCTTTGAGAATCGCAAGCAGGGGACAACAGCGAATGAGTGAGGGGCCTACGCACTTCGATCTCACCGAAGAAGAGGAGTCTCCAAATCAGCAACAGAGTCCACAACATTCTCAGCAGCGTCATTCTCCACCATCTAGTCCTCAAAATGTTGGTCATCAACAAGAAGAAGAAATCGTTGAAGACGTAGATCCTGTAAGAGTTCAAAGGCCCTCTTTTATTTATCAGCTTTATCGTGTTTTAAAAGGGACTGGTATTCCATTGAACTACGTCAATGATTTTCTTAAAGACAAAGGATATGGGAATGAATATATCTTTTTGCGGAAAATGGAAAGTTTGGGAATTGCTCGTAAAGGGGTGGCAAAAGAATCCCTTGCAAATATCCCAAGTGATCCTCATGATTGGGGATTTAATCCGATATATGGGAATGATGATAACAAATTGTACAACCAATTTCAACTGAGGATGGGTATTGCGGCGGAAAATCGAGGAAAAATGGGAGAGTTGTTTAGATCGAAGGAACAGAAGGATCTATACTCAAAATTGCTGAAGCATGGGGTGATAAACCCTAGGAGTGTGGATTTTGATTTTCTGGATGCTGTAAATGTCAACTTGAGAGAAAAGTTTAGTTTTCTTCAACTTGAGCAGTTCTGTTCTGACACCACATAAGCTTATGCTGAATTAACTGCTTATTTCTATTCGAATCTTAGTTTCTTGGATGCGAATAGATTTTCTTTCAGTGTCAATGATCAAGACTTTGTAGTGGATATGGATATGTTGGCAGATGTGTTAGGGGTTGAGAGAGGAAGATATCAACCGATCAAAGTTTCTATTGCTCGTGCTACATTGGAACTTGTTAAGGACAGGAGAACAGAGGAAAATATTTCCTACCTAAGGATGAGTGTGTTCAACATTCTGCTTCACAAGATTGTGATCAATTACCTCAGACCGAAATCAACTTCCAAGATTGATGTTTCAAGTTCAGAGGCAAAGCTAATGTATGCCATCATCACTAGGAAAATTTTTTCTCTTCCTCACACTGTTATGTTCCACATGTATAGAGCATTGGTGAATGACAGATGTCAACTTCTTTATCCAAGTCTTGTAACGAAGTTATTCAGACATTTGAACATTCAGCCTCCACAAATTCTTTGTGCTCGATTGTGTGATCATATGGTGGTAGGGCTAAAAATGGTGACCAAGATGCGTCTAAAGGAGCTAAGCAAGGCGTTGGAGAAATTTAAGGAGAAGACTCCTATAAAGTCTCATCAAATCTCTTCTGCATCAAAAAGAAAAGGAAAGGAGCCCATGGTTGCTCCATCCAAAAAAAGGAGAGCTCTCATCGTTGAAGATGAAGATGATGAGGAAGACATCACCATCTCTGCAATGGCGTTGAAACATCTAAGCCGTTCTGCTCCAGTGAAAGACTCAGAACAGAGGACTCAAGAAAGAGAAGAGAAAGAAGTAGAGGAGAAGGAAGTAGAGGAGAGAGAAGCAGAAGAAAAGGATGCTAAGGAGGCAAGGGATGAAAAAGAAGAAGAAGAAAGAGCACTTGGTGAAAAAGAACCAAAAGAAGAAGAAGAGAGAATGAATCAAGAGGAAGGAGTGCCTGAAAAACACTCTTCTCCACCTGAAGGCATAGAAACAGGGGGAGATAATGAGAAAAGAGGGATGTCAGCTGCTACCAGTGAGGGAGTCAGCCGCTCTCCAACCGACCCAGAAGACATTTATGCCTCTCATTTTCTTGAAGAAGAACATGATGCTTCATCGCCAAATTTGCGTGATTATTCTAATATGCCATCGTCTGCAGATCGTGCTGAAGCTAGTACGCAGACCGACAGCTCAGCAAATTTTCGCAGAATTATGGATATTCTCTTGGAGATGCGCAGTCAAATCTATGCTCTGGGATGCAAGATTCAAAACTTACAGAATGCAGGTCAAGTTTCTTCAGGTTCCTTGAAAGATCATATCCAAGCCCTCTCTGTTCAGATTCAGGCTAATGCTAAGGGTGAGGAGGTTGCACAACTGAAGGAAGACTTGAAAAGGCTGGAAGGGATCGTTCAGTCCATGGGAGATTTCCAGCTTGTCCGCGTTCCCAAGCAATCTTGACTTTATTCCATTTTCTTCTCAACATTTTTAATGCTGACAAAAATGGGGAGAAGTGCAAGATTTGAATCAAACTTTGAATTTTAATCGTTTGGATTGTTTGATTTGGATTGATGTTTGACTTTATTTTTGTGTCTGGATTTAAATTTGGATTTGACTACTATTGACTGACTGCTATTGATATCTTATGGATGGCTTTATCATATTCAAGACTAACCTATTTTCTGTGATTGCAGATTCTAGTGTTATTCATTTAACCATTTATCTTTATAAGATATGTATATTTGTTTGAGAAATGTTTTGCAGGTGAAAGTTATCCAAATCTGTAGGATATTTTTGTCATCATCAAAAAGGGGGAGATTGTTGGAAAAATCTTCTTGAAATGTTTTGAAGCTGACAAAACGTTTCCATCAGTCTAGTCTGAAGGTTTGCAGACTCTGCTGTTTAAAGTCTGAAGACCTCTGGACAGCCAGACTCAAGATTCAAAGTCTATCCTCATTGACAGTTTCTGATCCGTTGAAGAAAGGCTATCCAGAATTGGATGTTTCATTAAAGATATAACCTTATCGACTGGAGAAGATCTCTTGGTTGGATATGACATAACAGAATCCTTTTAATTGATCAAGATTGATTCAAAGATTAAGGATCCATTGATTGACGAAATATTCGTAGAAGGTTCTACTTATGGAAACCGAGATCCTAATTGTATGGGCGAACATGATTGATGGGCTATCGACATGTTCCTTTAATAGCTCAAATGATCTTCCTAATTGATTCCGTCCAACGGGTAGATTGGAGGAATTCCTTTGGTAAGTGCCAACGGGTATGATGGCGTAAAGGAGTATATAAGGAAGACGTTCTAAGTTGTTCGAGAAGTGCGCAATAGAAGAATTCCAAAGTCTAAAGCTCCTTGTTATTTAGTCAATTCCTTTGAGCGAAATCTTGTACGCAAAAGAGAGTTTATATTTGTGAGAAACCTTGAGGAAGTGTGATAGAACATCTACACTGTGGAATCAAGGAAAAGTTGTGCTGTAACATCTCTTTTGTTCATAGTGGAATCCAGCCGATAGGCTGTCAGTGCGGAAGAGTGGACGCAGGCTTGGGATAAGCCGAACCACTATAAACCTTTTGTTTAATTTTCTCTTCCCTACTCCTTAACTTTATCTTGATCGTATTTCATTTTGTTAACCAAAAGAGAACTCCCTTTCTATAGTTTGCCTAGTATCGCTTCCGTATCTCGAGAAATTATTTTTACACCTATTCACCCCCTCTAGGTGTTTATACTAGCTATCTCACTTTGAACATGCTGAAGTGCAGGAGTGTGTCCGCATGCATCACATCTACACAAGAGACTGAAAAGGGGAAAAGCTCACGGTGGAACCAATCTTTGCCAGCACAGACCCGTCAGAGGATGCAACAGCATAGCATTATCAATGCTAAGCAATTATAGGAGGAAGACAACTTGCGCGGGGTAGATGAAAGAAGGAAAAACAAATCACCAGATAAACAAAAAGCTAAACAAACTGACCAAGGGACACAATAGTATCTTTGACTCTTTTGAGGGGTCTGGCATGGGGGCATATCGATTCGGAGAGATGCCGCTCATAGTAGCGAAGAGGAGAGAGGCGTCCGAAAGCATCGATCTCCATCTCCGATGACTAATCTCCAGCAGCATTCAGCGCCCCCATTTCTATAGCTATCTACGGATAGTGATTTTCGGCAAGGAGAACCGAGATTAAAACTGTGAATTAAAAAGAGCCCATTAAGGTTAACCCCATCTTTGTCCGACCCATGATCAAGGTGACAGAAACCATTTGGTTTTCTTAAAAAGGAACGGTTTTTATTCTCTGGGCAGCATTTATTCAAGCATATTAGACATATCCAGGTGAAAAGCTTCGACGAAGAACTCAGAAGATAATATTGCAATCTCTCAACATTGCATACGGTTCAAGAGCAACATAACAAACAGGTGGAGATCGTGCACGAGTAAAAGAGTAAAGATGGAGCCTTTCAGAACAAGCACCAATCTCTGAAGTAACCTGGTTGTTACTGAAGCCCAGCCATGATGCCGGTGGCCATAGAGAGAGAGAGAGAGAGAGAGAGAGAGAGACATTAGGTAAAGAGCAAGAGCAAGGTCGGCGCGAACAAGGTAAAGAGACCTGCAGAACAAAACGACGGCGAGGCAACTTCAACTTGCAAATTCTCTCTCTCTCTCTCTCTCTCTCTCTCTCTCTCTCTCTCTTCTAATTTTATTTTGGGAAAATCTCAAATAAGAACCCAAAGTGCCCTCATTTTTCTCAAAAGAGGACCTCAAATGAAGTCTGTCTCAAATAAGGACCAAAAGTGGTAATTTAGTCTTAAAGAACGATCTCAATCACCGACCGGTGAATAGATGCATCTCTTATGCATATTCTAGTGGCCTGATTAAGGTATTTTCGTCCAATTTTTTTTTTTCATTTTTGGTTGCCCTGTTCATTATCTTTTTCGTCCCATGTTCACTTCTTATTACCCAGATCAAGAACATCGGACTTGGGAAAAGGCCGGCGGGCGAGGGCTCGATGCCCATCACCAGCAGCGAGTGAGGGCTCGACGCCTATCGCTGGCAGCAAGTGAGGGTCATCGAGCCCTTGCTGGCCGTGAGGGAGGGGGCCATCCAAATCGAGGTCCTACAAAGAGGTCCTCGAGGGCAAAATGGGTAGCTGGAGAAGTCGTCGATCCGGGAGCAGTGGTGGGAGGAAGGGATGAAGAAGGCGACGTGGGTGTCCTAGTCGTAGTCTTGGTAGAAGACAAAGTTGTCGGTGGAGCGGTGGGTGGAGACGAGGGAGGTCGCCCTTCACGGCCATCAGCAAGGTCGCCTCTCACCGGCCCTAGGCGAGGGCTCGCCCACCTCACCGACCATTGATAAGGGCTTGCAAGGCCTCGCTCGCAGCCAGCGAGGGCTTGACGGCCCTCGCCGGCCGTGACTGAGGCCACCCTGGCCTGCAGCCGGAAGGGCTTGGCGGCCCTCCTTGTCATGCCCCAGACCTCGACCGTGCGCACATCCCTCAGTAGTCGATCAAATTGTGACATTCCTAGGACGTGTCGCCGACCTAAATGATTCATGCACATGCAGAAGTGAAATAAATAATCTCCAAACACAATCAAACATGGGATAGAAAAGCAGGACAACCAAATTTCACAAACACTTTTATACACAAACTAGGTTTATATATATCAAGTCAACTCTAAAATTTATGTATAGAAGTCTGGATCAAAAAAAGGCTACGGGGCCAGTTAAACTTTGGACTCTCCAGTCTTTGGCTCCGAGTCTTCCATGGCACCATCAAGAGTGTTGATATCCAAAGGGTGCCTACCTCCCATTCCCTAGTCCCAACGGGAGGCTCGTCAAAACCACCCAAAGGACCCTCCTGACTCCCAGCGGGCTTGTGAAAGTACCACGCCTTGAAACGATGAGGTACCAAGTGGGGTAGGCCCTCATCGACCCAAACGATGGACTTAACAAGCTCACGGGTTAGGCTGGTCCCAGGAACTGGGAAATAGGAGCGCTGGAAGTCTACCTCCCTCGGAACCCCATAATGCACATGACGTGCCTCCATCTAAGGACTTGTAAAAATTGAAACCCATGACGAGGTGAGACGATGTCTCAATGAGTTCATGCCCTAAACCCCGATTAGGAAGGTAATACACCTAGAGGCAGTCGAATCACACATCATAGAAGACTTACCTCGCCTTAGCACCTTCTTGCATGTTAGTCCAGCTCATATAACACGTATAAATACAGTAGATGCAATCAATAGTCAGAACGCCTCACTTTCAAATCAATCAATTATAGGAGTCCCAATTATATCGCCAAATTGTTATGACACTACCCATTTTGTGCCAAACAATTTTGTCCATAATCAGGCACAATTATAACTCACACAGATAAGTGTTCCCATTTAATTATGGCCCCACGGGCACGGCCTGCTCGACGTTCGGCGGTCTTCCGACGTAACTAGGCATCATCTCACCCCATCGAGCATGACAATGTCTACCTCTAGACGGCATTTCACATAAAAGCATCGGTCTAGTCTCCACCGACCAGCATTCATTGTCAGGGGAATTCCACATAGGAGTATTGCCTAGCATAAACGCTTGCAACTAATTCTCATAACGATCACACGCACAACCAACCTCAGCCAAGGACATCGTGCCTTGTACTCAAATGCCTCAATTTAAATAATGTGCTTGGCCTATTTTCTTCATATTAAAAACACTTTGTAAAATAATCGTGTGTGGGTACATGGTCGGCTTGAGCCATAAAATGCGATATTCTCACTTTTAAAAATCCCACTATTTGATATAGTACTTAAAAATATTTTTGGTGTAAAAACCTAACACCCGGTATTTTTTAATTAAATACCAAAAATCCATAATTTTGGAATAATAGCTCAAAAATCACCAATCAACATCTAATTGTATAAACTAATTACACTACGACAATTAGCACAAAATTCTAGCAACCTGGCTATCTCGGTATAATTTTTGGAAATAATTAAATAATTAAATAAATGCAAAATAATTAAATAAAACACTAATTAAGCTATATACACTAATCTCACCACCTAATTGGACTTAAATAAATAATGCACTAAGATAATTAAATCACACAATCTAATTAACCCCTCACTAAACTAATCTAACTACCTTATTAGCCGAATTAACTAACTAAATCACTAATTACACTAACTAATCCTCCTAACCCAATCTTACTCTAAACTAATCATTCTCTAAGCATAATTAACCCCATAAGTAGAGTTTACCAAGTAAATTCACTGGATTAACGAGCTGGTGAGTTCATGGCGATAGCGACGTGGAGGTGAGCGAGACTCAAGCCTAGAGTGACATCAAGGGAGGCCAAGAAAGGGCTGAAAAAAGCCCACAAAGCTCACAGTCCAAGCTATGAGTTTCAATTCTGCCTTGGGCTGGATCAAATGGTTACGGCGGCTGGAACGGTTGGACTAGCGATAGAGTGAGCACGGCGGAACTAGGCGGGCAGGGGGAGGGATGCTGGTGGCTCGAGTGACGACGACAGCTCCCAGGTAGACAGCAAGCGACTAGGGGTGCAGACAAGGACAGCGAGGGCACGTGCGAGAGGCGATCAAGTAGGCTGGAGTCACGTGGGCTGGTAGATGGCGACACCGGCGCTCAGGCGGCTAGCGGGCATTGCAAGCGGCGGTGAGGGGCTTGGGCGGTCGTCGGGCTAGCCTAGAATGGAGGGGTTGGTTCTTTGGATTTTCTTTGGTCTTGTTTCAGCAACAGTTGAGAGCGAAGCAAGGAGGAAGAAGAAGATGGGTTGCTATTGGCTTGGGGGGGACAATGTGGCATCCCAAAATTCTATGACAAGCCATAAGGTGTGTTAAAATTCCTAATTAGGTGATAAAATTTCCCTTGGCTTATGCTTTAGTCATTAGTCTTTTTATTGAGATGATTTGTGCATATGATTGTGAAAATTTAAATTTGATAGATTAATAATCTATGCTTGGCCATAAGGTTTATAAATTAAATTTCAATAGACAAGATGTCCCAAGACTTTGGCCAAGATTGAAAATGGAAATTTAAAAATATTTATAAAAGGAATTCAAAAAAAAAAAAGGAAAAAGAAGGTCAAAATTCGATTGGGCCTTAAGCCCAAGAGTGGAACTTTAATGGACCAAGTTAGCCGGCCCATTGAAGCCCACAAGTGAGCCGTCGACCGGCCCAATAGAGGCCCAAGAAGTGGCCGGATGGCCCAAGCCCAAGAAGCCCAAATTAAATTCAAAATCCAATATGACAAGTGGCAAAGGGAAAGGCCATGCATTGGTTGATTTGTAGGCAAAACAATCATTACTAATCATGAGAGTTTAGGGGTATAAGAAGGAAGAGAGAGAGGGTGGCCGACCATTTTGCTCGCCCAAGGAGAGAGAGAGAGAGAGAGGTGTGCGAGAGAGAGAGAGTTGTGCGAGAGAGGAGGAGTGGCCGAGAGAGAAAGGAGGAGGGAACCGCCATGTGCCGCCATGTTCGCCACCGTACGTCGTCGTTCGTCCGTCCTAGAGGCAAGTGGGAGTCCTCTAGCTTCTCTTGCATGCTTGTATGTTGTTTGCATGTTAGATTTTGGGTGTTTTAAGTGAGAAAAACCGAGGTATGGTTGGCTTGTTCTTGAGTCGTGTGACTGTTCTTGCTCGGGTTGTGTGAGTCAGTAACTTGTTTGAGCTTGCATGTGTGTTTGGAGTCCGATTTTGGCTTCCATGTCTTCATGAAAGTTGTAGCTAACATATTTTAATATAACATACTGAACTTTCGTGGAAAATGATGGATATTTGAGGGGTTAAAGTCGCATCTTACGGAGACCTCAGATCTGGAGAGTTTTTACTAACCTTTTGCTGGATTCATGGTTGCATGTTGGTTTTTGTTGAGAATCTTACTTCTATTTCTTCATGAAAGTTGTAGGGAACATCTTAAAATACAACATACTCAAATTTTAAGTGAAAAGAACAAGTATAGCTTGGTAAATCAACTAGATCTTGAAGACGATGATTCTGGTGATGTATTCCGAGACACCCGAGACTTAAAGGACTAAAATGAGGACTATACTCTGGTTATTTGACCTAGATCTCTCATCAAACTTGTAAAGGACACCTTGATACATAACATATCCAAATTTCAGAGAAAATGAAAGAGAATAGGTAGGTGAAATCTCAATATTTCGGAGATGTGTACACTGGACGATGTGGTAATAGATCCAGAAGCTTCGTGAGGTCGTATAAAATAATATAAAAATAATCTGGCTTGGAGTTCTTCATGAAAGTTGTACGAAAATGTCTTGGCTATAATCCAGTAAAATTTTATAATTTTTGGAGGCCATATGGATATTTTAATTGAATTTATTCGGAAACCGTGCATTCTGGTTTCATCCGAGAAGAATAGAATGTTTTGGGAAAATTGTGAGATTTTGTAAAAATTCAATTTGGCTATGAATTTTGCAAGTAATTACCATCTTATGGGTTTGTTTATTAATTTCTTGAATTTTGATAATTTTGGGAATTTATAGTTATAAAAAATATATATAAATAATAATAATAAATAAATAAATGAATAAATAAATAAAAGGAATTATTTTATTGGCTATAAATTCCATTTAAGTAAATCATGTTGCATGTGTGATAAAGCCTTGATATGTGTATGATATTGAATTGAGTTGCATATGTGATAAAGTCTTGGTAAGTATATGACATTGAATTAAGATGCATATGTGATAAAGTCTTGGCATATGTATGGCATTGAATCAATGCATGTGTGAATGTCATGCCTAGTATGATTTGTTTGATATCATGCCATGTGCCATGTTAAAATGAGATTAAAATACTGGTAAACATGGATGATGGTAAATGAGGAGATGGTTGTGATGGCGGATGATGCCCGGAATGTATAGAGATACATTGCCGGAATTCCCTAGGAGATTCAGGATGCCCGGAATGTGGGGGGCCGGAAGCCCTGTCGGAGGTCTTTGCCCGAAGGGAAATGCCTCGCGATGCCAGGATTAGGGGTGCGGGATGCCCGGCTAGGGAGTGTAAATGCTGGAAGCCCTGTCGGAGGTTTCTGCCCGAAGGGAATGCCTCGTGATGCTAGTTGAGATGCGAGATGCCCGGAATGTGGGGGCCGGATGCCCGGTGGCCTGGGAGGCTGGATGCCGGAAGCCTTGGAGGTCTTTGCCCAAGGGGATAAATAAAATGATGATATGCATGGTGATGATGATATGCATGATGATATGCACATGATGATATGCATGGTGGCAATGATATGCATGATGATATGCATGGTGATGATGATATGCATGATGATATGCATGGTGATGATGATATGCATGATTATATGCATGGTGATGATGATATACATGCATGATGATATGCATGATGATATGATATGGTGATATACATACTTGATATGATGATGCACTTGTACATGTTAGGACGATGATAATGATGCATGATAGTATGCGCATGGTTTCAAGGTAAGTAACGCCTGCAATGCATGTATGATTTGCTTGATGCATTGAGTCGTTATTGGATTTCCCTATCTGCTGAGTGGTTGTACTCACCCCTTTTGGGGATAACATTTCAGATTAGCAGTATGCCGCTTCCTGCCGTCATGTGAGGTACATTTTACGGGTTACCGTTCGACGTTGAGGTAGAGTGTGAGGAGTTCGGCTGTCCTTCCGTGCCTGGACTCACCTACATACGCGTACGCTGTCTTGTCATGTACGACATAGGCCTGGCTGGGGTCCCAGTCGTTCAGGAGTTTGTTTCTGTCCATGTTCGCCGCGATGGGGTGATGGGAGGGATGCTGCCACCGCCACCGCCTGACGCACTAGAATGGGTGTGAAACCTGAGTGTGACGAGTAGGGGCTGTGTTTTTTGGGAGTTAGTTAGCCGACACTTATGATGGGGGATTGTACACGTGTGATGTAGAGGGTCGAGGGTTCTTTTTGAGGTTTTAGGCTGGACATGGCTGAGCCCTAGCTTTTCATTTTTGATGTACCGACCCAAGAGTAGTCCCATCTTGAAAATATATGTAAATAAAGTGTCGTGGAATGTTTATAAAAATCATGATGTTTAGTGGTGTGTATTGGTATCATGGATTAGTAGGGGGATAGATGATGATGCTTTATTTTGCTTCCGCTAATGAGTCGCGCTGGGACCGTTTTGTTAAAAAAAAAATGTGTCAATAAATTACGACGCATCTTCTAAGGAGAAAGGTAATGAGGAGTAACATTGGCGCTGGTGACGACCTGCGAAGGGTTCGGGGTGTCACAGACAAAGAGGCCATAAACTCATCATCACTTGGCCCTCAAAGTCCACAGCCATGATCCTCAGCCATTTCCTCTCCAAAACTTCTCCAAGAAGCGAATGAAGAAGGTGAAATGTTGCCTCAAGTTGATGGCCAAAATGCCAAGGAGAAAGCCCACACTCAAATCCACACTTTTCCTCACCAAAAGATCCAACTTGACAACCAAAAATTCATACAAAAACGACCCTCCAAATTTCCCCATTCAAAATTGCCCATTTTGAATTTTTGTCAAAAGTCTTGGCTTGTCGAAAATTCTTCGAAGGATGAGTTGACGTTCCTAAAATAAATTGCAACATGCCAGAACTTTCAATTTCTGAAATTGGGTTGAATTTTGTGATTAATTTCAACCGAATGCAATTTTAGTGTGACCTAACCTACCGGGTAGCTTTTAGTAATTTTTAGTGCAATTGACCCGTGGTCAATTATATTCAATCCACATTGAGCAAATCTGACTCATAGACGAATCTCGGTTGTCGTAAAAATCTCGAGGTTTCAAATACGGGCATAGGGTACAGAAATGACAGAAAAATTGGTTTAGTGTTGTTCGACGCGAATTTTACAATTAGGTGGAATCACCCATACTTTAATCACATGCCTCTGTCGAACCAACCTATCTTCGGTCTCTGGTTGATTTTAACGGTGCCGTATTGACCCTTGCAAATTAGCACGGTCGAGCAGTCAATTTCTGATCAAATTCTCAAGTCGGTCGCGTTTAGATTCCTTAATGACTTCACCTAATAGATTAGTTATCTCGTGAGTGATTAGCTTAGAGAAAAATACTATAGGCACGTCGATGAAAAGCCCATTTCATTTAGTCGAAACTAGGGTTGAAAATCAGGATATCACACTCGCCCATTGCCGGCGATGGGCGTCCAGCCCTCGCCGGCGCTCCCATCGTCAGCCCTCGCTAACGACCGATGCTTGCCGGCCCTTCCTAAGTCTGATGTTCTTGAGAAGAAAATGAACAGGGGATGAATAAGATGATGAAGAATGCAACCATTGACCCAAAAATAAAATAAAATAAAAAACAACACAATCCAAAAAATAATAATAATTGGACAAATATACCCCTGATTAGGTCACCGGAATATGCATTGGAGATGAATCTATTCATCGACCGGTGAATGAGGTCCTTCTTTAAGACTAAATTACCACTTTGAGTCCTTATTTGAGACGGACTCTACTTCGAGTCCTCTTTTGAGAAAATGAATGCACTTTAGGTCTATTGGGAATAACGGATCCCCGAAACCCGGATTCGACACTAAATCGAACCCCTAAAACGAATGCGAAAGCGAAGCCCAGGAAAAAACACGTATCACCGATCCTAAAGCACACCACGGATTCGAGTATACCTTGTTAGCCACAGATTAGACACCAACGCCGATAAGAGGAAGAGAATTCGGTCATGTTCGATCCGATGATGCCAATTCGCCTTGAAGGGAAGGAAAAGGTTGCCTTGTGCTTTACTGTTTTTCCTTTTGGGAGAGAGTGAGAGAGAGAGAGGACGTACGTACGTTCTTATTCCAACGGGTGCATTCTCTCTCTCTCTCTCCTCCTTTTTATACGTCCCTCCGTCCACGGGCCCTATTCCCGTGGGCCGGGCTTTTAGACCCAACATGGGCGGACGGGCCTTAAGCCCATCACTAATAAAACCATCATCTCCCACTCGCACATGGTGGGCCGAACAAGATTCTCTTTACCTCTCTTCAAGATTCATACTGGTGATTAATCTGTGCGACCAGCATACTTTGAGAGCTCGTTGCTATACATTTGTTAGGAATATATAGCAGCTCATAATGGGCATCACTTCCTGAGTAGATTTAGTATGCAGTACCCTAGATCGGTCGATCACATTTATATCTCTCCTGATCTCTTTTAAACATTGATATATATTGTATTCACAATTATGATTATCCCATAGACATTCATAATTGGTTAACCATCTTCCTCTTTCCTTCAAACTCTCAATTTCAGTTTAGCTTGCTTTTCTAGAAATGCCCCATTAGATCGAATCATCTCATGACCATTGGCAACATCCTAAGATAGCAAACACTAAATAAAAATCTTGAGAATAAGTAAGAGTCCTAAGGGGACTAAAAATTGAGGAACTCTTTTCCTCAAGAGTCTCACACGACATAAAAGTTGAGATCAAACTTTTGCCACTCTTATTGGTCGTCTCATACATACGTAATATGAAATACGTATTACGGTATTAACTCCTTTCCCATGGAGCGTATGTCTACACCTTCAATACCGTACATATGATAGTTCAGACATACCCAATGTCTAACTTGAGTTCACGTATCTACTCATTCATAAAATTCATCAGAACTCACATCTGGCATCTTAGATAGATAAAGTAAAATATGTGGGGTATTTTACTTTCGGACATAGTAAGTATTATGTCATCATCTTAACACTCAGTTAAGGCGACATACGTATTTTAAGCTTGAGCTCTCGATTATCACCAAGATAATAAGCTTAAAAATAGTCCCATCTCTATTTATCACACAGTAAATAGAGGCGATTACCCGTGTGAGTGGGCTAATCTTATATCCGTCCAACATACTTTCTCAACTTAAAGTAATGCACTGAGCATTAAGATGCATAAAGATCAAACAAAGATTCATAGGCATTAATGATGAAAACACAAATTCATCAAATGTGAACATTTAGGAAATTACAAAATTCAGTACATCAGCCTCTACGCAATCCTAGAGATTTCATATGGCCACTAAACACATCTCTAGGTATTGGCTTTGTCATAGGATCTGCTACCATTCTATGCGTAGTATGTACTCTAAGTTCACATATTTTCGTACAATCATATCATTGACAAAAGTTATACTTGGTATCTTTAGGTTTGGTCTTGCCATGATATTTTGGATTTTTGGTTTACATTTTTGCTGCTTGGCTATCACAGTTAACCAACAATGAATTTGCAGCACTTCCAATAACACCTAAATGATCCAATAATCTCTTAAGCCAAACACCTTCTTATACTACTGCTGATAATGCCACAAACTCAATTTCCATCGTGGACAAGGCTATACACTTTTGTTTCTTACCGCTCCAACATATGGTGCCATTATTCGGTAAGAAAACAAATCAAGAGGTAGATTTTCTTTCATTCAAATCTCCTCTCCAATCAGCATGAATAGCCTTCGAGTTGCAGATCATTTCCTTAATAACTCAGCGTATAATCAGCAGTCCCATTTAGATACCTCAGTATTCTCTTAACGGCTTTCCATTGTGTTGGACCTGGATTGGATTGGTATTTACTCACCATTCCAATTGCAAAACATATGTCAGGTCTAGTACACATCACAACGTACATAAAGCTTCCAACAGCACTAGCATAAGGAACATGTTTCATTTGTTCCTTCTCTTGTGGAGTCCTTGGACACAGTCTATGGCTCAATCCTTCACTTTTTGTAATAGGAGTGTCTATGGGTTTACAATCTTGCATACTAAATCGTTCAAGAACCTTGTTTATATATGTTTATTGTGAAAGAGATAACGATCTCTTCGAACGATCTCTTGAAATCTTAACTCCAAGAATGTATGCAACATCACCCATATGTTTCATCTCAAAGTTGGAAGATAACCAATTTTTCACAGTATTAACAAACTCCATATTACTTCCGACAATTAGTGTATCATTAACATATAATGATATGATCACAAATTGATCATTGGATCTTTTGATATATACACAATGATCCTCATCTATCATTGTAAAATCATATGCCACTATGGCATTATAAAAACGTATATACCATTGTCTTGATGACTGCTTAAGGCCATATATCGATCTCAAAAGTTGACATACTTTTTCTTCTTGGCCTTTCACTATGAAACCAGTAGGTTGTTCCATATATATTTATTCCTCTAGTTCTCCATTGAGGAAAGCAGTCTTTACATCCATTTGATGTAACTCAAGATCCATACTAGACACTATTGCCAGAACAATGCAAATCGAGGTAAATCTCATTACATGAGAAAATGTATATTCATAATTAATTCATTCTTGTTGATTATACCCCTTCGCCACAAGGCGACCCTTATGCCTTCTATTGAGCCATCAACTTTTCGTTTTATTTTGAGAACCCACTTGTTCCCAATAGCTTTGTGTCCTTCTAGAAGATCAACCAGTTTCCAGACTTGGTTTGATTTCATTGACTCCATTTCCTCTTCCATTGCATGAATCCATTCTTCCTTACTAGGGCAATTCAGAGCCTCATTAATATTTCTTGGCTCATCCTCATCTTGTGGAACAATCATAAAAGTTTTCCCTTCAATGTCAAAACGTCGACGGGGAATACTTTGGCAACTTGTTCGCCGTATGGGAGATTGTACACTTAGCACATCATTTCCATTTATACTCCCATTCGGATTAGATAATGACAATATCATCACATCATGTGGTTGTAATTAAGAGTGAGTTGAATTAGATTCATCACTTCTCATCTTACTCCCACTTGGACGAACTCCATTAAATTCATTATCTTGATCCAAGGTTTCAAATAGGGAATAATCTTCCCTTATTTCGCCCTTCTTAGGAAATTCATCCTCTAAGAATGTGACATCCTGTGATTCAAATTCAGTTATACTCCACTTTCCTGCTCATCAATGAACACATACATTTTCGAGTGTTCGGAGTATCTCATGAAAATACTCTTATTTCATTTGGGACCCAATTTCCCAAACTTGTGAGAGGACTCATGTGTATAGGTAGCACAACTCCATGGCTTAAGAAAACTTAAGTCCGGTTTTCTACCTGTTCATAACTCATATAAAGTGGAAATAACTGATTTGAAAGGCACCCAGTTAAGTATACAGGCAACAGTTAACAACGCATCACTCCAAAAAGTGATAAGTAAGTTAGCATGCGCCATCATGGACCTAACCATTTCTATTAGGGTTTTGTTTTTTCTCTCTGCAACACCATTTTGTTGAGGAGTATATAGAATAGACAACTGTCTCTCTATTCCTTTTTCATCACATAATTTTCTGAACTCATCAGATAAATATTCTCAACCTCGATCGAATCTCAATACTTTTATTTTCTTGTCTAATTGATTTTCTACCAAGTTCATAAACCTTCTGAAACAACTTATGCTTCAGATTTATGAGAAATCAAATAGACATATCCGAATAGAATATAATCATCTATAAAAAGTGATGAAATAAACAACCCATTGCCTTCCTCTCACATTCATTGAACCACAGACGTCGGAATGGATTAAATGTTGAGGAAATTCAGCTCTTTTGCCCTTTCCAAATGGTTTCCTTGTCGTTTTCCCTTCTAGGCAATGCTAACATAGAGGCAAATTGACTTTTTCAATGTTGCCCAACAAGCCCTATTTGGCTAGTCTATTCATATGTTGTTGGCCAATATGACCAAGTCTAGCATGCCATATAATCACATCATTATCATATGAAGTAGAAGACGTGAAACAAGGGAACAACATATTGACATCATCACAGTCAACATTTAATACAATAAAACCATCTAGAAAGTGACCACAACCATAGTAGTTTGTATCCAAATACAAATCTATACATTTATTATGGAAGTTCACACTAAAACCAAGCTTAACCAACACCAAAACAGACACTAAATTTCGACGAATCTCCAGAGTATATAGAACATCATGTAGGAACAAGGTGCGTCCACCACGCATGTTCAATTGGCTGGTGCCAATCCCTTTAACTTCATCTTTGGAGTTATTTCCTACATAGATCCACTTAGTTCCAATTGGTATCGTCGGAATTCCACGAAGGATCCTCTATCCTTCGCTACATGGTCTACAATCCACAAAGGATTGGATTTAGCCAATAATGCAGAACTTGACACATAAGCAAAGTTCTCAAATGTACAAGAGGTGTTTACATTTTTCGCCTCACAACAGTTGCGAGCATAGTGACCTATTTTGTCACAATTATAACACCTCACCCTTGACATTTTCTTCACTTGAGGATGTTTTCCTCTCTTGTGGTGGTTAACTCTTGATTTATTACAATAAGGACTTGATCCTTTGCATTCCCACATATTGAACGAATCAATACGTTTGCGCTTAGAGCACATAGCCCTTTCTGAGCTAGAACCAGCATTGCAAATGTCTATTTTCGACTCATATGCCGTTAGGCAGTCAAGAGCTTCCATAATATGGTCAAGGTGGCGCACAGCATCCTCAAGATCTTCCATAATATGGTCAAGAGCTTCTAGTGCTTCTTGCTTTTTCAGCACATATTGAATCTTCATATTCAATATTTCACAATTGTTGCCGTTCATATTAGTAATTACGTTCTTAGTTGCTGAAACCATCTATCTGAACACATCAGACATATATGCATGAATAATTAATGCCTATCATTTATGCATCCCTATTTGCACAGACCCATCATATTAATGAACAATTTTAAGTAAGGTTTAAGAATCAAAAGGTCACTATGTTTTCAATCATCCTCCAAAAATCCTAACTCAAAATTATTATTAATATAATTGTCTTATGTAAATAAATTCTATGAAGTTACAAAAACTTCTATTACTACCCACAGCTAACTACCCACAACAACCGACAATAACATAAAGCAAATAATAATCGACATCCAATAAAACAATAATGCTTTCACATAATACAACTAACATATTGGTTGCCACATCAACAACAATCAGGTAGTAAAAATTACATAATTAATCTAAGAAATAAATAGGGAATGTCCCTTCTAATCTATCAGTCAAAACATCTGAGAAAACTGAAGACACATTTGCCAACCATGGAAAAACTTTTGGAGAGTTTTCATGTCACCACTAAGGCGTATTCACTCTGTGCCATGTCGCACTCAATCTAAGGGTTGAAGTTTTAGTTAACTCAATCCTATAGTACTCTCTTACAAAAGCTTCCACCAGCCTCCTATAACTCGGGACCACGTTGACCTCCCATAGCCGATCTAACATTGCTTGCCATTAAGGTGGAAGAGTGTTCATCAAAGCCGACACCTTCTCAAAATCCGGCATAAGATAACAATTCCAGATGATTTCTTGTATCATCTGATTGACCTTGACCACATGTGATACTAAATCACCGTCATGCCACCGATAATCAGCTAACTCTGTCATCAGTCTTTTAAGTCTTGCAATTCCCTCGTCCGTTCTCGGGATTGCAGGTATCCTTGCATAACGCATCATAGTTCCTACAACAAATGCAAAACTAAAAATGGATCACTTATAATCCATAATTTACATAAGGGAAAATATATAATTATCCAAAAATTCATGCAACAAATGCAGAATAAATAATTGATTGCATATAACCCATATAGGCATAAATGAAAAAGAAACAAATTCCTTTTCTTTTTTTCTTGGGTCAACGGTAAATGGTCAACGGTCTTCGGTCAAAGGTTGTTGGTAAACGGTCGTCGCTCAACGGTCAACGGTCAACGGGTCGGGTCGACAGTCAACGGGTCAGGTCGACGGGCGCGCGGGCCGGTCGGACCGGACGGGCCGGTCGAACCGATCGGACGGTCGGACGAACCGACCGCACGTGCCGCGCATGTGCACTAGCTACATCACGCAGACGTTAGTTGGCACCTGCCACGCACGTGCCAATCGTCTGTGGTTCGGGTCGGGTCGGGTCGCCGGTCGGGTTGCCGGCCGGTGACCGCCTGGCCAACCGTCGTCGGCGCTGATGTCATCCCAGCGGTTACCGACCATTGGTGATGTCATATTGACGTCAGCACGCGTCGGTTCATCGACCGGTGCGTGCCGGTTCGCCGGCCAGCGGCGCGCACGAGCCGGTTTCGTCGACTGGCGCGTGCGCCGCACGTGCTGGGCGAGCCAGCGCTTCCGGGCGCGTCGCGCCCACGCGCAGCGCCTTCTGACGGCGTGTGTGGGCGTGTGCGGCATCGCCCGGTGGCGCACGACATGCCGCCGAACTCGTCTTGATGAGCCCTTTCACCTTGTGCCTTCAGACTTACGGAAACTCAGAAAAAAGGATGAACAGCGTTCGAGTGTCGGGATTTCTCGCCCCGATCCGTACGGCCGAATTACTTTCGCAAAAAATCAATCAAAAAACATGAAAAGGGTCGGGAAAAACGTGAACTAGGGCTCTGATACCAACGTTGGGAATAACGGATCCTCGAAACCCGGATTCGACACTAAATCGAACCCCTAAAACGAATGCGGAAGCGAAGCTCGGGAAAAAACACGTATCACCGATCCTAAAGCACACCACGGATTCGAGCATACCTTGTTAGCCACAGATTAGACACCAATGCCGATAAGAGGAAGAGAATTCGGTCCTGTTCGATCCGATGACGCCAATTCGCCTTGAAGGGAAGGAAAAAGTCGCCTTGTGCTTTACTGTTTTTCTTTTTGGGAGAGAGGGAGAGAGAGAGAGGACGTACGTACATTCTGATTCCAACGGGTGCATTCTCTCTCTCTCTCTCCTCCCTTTTGTACGTCCCTCCGTCCACGGGCCCTATTCCCGTAGGCCGGGCTTTTAGGCCCAACATGGGCGGACGGGCCTTAAGCCCATCACTAATAAAACCATCAAGGTCCTTATTTTGGATTTTCCCTTTTATTTTAATGGAAGCCGCAAATAATACTAAGCTTTTGCAAAATATATTCTTCAAATTGAATTTATTTTTTCTGACCAAAAAACATGTTAGTGCTTTCGTGTTGTACACACATGGACCGAAATGCTGATGTGGCGAGCCACCTCAACCCCACATTTTTGTTGATTAGTTTAATTAATGTGGAAAGGAAAGGGTGGAATAATAATAATAATAATAACCTAGAGAGAGAAAAGGTGAGTGCGAAACAAGAGAGGTGAGCATCGACTAATGGTCCACCCTAGACTAAGTCGGTCTTTGATCCTAGGATCCTTGGACCTTATGCTGTGCGGGTTGATCATCGATCCTGGAAGTTTAGTATTAGTCCAACCCAAACCAACCCTATAAATATTATATATTTAATATGTTATATAAATATTTTTTTTACCTATTTTAAAGTCTGTAACTCCAACTTAATGTTAATGGCATTTACAAGTTCTTCTCCTCCAGCATATTGTTATGTCCTCTTCTTTTCTTTTCTTTTTTAATATCTTTGTCAAGTAAATCAAAAAGAATAAAGCTCTAATTAGAAATTTAGAAACCCTCTTTGTAAGCAACGCTCGACGCTCGCCCTACTCTTGGCTCACCTCTCGCCTCGCAACTCGCACACTTACCCCTCACAGCGCCACTCACCCTGCTCCTCACTCGTCGCTCACCTCGCAACTCATCACTCACCCTTCGTAGCGCTGCTTGCTCCTCGCCCTTTGCCTTGTAGCTCGCTACTCACCCTTTGCTTCGTGTGGGACCAGTCCAACCTAGACCATTTTCACCCCTAATTAACAAGATGTGAAGTTGTATATTCATGATTTATATTAAGTATTTTGAACTTCTTATGATTTAATTATATTCCACTAGTAAGTTTCACCTACATTGTAGCCCAGAATTCCCTTCTCTTAAACTTCCCATCTCATCTCATTTCCCAAGCAAAAAAATGATTCAAAGACAAATCAAAAGTGAGAGAATTATAGCATTGTCTAGCGATGGAAACACTTTATCTCCATGAGCAGTCTTGATCGTTTTATGCTTCTTCTTTTTTATAATAATTGTGAAATTTCTATTGTTACGTTATCTTAAATTTATGTTTGATTTGTACTAGTATTTATAGTTTGGTCGATCAACGCTGCATTGTTGGTGGATATGTAATTTCAAATAATAGGTTTGTCTTTTCAAGGAATATGAAAAATGCAAAAAAATAAAAATAAATATTGGTTGGTCTTGGGTTAACCCTGAAACTATACTAGAGCGATTTGGTCCTCGGTAATAATCTCAACGGGAATCGATCCTCGATTCCAAAAATTGAGGGCCAATATTGTGTAGGTTGATATCTAGATTAGGCGTTAGACCAGCCCAACCCGAACCATGCTTACCCTTATTGGCAACCCTCATTAACTAAGATGATGTCACCGCTATCGGCTGCCTTTGTGACAGCAATTATGACCATTGCCTATACTCTTTGTTTCTCTCTACAATTTTATGTTTACTGATGGAGGTATGCTATTTGAACAAATTTTTTTTTTTTTTTTTGCTAATTGCTATTTGAACAATATATTCATCCATGAGCACCTACTGACACTAGCCATAAACCCGAACTAGGGGATCAAAAGAGAGGCCCAAGATCTCATTCGATGGAACTCATGGTTATGGACTTGAACAAACTCATTAGCATTTTTTTTTAAAAAATGAAATCCCCTAATATATAAAAAAGATGAAAAAAGAAATACTTTCTTTGTCAGGGAATAAGAAGAATTTGGGGAGAAGAACACTAGGAATGTCAAGATTTTCATACAATGCTCATTGAGTGCCAAAACTTTTTTTTTTTTTTTGATTACTTAAGTGTCACAAATTTGAAAAGTCACTCACTTGAGTGCCAATTTTGATTTGCCTCACCGAAAAATCCAATGTGGACACCAGTCGTCTTACTTGGCTTTGCCAGCGTGACATGGATAATTTTTTTATATTATTTTAATATTTTAAAACATTTTATAATTATTTTTTGAATTTTGAATTTTATTTTTTTGGCTTTTTTTTCTTTAGGGCTGGCCAATCACAAAACCCTTGCCCATGGCCGTAAAGGCCCAGGCGAGACTGTCAAGGCCTCACCGACTGCTGGCAAGGCTGTGAGTGCCCTCACCAACTCTAGGTGGCCATAGGCGACGCCACCTCCCCCAGGGCTCGCGACCTCATGGCCTTGGCGGCTATATCCAAGCGAGGGATGCCTTGCCCTTGCCAACGACGGGTGATGATGTTTAGAGTTTGCGAGGGCATCTCGACCTCACCGGCAAGGCCCCAACGGCCTTGTTCCCTGCCTTCACGGCTGAGAGCAAGGGTTTCACGGCCGCCAACCCTAAAGAAAAAAAGTAGCATAAAAATAGAAACAAAAAATTCAAAAATAATAAAAAATTTCATGTATGACATTTGTATGAAAGTGTCACTTAAGTGAGCGATTTTACTCCGATGTGAGATTTAAGTGAGTGAAAAAAGTTGTAGCACTCAAGCGAGTGCTGTACAAAAGTTTTGGCTTTTCCAATATTCTTTTTCCTAACATTCATATCTTAATACGACATTATGGGGTCTTTGTTGATTCGAAATCACACTCCATAAGATTTGAATCTATGGCATCGGGTTTTTTAAGATCATCATTTTGGTGGGGCAGCAAGGTGATGACGCAGAAAGAAAGTACCTAATTGTCACGAGTTTGATGAGAGGCCAACGCCCAAAGTGGCGCCCGGGTATTTGTGTCATCTTCCCGATTTGTGTTTTTGCTCGCGGAGGAGCGAAACACGTTCTTGTACGATGCTTTCTGCAAAAGTATCTCTCCTCCCGTCGTCCTTTTTAACGTAGAATAGTAATGGGGTCGGTCTGTCCGTCCCGCAGACGGACGCTGCAAGAGACCCATAAACCGAATTTTCGATCCCTTCATCTTATCCGAAACGAACGTGAACGCGATCGCGACGGATCGGCCGCAGACAACCCCTCGTTCAGCTGCACCAGAAGAGCCGAGTTTCGCTCCCTCCTCCACTTGTCGACACGCGAGAACAACCCAAAAAACAGATAAATAATAGAGAACCCACTTACCCGAAGATACTGATTGGTGGCAAGCACCGTAAATCTACAGTACACAGATCGTATCCCAAAACTTTTATACATTCCTTGGAAAGCTCTCAGATGTGACAACACTAAGACGACATGGAGTCTGATTCGGCAAGCTTCACATGCACCCCACTCGCCCAAAAGAAAAGGAGATTCCAAGACTGAAATGGAAGAGAGAGGGAAAGAAGATGAAAATCCCTTTTTTTGGCCTTTCCTTCTTTACCCTACAACCTTATTTTATGTTATAATAAAATTGATATATTCGTGTCACAATGGATAAATTTAGGATCTAGAGTATTTGTATTATGGTGGACATAATTTAAGATTTTTTATGGTATTATCTTAAAAAAAAATTGGACCCAATTAACTATAGTCTTTGGAATAGTTTGAAATTTTGGGAACGTGGAAGTTCATTTGCTGCTTCTTTGCTCCTTGTACCTACCAGTGACAGAATACTTAGAATTAGAGTTGATTTTGAGGTCAAGGATGGAAGATCAGAGAGTGAAGATTAAAAGACTTTTCAGGTCAAGAAAATATCAGCATCTCATGTAGATTAGGCAGGACTTGAAGATCTGGGCGGCCATTCCTGTTGGAGTTCTATCTTGACTTTTGCAGCTCGCATTTCTTGAAGATTAGCTGGCAAAGTCACTTTGGGCGAGGGTTGTTGGAGGGTCCAGGCGAGGATTTACAGCCATTGTGACCGTTGCCTATACTCTTTTTCTCTCTCTACATTTTTATGTTTAATGATGGAGGTATGCTATTTGAACATTTTTTTTTTATTTTGCTAAATGCTATTTGAACAATGGACATTCATCCATGAGCACCTACTACGGCTGGTTGGAGTTCAACACCTAATATAATCTTAAACCGCCAAAGAAGAGAATTCATGAAGAAGCCAGAAGTATGAAGAAAACAAAGAAAGAATTCTCCACTCTACACGTGAGAATTCTAGAGAAAGTTGGAAGTCCATAATGCATGAAGTCTGGACGTGAGGCGGTGAAGAAGAAGAAACTCGGACGTGGGCAGCAAGTGTACACATGAGGGAATGGATGGGCACATATTAAAATAATAGTATAATTGTTACTGGAGCCTTCAAGGAGCAAGAAGCAAAGTTCAACTTTGCTAGTACTTGGACGTGAAGGAAAAGAAGACAGCCCACAATTGTTGACTCTTAGCCAAGAAGAAAAGTTCAACTTCAGCTCTTGCACGTTGAAGTCAAAGGCGGTAGAGTTCAGGCGGTGGAGTCTAGGCGGTGGAAAATGCTTATAAATATGGCAGTACGTGAAGCATTTGAGCTCAGGCCAAAGTGCCTCAAAAGGAGCAGGAGCAGGCCGAAAGGCCTCACATAGAGGCACCGCAGCCTCAGGTCTACAGGGCCAAAAGGCCTCAAGGTGAAGGAGCAGGTTGAAAGGCCTCGAAGAGAGGCTTAACAACCTCAAGCCACCGCAGGCAGAGTAGGGAGGCCAGGGAGAGGACCTGACGCTACACGAAGCGGAGAACTTCAGGCCAGCAAGGAAGCCATACGTATGTGAGCTTCAGGGAAGCCTCCAGCAGTGAGAGCTTCGGAATAGGAAGTCACCAGGTGCAACGGTGAACTTCTAGGTGAAAGGCACTGCAGCCTCAGTAGCTCTGTGTGAGCGAGTTAGCCCTCCGTGATCGAGGTTGACCGTTGACCGTTGACCCAAAAAAAAAGAATTTGTTTTCTTTTTCAGTCATGCCTACGTGGATTATAAGTAATCCATTTTTAATTCTGCATTTGTTGTATGAATTTTGGAAAATTATGTATTTTCCCTTATATTTATTATGGATTATAAGTAATCCATTTTTTAGTTCTGCATTTGTTGCAGGAACTATGATGCGTTATGCAAGGATACCTGCAATCCCGAGAACGGACGAGGGAAATGCAAGACTTTAGAGGCTGATGATAGAGTTAGCTGATTATCGGTGGCATGAAGGTGATTTAGTATCACATGTGGTCAGGGTCAATCAGATGATACAGGAAATCATCTGGAATGGTTATCTTATGCCGGATTTTGAGAAGATGCCGGCTTTGATGAACACTCTTCCATCTGAATGGCAAGCAGTGTTGGATCGGCTATGGGAGGTCAACGTGGTCCCGGGTTATAGGAGGCTGGTGGAAGTTTTTGTGAGAGAGCACTATAGGATTGAGTTGGCCAAAACTTCAACCCTTAGATTGAGCGCCACATGGCGCCGAGTGAATGCGCCTTGGAGGCGACATGAAAGCTCTCCAAAAGTATTTCCATGGTTGGCAAATGTGCCTTCAAATTTCTCAGATATTATGGCTGATAGATTAGAAGGGACATTCCCTATTTATTTCTTTGATTAATTATGTAATGATTACTACCTAATTATGTTAATTGAAAGCATTATTGTTTTTAATTGTATGTCAATTATCTGTTGCTTTCTGTTATTGCCGGTTGCTGTGGGTAATTAGCTGTGGGTAGTTTTAGAAGTTTTTGTAGCTTCATATAATTAATTTTGCATATGAGAATCATATTAATGATAGTTTTGAGTTAGGATTTTTTGGACGATGATTGGAAATATAGTAACCTTTTGATTCTGAAGCCTTACTTGAAATTATTCATTAACATGATGGGTCTATGCAAATAGGGATGCATAAATGATGGGCATTAATTATTCGTGCATGTATGTCTGATATGTTCAGAACGATGGTTCAGCAACTAAGAATGTAATTGCTGATATGAATGGCAACAATTGTGAAATATTGAATATGAAGATTCAATATGTGCTGAAAAAACAAGAAGCACTAGAAGCGCTTGACCATGTTATGGAAGATCTTGAGGATGCTGTGCGCTACCTTGAGCTGGTAGAGGACCGCTTGACGGCATGTGAGCCGAAAATAGATATCGGCAATGCTAGTTCTAGCTCATAAAGGGCTTTGAGCTCTAAGCGCAAACATATTGATTCGTTCAATACGTGGAATGCAAATGATCAAGTCCTTATTGCAAGAAATCAAGAATTAACCAACAAGAGAGAGGAAAACGTCCTCAAGTGAAGAAAATGTCAAGGGTGAGATGTTACAATTGTGACAAGAGAGGTCATTATGCTCGCGACTGTCGTGAGCCAAAGAAGTTATACACCTCTTGTACATTTGAGAACTTTGCTTATGTGTCAAGTTCTGCATTATAGGCTGAATCTAATCCTTTGTGGAATGTAGATTCAGGAGCGACATTATAGGCTGCATTATACGTGGAATTCCGACGATACCAACTGGAACTAAGTGGTCTATATTGGAAATAACTCCAAAGCTGAAGTTAAAGGAATTGGCACCTGCCAATTGAGCATGCATGGTGGACGCATCTTGATGTTCTACATGCTCTGGAGATTCGTCGCAATTTAGTATCTGTCTTAAGTGTTGGTTAAGCTTGGTTTTGGTATGAACTTCCATAATAAATGTGTAGATTTGTGTTTAGATACAAACTACTATGGTTGTGGTCACTTACTGAATGGTTTTATTGTACTAAATGTTGACTGTGATGATGTCAATATGTTATTCCCTTGTTTCACGTCTTCTACCTTATATGATAATGATGTGAATATGGTGGCATGCTAGACTTGGTCATATGGGCCAACAACATATGAATAGATTAGCCAAATAGGGCTTATTGGGCAATATTGAAAAAGTCGATTTGTCCATATGTGAGCATTGCCTAGTAGGGAAAATGACAAGGAAACCATTTGGAAAAGGTAAAAAAGCTGAATTTCCTCTGCATTTAATCCATTTAGACATCTTTGGTTCAATGAATGTGAGAGGAAGGCAATGGGCTGTTTATTTCATCACTTTTTATAGATGATTATACTCGAGTCGGATATGTCTATTTGATTTCTCATGAATCTGAAGCATAAGTTGTTTCAAAAGGTTTATGAACCTAGCAGAAAATCAATTAGACAAGAAAATAAAGGTATTTAGATCCGATCGAGGTTGAGAATATTTATCTGATAAGTTCAGAAAATTGTGTGATGAAAAAGGAATAGAAAAATAGTTGTCTATTCCATATACTCCTCAACAAAATGGTGTTGCGGAGAGAAGAAACAAAACCCTACTGGAATGGTTAGGTCCATGATGGCGCATGCTAACTTACCTATCACTTTTTGGAGTGATGTGTTGTTAACTGCTGCCAATATACTTAACTGGATGCCTTCCAAATCAGTTATTTCCACTTCATGTGAATTATGGACAGTTAGAAAACCGGACTTAAGTTTTCTTAAGCCATGGGGTTGTGCTGCCTATATTCATGAGTCCTCTCACAAGTTTGGGAAATTGGGTCCCAAAGAAAATAAGAGTATTTTCATGAGATACTGCGAACACTCAAAAGGGTATGTGTTCATAGGTGAGCAGGAAAATGGGAGTATAACTGAATTTGAATAACTGGATGTCACATTCTTAGTGGATGAATTTCCTAAGAGGGGCGAAATAAGGAAAAATAACTCCCTATTTCAAACCTTGGATCAAGATAATGATGTCAGTGGAGTTCGTCCAAGTGGGAGTAATATGAGAAGTGTTAAATTGAATTCAACTCATTCTCAATTGCAACCACATGACGATATGACATCACCATTATCTAATTCAAGTGGGAGCATAATGGGGAATGATGTGCTAAGTGTGCAATCTCCCATACGGTGAACAAGTCGCCAAAGTATTCCCCGTCGACGTTTTTGACATTGAAGGGGAAACTTTTATGGTTGCTCCACAAGATGAGAATGAGCCAATAAATATTAATGAGGCTCTGAAATGCCCTAGTAAGGAAAAATGGATTTATGCAATGAAAGAGGAGATAGAGTCAATGAAGTCAAACCAAGTCTGAGAACTGGTTGATCTTCCAAAAGGGATGCAGAGCTATTGGGGACAAGTGGGTTCTCAAAATAAAGCGAAAGGCTAATGGCTCGATAGAAAGGCATAAGGCTTGCCTTGTGGCGAAGGGGTATAATCAATAGGAAGAAATTGATTATGAAGATACATTTTCTCCTGTAGTGAGATTTACCTTGATTCGCATAGTTCTGGCAATAGTGGTTAGTGTGGATCTTGAGTTACATCAAATGGATGTAAAGACTGTTTTCCTCAATGGAGAATTAGAGGAAGGAACATATATGGAACAACCTGCTGGTTTCATAGTGAAAGGCCAAGAAGAAAAGGTATGTCGACTTTGCTGGTCGATATATGGTCTTAAGCAGTCATCAAGACAATGGTATATACGTTTTCATAATGCCATAATGGCATATGATTTTAAAATGATTGATGTGGATCATTGTGTATATATCAAAAGATGTAATGATCAATTTGTGATCATATCATTATATGTTGATGATATACTAATTGCCGGAAGTAATATGGAGTTTGTCAATACTGTCAAGAGATGATTGTCTTCTAACTTTGAAATGAAGGATATGGGTGAGGCTGCATACATTCTTGGAGTTAAGATTTCGAGAGATCGTTCGAAGAGATCGTTGTCTCTTTTGCAAGAAACCTATATAAATAAGGTTCTTGAACGATTTCGTATGCAAGATCAGTAAACCCATAGACACTCCTATTGCAAAAATGTGAAGGATTGAGCCATGTCCGTGTCCAAGGACTCCACAAGAGAAGGAACAAATGAAACATGTTCCTTATGCTAGTACTGTTGGGAGCTTGATGTATGCTATGATGTGTACAACACCCGACATATGCTTTGCAGTCGGAATGATGAGCAGATACCAATCCAATCCAGGTTAAGCACATTGGAAATCCGTTAAGAGAATACTGAGGTATCTGAAGGGAACTGCTGATTATACGATGAGTTATTAAGGAAAAGGATCTGCGACTCTAAGGCTATTTTAATACTGATTGGAGATGAGATTTAAATGAAAAGAAATCTACCTCTGGGTTTGTTTTCTTACCGAATAATGGCACCATATGTTGGAGCAGTAAGAAACAAAAGTGTATAGCCTTGTCCGCGATGTAAGTTGAGTTCGTGGCATTATCAAAAGTGTAAGAAAGTGTTTAGCTTAAGAGATTTTTGGATCATTTAGGTGTTATTGGAAGTGCTGCAGATTCATTGTTGGTTAACGTAATAGCCAAGCAGCAAAAAGCGTATACCAAAGATCCAAAATATCATGGCAAGACCGAACATATAGATACCAAGTATAATCTTGTCAAAAGGGAAGAAAATAGAATAGTTGAGTATATACTTGTATTAGCTTGTTTGAGTGTGTACTTGTATCAGCTTACTGAGTTTATTTGGAGTCTTATACTTCCACATATTTTATAAGCTGCGCACTCTACAATTAATTTGAGTAGCAAAGGGTCATATACCCTACAATTGGTACCAAATCATTTTGGTTCCAACACGGCTAGCCATGGATGGAGCCATGGGCAAGAAACATTTCTTTATTCTAAATGAAATCCCCTAATATATAAAAAGGTGAAAAAAATATTTTCATTCTGGTGGACTAAGAAGCATTCGTATTTTGATGCATGTCGTACCATGGCATCGGGTTTTTCAAGATCGTCGTTATCGTTGGGCAGGAAAGTGAAGACCAGGAAAAAAGTGACTTTCTATTTTCATTGTCTCTAAACGTTTAAAAACCATCTACGGAGTCTCGAGATCTCTGCAAGGGGCTCTTTTGCTTTTTGGTCTGGCCCGCGAACACGAAATAATAGATGAGAGAGAGAGGAGGTACATCATGGGGAGAAAATATTGGGTGGGTTTAACTCTCCACGTAGGCCAAATGTATCACCATTCAAAAATCGACACGTAGCAAATTTGGGCCCACCTGTCAGCGTCCACTCTCTCTCCATTAACTCCGTCTCTCTCCCCTTTACTCTCTCTCCTCCCCTCCATTTCTGCCCACGACTCTTTCTCCCCCTTTTCTCTCTCCACTTCTCTTTTCTTTTTTCTTGCTTCTACCAGGCTCGAGCTCGAGTCGGCTCATGGCTGCCTCAGGTCGAGGGATGGCGCGCCACCGCGAGGCATCAGCGTGAAGCCTCCCGCCTCCGCCGGTCCATGGTCCGGACCCTTTCGGTGTCTTTGCCTTTGGATTGCAAAGAAGAAGAGTGTGGCGACGACCAGCGAGCGAAGAAGAAGAGTGTGGTGATGACTAGCGAGCTGGCCACAGTGGCCGCCACTGCCTTGACGATCATCTTGCTTGAGGAAGATGACGAGTCCGGCGGTGGCGCTTGGAGCGAGTCTATTACGGAAGGAGGAAGAGAGCTAGGGGGCGGCGGCGGCGGCGACGGTGATGGACAACATGGAGGCGGCCTGGGAGAGGAGGGCGTGGACGCGGGAGGGGTCGGCGGGCTGCTTTAGGGTGGGGATGCGCTCCACGCCGGAGTGGCGGTTGGCGATGCACCGGGATTGGATGAGGCGGCGGAGGGTGTGGTTTGGGATGAGGGTGAAGTCGAGAAGCGGGGCGCGGGTGACGGGGCAGGTAGTGTTGCTGGCGGCAATCCAGGGCTCGATGCTGGACCGATCGTAGGTCTGCCCCGTCGACACCGTCACTGGGTCCAACATCAGCTCCAGCGAGATGGGGCACCGGAAGTGGTGTGGGATTTGGACGCCCACCATGTCCAGCGGCTCCAAGCTTAGCCACCACGCATTTTTCTCTCTCTAGGAACGGCGCAAAAAAGCTCCCTTTTGTTTGTTACTGCAGTCCCTCTCTCTCTCTGGAATGTGGGCACTAGATGAAGTGAAGGGTCAACACTTGCAGAGCGCGCAAATGGGCACTGGCGAAATTCCTTCTCCGTTCGCAAGAGGACGCTGATTTCTTCTTTATTCGGGAGCAAAAGACAGAGAAAGAAGGAAGAGAGAGAAAGAGGGAGGGAGAGAGGACAGCTGGTTTTTGTGGGCAGAAACGGAGGGGAGGAGAGAGAATAAAAGGGAGAGAGACGGAGGGTTAACGGAGGAAGTTAAGACTGATAGGTGGGCCCAAATTTGCCATGTGTCGATTTTTGAATGGTGATACATTTGGCCTACATGGAGGGTTAAACCCACCCAATATTTTCTCACATCACGGGAGGCATTTTCTAAAAATGATGCCACCCGCTTGTGTTGCTCCTACGCTCGTCTGCACTCATCGACGTCGCAGCTCCACCCCGGGAACGACGACGACGGCACTGTCTCCCACTCCCGATGCCCGCTGCTCACCGCTGCCTTCTCCTTTCTTCTGACGTGCTCCGACGGCACTGTCCTCTCCTCCCGCCGGACCTATCTGTCGGCATTCCTCTCTCTTTCTCCCAAAAAAATCCTCCCTCAAATTTGGGATTCTGAAGCTGAGACCCTGTTTTGTGCTGCATTTCTTCTAAGCTACCGCTGCTTCCCACAACTCCAACTAGCGGAAATGACGCGGCTTCTCTCTGTCCAAGCCGCTGCTGTTGCGTCGTGATCCCGAGCCGACGGTGCTTGCGATCCTTCCTCGTGACGACGAAACCACTTTCTGTTTTCTCAGGTTCCCTCGGCGTCTCTTGTGGCTTTGTCTTGCATCGCCACTCGCGGCCGAAAGTCACTGCCGAGACTAGACGAGCCGAGCCGCGTTACAAATCGTTGGCCAATTCACCGCCTTGTGCACCTCGCCGAACAACCACCGCGGCCATCCTTTGCCAGGGAGCACCATACCGGTCATCCATCGAGGCGATTCCGATGAAGTCCAAATTTGGCGCATTATGCTGGGAAGTTAGGTAAAATATCTTTCGAATTTATTTGTGTTTTTGCACGTGATTGTGCACTATGAGCAGAAACCCCCTTCGCTAAATCTATTTGCACACGCCTTCAGCTGCTGGATGATCTTTTTTCTTCTTCTTTTCTCGTGTCTGTGTAACATACAGTAAATTCCCAAGGATCCCCGTCTTCATTGGAATATCGGTCGTCTGGGCGTGCACTGCCGTGGAAGCATTTCAAAAACCTCAGCTCATTTCTTAGCCAGGCCACGCTACACCAAGTTACCAACCTCTTTTTCTCTTCTGGGTGGAGAGAGAGAGGTCTGGAAGTAATAGGCTTCCTAGAGATGCCACACTCAAAGGCCAGAGCATCAGAAGATCAGTACGATGTGATCCTGAGTTTTAGTGGGGCGGATACTCGTTATAACCTCATGGACTTCCTCAATAGAGACTTGAATAATGCTGGAATCCGCATATTCATGGACGATGGTAAAATCGAGGTGGGTGATGAAATTAGTGGGAAAATTGTACAAGGTATCCACAACTCCAAAATCTACATACCTATCATCTCTTGAGCTTATCCTCACCACAGATGGTGTCTTATTGAGCTTGCAGCATGATGAAAAATGTGTCTAAGGGTGGAAAAAAGATTTTCCCCATCTTTTATAAGGTGGAACTAGGGGATGTTAAACATCGAACTCCACACCCGGAGAATCCTCCCTCCGAAGTTGAACTTAGAGCGTTCAAAGAGGCTCTTGCAAAGGTTGGTCAAATCAAGGGATGGAAGGTCGAGGAGCGACAAAGGTAAAACTACCTTTCAGATGCTTGCCTAATTTGTTTTTGTTTTAGGGTATAAAACATTGTCCTATAAAATCATTTCTTTTCTTCTTTTTTAAATGGAAAATTTTGAAAACTACCTCCAACTCCAAGTGCTGCTCCTATTGAACTTTACATCCTTTACTCGAGACATCTTCCTTAATGTTTTTGTTGTTATAGCTACCGCTAGCGTTGGGGAATTTGTTATGGGTTTCGGGGTCATATAATTTGTCATCACCAAATTGCAGTGTTCAATGGATGACGAACTTGAATTTGTCTACATTTTCTCGGTTCCCGATTCTCCCTATTACAAGTGCTGAAAATCTTTTCTGGGCTTAGCTATAAATGCCGAAATTTTGCTTGGGCACCATGTGGTAGCCACTTGGTAATTTTGGCCGTTGTGTAGAACACTACCATATAGAAAAATGCATCTGGTGAATTGAATTCTACTAAATTAGCCTATACTTATTATTCAGTGTATTTAGATATCATTTGTAACCCCATGCGATGTGTGGGCATGAATTATATCTAGTCAACTAATGAAAGCGTTTTTGTGTATGGTAGCCAAGCAAAAATTGTGTTGTTCAAAAGGTTTTGGAGGAGCTGGGCAGAAAAGATGGATCACAGACTAAGCATCGATTGAGCTTGATGACTTGAGATAGTCATTGGAAGACTCATTGTATCGCGCAAAGAAGGTACGATTTCTCTTCTTCATCAATATACAATAGACGTGCGGAATGCACGGATTTGAAATTTGATTTGTTTAGATCTCAGCTTGATGCTATAATTTGGTAAAACTACACAAATTACAAGAAGTTAAATACTATTCTGAAATTTACGCAGACAACAATATATTTTTTAATCAATTAGTGTTCTTACAACATGTTCTTTTTAATTTGAAATGTTGTTTCCTATAAATTAAATAAGTACACAAATACAAGTCACATAAATTGTAAGTTTTAAATTTATTTCTTGCTGTATAATTCATTGTTGGACATTATGTGATGTGATAGGTTTTTTTTTTCTTAATGTCATACTATTTAGCAATAATCACCCTCTTGAACGTTCACATCATTGCGTAATAGCTCGTAGATTTCAAAAATGGTATAGTTGATGCCCTATCTTCTTTAGTTTTTCAGTTTGCAAAACCGACAACTATTACTTAAAATCTTGTTGTCCTAAAGCATTAGGACAGGAGGCTATTTTCCAAAGATCGATTTGCAAAAGCATGGCTTTGTAAAAGCTCGACAGATCCTCCAACTCCGTTCCCCTCCCGTTTTCTGCCTTTGTCAGTAACCCCCATCTTCTCCGGCTTACTCAAGTTCCATTTTAGAAATTTTTTTTTTCCCACCAAAAAATGCAATTTTTCTGCTCAATTGCCCCGCAAATAGAGATTGGAGTTTTCAATATTGACATGGCTTAAGTTGACAGTGCACACTCTATTGTTTGAATAAGTAATTTTTTCCAAGCTCTCGACGGTCTCTTTTCCTTTCCTTCCGCACTCCCCTTCCAGTTTCAAAAATTCTTCCATACAATGAATTGCAAAAGACAAATCTCATTATGTCAGACTGTATGAAATTTTTCTTACCCTACCACCTTGACCACAGTTTTTGGTTGTAAGCAAGATAAACATTGCAAGATACAAAATAAACTTTAGGACCCTCACATGTCTAGATGTGGATCATTGTATGAAGTAAATAGATGTGGTAGCTTTATATGTGCCAATAGGAATTAATTAAGCTCAATGTTAGCACTATACTATTTAAAGAAGATTTTCCTTTCTTTTCTTTTCTTTTTATAGAAATAATTCTATTGACCCTAATTTTCGAGTAAATGTAGGAGTGTAAACAATATGTTCCACAAGCAACCTAATCTATTCTTGATTAGATGATTTAGTGAGAAAAGATTATTATTAACTTAATTGTGCAATGCTTAAAACTTATGTGGAATTTCAATGTGGTCCAAGTGCAGCAGTATACTAGGAGAGGGAGTCCAAACAGAGGAAATATAGAAGGAGGGAGGAGTCCAAGTAGAACTACTACAGAGGAGAGATGGACGATAGACTCGATTGAGGACATGCACATGGAGGGTGGAAGTATGGGGAGAGGTGAAATCAGAGGGATTGTAAGCATAAATAGCATGAAGGGTCTGCACATGGAGTACAGCGAGGCGAGGGAGGAGTGAAAGCAGCGGAAGAGGGAGGAGCAGTGGAAATAGCAGAAGTAGCAGCAGCAGCAGAAGGGGGAGGAGCAGGAGCAGTGGAAGCAGCAGAAGGAAGTGTTCATAATTTCGTTTGGGGCATTCTTGGTGTACCTCTCTTATGCATTAACCTTTCTCTGCTTAAGAACAAGGAAACAAGTCAATAAGTAGTAAGAAGATGGGTTATGTATACTGCAATTTTCTTTTTCTTTTCTTTTTGTTTTGTGATTTTCAAATCTATGTTCCCGTTTAAATTCCTATTCATCCGTATGAATACATCCTCAAGTTCTTGATTCATCTCTCAATTTTTTTTTTTTTTTGGTGATACATCTTGGAAATGCGACTCAATTGTGGTGATTTTGACCCTTTGAAACATTTAGGATCATGAAGAAATCTAATGGATTTCCAACGTCAACATAGAATAATCATTCTTATGAAGGTTGCTGATAATTTATATCGGATTCAGGAGTTTGGCTTTCACAGCCATCTTCTAGCTAGATATATCAGTTCCGTAATGAAGTTAATCCGAAATGAGTGCATACTTTATGAATAATAGGAGGATAAATGAGATAAAGCTTCTTTATGGCCATGCTCTCGTGCTGGGGGTATCAGCAACCATCGGACGCACAAAATTCTCGACGAGATTCTTGATCAGAATCCCAAGCACACTAAAGAGCAATTAAATGGTGCTCACTATTGACACCTAAATTTTGGTAATCTGATCATTTAATTATTGCATAGAAAATTATAGGTCAATTTTATCTTTGAGAAAAAATATTAATTGCATAGCATATTAATCTAGGTGCATTTGTTTTTAATTTGCATGTTTTGCATTTTATTTATTGGACCGGCGGTGGATGGGGTCGAGTTACTATTTCTGAGCTCTAGCTTGGCAGGTCGACTAAGTCCACGAAGCGAGCAAATTGGCCCGAGCCCGTTTTCTTTTAATGACAAAAATTACCTAAATGGAGATTTGAAATGATATTACGGTGGATTTTCGGAATTTAAGAAAATTGGGTTACAATCTTATCTTTAGGCGATAAAATTAGTAGAGAATATTCAAGAGATAAGGAAAATAAAATTATTTTTGTGATCGGAAGATTATAGGTAATCTTCATGAGGAGAAATATCCAAAAAAAAAAAAAAAAAAAGATTGCATTTGTTTTGCCTATAAAAGGGTTAAACATATAGGTTTATGGGGGCTTCTCTTGGTCGAAGAAAAAAGAAATCAAAAAGTTAAAAGTGAAAGAGAGAGAAACCGGTGAGAAAAAGCTGCCGAGGGAAAAGAAAAGTCAAAAGGGGCAGAGAGAAAAGAGATATGAGGAGACAGAGAGAGAAATGGAGAAAATATAAAAAAAGAGAAAAAGAAGAATAGGGGTTCTTCTTCTTTTTCGATTCTGCCGGCGACCCCCTTTGCTCAGAAGCTGCAAAGCCGGCGCCAGTAGCTCCCCCGCACCTCGAGCGCCGAAGCCCGTGCCTGTGCCACCCACTGCCTGAGCGTCGCACACTCTCCGCTTGCTGCTGACGTGCCATCTCCGAGTGCCACTCGTCGTCTGCCCAAGCACCTGCAGCAACCCGCACCTCAGCCCGCGCCAACTCCATCCGCGTCGCCTGCACGAGCACCTCCGCCGCTTGACACTTCTGTTGGAGAAATCTTTCCAGAATATTTTGAAGCTGACAAAACGTCTCTATCAATCTAGTCTGGATATTCGCAAACCTTCTGTTTAGAGTCTGAAGACTTTCAGATCACCAGACTCAGCGCTCAAGACTCAAGACTCAAGACTATTCTCATTGATAGTTTTTCTAATCTAGTGACGAAGGCAATCCAGAGCCGAAGTATTTGGTTGAGGATTTAGTCCTATCCTCTGGAGAAGATCTCTTGGCTGGATAAATATAACGGATTCTTTTATTCGTAATCAAGATCGTTTGAAGATCCGATGGTCGACGAAATAATCTTGGAAGGTTCTATTCTTGGAAACCAAGATCCTGATTGTATGGGCGAACAGGATTGATGGGCTATCATCAGGTTCCTTTAATAGCTTGAATGATCTTCTTGATTGATTCCGTCCAACGCATAGATTGGAGGAATTCCTTTGGTAAGTGCCAACGGGTATGATGGCATAAAGGAGTATAAAAAGGAAGACGTTATAGTTGTTTTAGTGCGTGATCGATAGAGAAATTCCAAAGTCCAAAGCACCTTGATTACTAGTCGATACATTTTGAGCTAAACTGTATACATAGAGAGTGTCTATACTTAGTGATACCTTGAGCGAGTGTGGTAGATCATCTACACCTAGAAATCAAGGAAGATCAACGCTGTAACATCTCTTTGTTCATAGTGGAATCCAGCCAATTGGCTGTCAGTGCATAAGAGTGGACGTAGGCTTGAATCAAGCTGAACCACTATAATCCGCGTGTTTAATTTTCTCTTTCCTTTACTCAGTCTTACGTTGATTATTGTTTGTCTCAAATCTATCAACTGTCTAGTATTGTGGAATTATCAAGAAAAATCTTTTATATACCTATTCACCCCCCTCTAGGTACTCGTACTAGCTATATCAATGGGTATCAGAGCTCGTGTACTTACTTTATTTGAAGTGTTTTACTTCAGAGTAAAAGATCCATGGCTAGTATGCTAGCACCAGGGCTGGTGGAAGGGCAAAGCAATACCAGACCACCCTACTTTGATGGAAATGATTACAACATCTAGAAGAACAAGATGAAAGCTTTCCTATGATCAAAGGATCCTCTGGAATGGGACGTTGTGGAAAGAGGAATCACTTATACAGCTGCATCAGTCTCTGAAAGAGGGAAAGAAACTGTTGAGACCAGCGGAATGACTCAAGAAGAGATAATCAAGAGACAAGCACTCGATGCAAAAGCAATTTACTCTTTATATTGTGCTTTGTCACCAACTGAATATAACAGAATATCTTCTTGTGTTACAGCAACAGAAGTATGGGACAGATTACATATCACCTATGAAGGAACAGATCGAGTGAAGGAGACTAGGATTAACATTCTCCTCGGTCAATATGAAGCCTTCAAAATGAAACCAGGAGAATCTATAACTGGCATGTTTAGTTGTTTTACAAATATTGTCAATGGTCTTGAGAACCAAGGACAAAAAATTTCTGATCCCATGAAGGTAAACAAGCTACTGCGTGGACTCTCCAAGGATTAGAATCACATAAAGACTTCAATAAGAGAGACACAGAAAATTATGCCATCATCTGTCGACGAGCTGATTGGAACTCTTCAGTCTTATGAAGTGAAACGAATTAATGAAGACGAAGATCCAAAAGGTAAGAAATCCATTGCATTAAAATCAAATGATGATTCTGATGATATAGATTCTGGAGATGATCTGGGCGATGAGGAGCTTGCTCTTATGATAAGAAGATTCAGAAAGCTGAATAGAAAAGGAAGAAGGTTCAACTCAAGGAAACAAAGTTTCCAAAGACAGCAGACCAAGTCTGTAGATGATGAGGAACCAAACAAAGATGTAGTTTGCTTCGAATGTAAGAAAAAGGGACATATCAGACCCAACTGTCATCTTCTAAAGAAGAAGAAAGGAAAAGCTGAAAAGTTTCGTAAACCTCTCAAAGCTTAAACATGGAGTGATACAGAGTGTGAAGAAAGTGATGAAGAATATGCCAACTTTGTGTCGATGGCACAATCGAGACTCGGACTGGATCGACTCGACAAAGAACTTGAGGCAAGTAATTTTAAAATTCCTGTCAAAGTTTCTAAATACATTGATGAACTGTGTGTTAGTCTTAAGACTTCTCTCAAAAGGATTTCCGAACTTAAAAAGGAAAACTCTGCTCTAAAACAACAAGAAAATGTTTTAAAAGAAAGAGTTGAATGTCTAGACAAGAATTTTTCCACTCTTAAAGAAAATGAAAATAGTCTTTTGAAAGAAAATGCTCTTTTAAAAACTGACTTATCATATATTTCAAAGAAATTTTCAATAGGGTCCGAGAAACTTGAAAAAATTCTTTCAGCTCAAAGACCTTACTTCAATAAGTCTGGTCTAGGTATGACAACAGAAACAATTCCCTTGATTGATTTTCCTAAAGTAAAAGAAAGAATTAAGAAAAGACTATCGAGAGAGGCTTACAAAAATCATTTCAAGAAAGTTTTTGTAAAGTCTGTAGGTCGAAATGCTCTAAGATGTTCAAAGTGTAACAGTCAGGATCACTTTGAAAAAGAGTGTCCTATGGTTTGGAAACCTATTAAGAAAGTATGGCCTAATAATGTTTATCCTACTAATACCAAAGGAGCCAAGAAAATTTGGATACCAAAGACAGCTTGAGACTCTCTTTTAAATGCAAGTCTCCGTCAAGAAAAAAGTAAAGTGGTATCTTGACAGCGGATGTTCAAGACACATGACAGGAGACTCAAATTGCTTCATAAAGCTTATTCAAGTAAATGGTGGAAAAGTTTCATTTGGAGGAAACGGCAAATGAAGTATTGTGGGATTTGGAATTGTGAAAATTTGAAATCTCACAATAAGCAATGTTTCTCTAGTGGAAGGACTCAACTATAACCTTCTTAGTATTAGCCAATTGTGTGATACTGGTTTCAAGATCTCCTTTCAAGAAGGAATATGCTCTGGAATCAGTAAAGACTCTACTCAGTTCTTCATGGGTCAAAGACATGGAAATATCTACCTCTTAGACATGAAACCAAATGAATCGCAATGCCTAATCTCAATTCAAGATGAAGCAAGCTTATGGCACAGAAAGCTTGGTCATGTCAACATGAAGCAATTAGCCAAAATCTCATCAAAGCAACTTGTTCGAGGTCTACCTAAATTACCATACCAAAAGTCCGATCCATGCACTCCATGTATTTTGGGAAAACATGTAAGAAATTCATTTAAGCCAACAAATCATGTTTCTACTAATCATGTACTACAGATGCTGCACATGGATCTCTTCGGACCAACCAGAACCCAAAGCATTGGAGGTAAGAAATATTGTCTAGTAATTGTGGACGATTACTCCCGTTTCACTTGGGTATATTTCCTTGCAAGTAAGTCTGAAACCTTCTCGTATTTTGAAAAATTTGCTAAAAAGGTTCAAAATGAAAAATGTTGTGTTATCTCAAGTATAAGGATAGATCATGGAGGTGAATTTGAAAATCAAGATTTTATAAAATTTTGTGATGAATCTGGCTTTAAGCATATGTTTTCTTCCCCTTATACTCCAGAGCAAAATGGAGTTGTAGAAAGAAAGAATAGATCTCTTCAAGAAATGGCTAGAACTCTTTTAATTGAAAGTAAGATTTCTTCACGATTTTGGGCTGAAGCTGTTTCAACACCGTGCTATATCATTAATAGAGTCTTCTTAAGACCTATTATAGAGAAAACCCCTTATGAGTTATTCAAAGGTAAGAAGCCTATTGTTTCATACTTTCATGTGTTTGGTTGCAAATGCTTTATATTGAAGAATGCTAAAGATCGAGTTGGTAAGTTTGAAGAAAGATCAGATGAATGCATCTTCCTTGGATATTCTACTTCAAGCAAAGCCTACAGAGTCTATAAGAAGAAGAGCCAGTCTGTGGAGGAGTCAATGAATGTCAAATTTCAAGACTTTACGCAAGATGAATCCAGTCTGACTCATCATGAAGAGTCTGAACCTACTCCAGACCCTCCAAAGCTTACAACTCAAGAAACATCTCAGACTCTGGAATATCAGCACCAAGCTGTTCATGAAGATTCAAATAAATAAAGAAATCATCAACCAGACAAATCAACTAGTAATTAGAAGCATAAATCCAGTCATCCCAAAGATCTCATTATCGACGAAATTAATGAAGGAATCCGCACCAGATCTAAAAAACGTGAAGAGTCTAGTGCTGTAGCTCTTATTTCCGAAATTGAGCCAAAGAGCATAGAAGAAGCTTTATCTGATGAAAGCTAGATTGAAGCTATGCAAGAAGAGCTCAGACAGTTTAACATTAATGATGTCTATGAATTAACATCCAAACCAAAAGGTAAAACTGTTATTGGAGCTAAATGGGTGTTCAGAAACAAGATGAATGAGAAATGAAAAGTCGTACGAAACAAAGCAAGACTCGTGGCTAAAGGATACACACAAAAAAAAGGAATAGACTATGATGAGACTTACACTCCAGTAGTAAGGTTAGAAGCTATTAGACTATTACTTGCGTTTGCTTGTTATAAAAATTTCAGGTTATTCCAAATGGACGTCAAAAGTGCTTTCCTAAATGGATTTATCCATGAGGAAGTTTATGTGGAACAACCACCTGGGTTGAAGACCCAAAGAAGCCAAACTCAGTCTTCAGACAGAAAAAGACCTTGTATGGTTTAAAGCAAGCACCTCGAGCTTGGTACGACTGACTAAGTAAGTTCTTATTACAGAATGGTTTTGTCAAAGGTAAAGTAGATACTACTTTATTTATCAAAAAGGAAAACAAAAGCTTTTTACTTGTTCAAATATATGTGGATGATATTATTTTTGGATCCTCTAATGAAAGTCTATGCAAGAAATTTTCTAAGTCTATGCAGGATAAGTTTGAAATGAGTATGATGGGAGAGTTAACATTCTTTCTTGGTCTTCAAGTAAAGCAATTGAAGGAAGGAACTTTTATTTATCAAGAAAAATATGCTAATGATCTTGTCAAAAGGTTTGGATTGGAAAATTGCAAAAAGACTGATATACCGATGTCAAGTTCTTTGAAGATAGACAAAGATGAAGAATGGAACAAAGTTGATCAAAAGCTGTACAGGAGCATCATTGGTCCACTTCTTTATCTTACTGCTTCTAGACCTGACATTTTGTTGAGTGTTTGCATCTGTGCTAGGTTTCAATCAGATCCTAGAGAATCCCATCTCAGTGCTGCGAAACACATTATTAAATACGTTGCTTCATCATCAAGCATCGGTCTGTGGTATCCTAAGAAGGGAGACTTTAATCTTCTGGGATATTCAGACGCAGATCTGGCCGGTTGTAGAGTCGATAGAAAGAGTACTTCAAGAACTTGCCAGTTGCTTGGAAGCAGGACAGTGTCTTGGTTTTTAAGGAAACAAAGCACTGTGGCTCTCTCAACAACAGAAGCAGAGTATGTAGCTCTTGAAAGCTGCTATTCGCAAATTCTATGGATAAAACAACAGCTACAAGACTTTGGGATTGAAGACTCATGCACAGAGATCAGATGTGACAATACCAGTGTAATCAATCTCACCAAAAATCCAATCCTTCATTCAAGAGCAAAGCATATAAAGATTCGACATCACTTCATTAGAGATCATATTCAAAATGGAGAAATCTCGATTCAATTTGTTGATTCAAAAAGTCAACTAGCGGATATATTCACAAAGCCTTCGGAGAAAAATCAATTCGATTTTATCCGTTCCAGACTCAACATTTTGAAGCTTGAAGAAGTTAAAGTCTAGAGACTCTCCAACCCTCAGACTCAGACATTCATGGCTATAGACAGTAAGTTGTCGTTATATTTAAACTCGAAAAGGTACTATCTATAGTTCAGTTAATTTATAGTCTCCGTGAAAAACGAAATCTTGTCTTTTCAAACGGATTAACTTCTATTTGGCAGTTATTGATTTTAAAAAGAAGTGTCTTTTCACTTTCCTTGTGCCGATTGAACTTTCCTTTTCAAAACTAAGTTATATATATATATATATACAGTTTTCTTTTTCGCCCAATCTTCAAAACCCTAAAAGGCATTCTCCTCCCAATCCTGTTTCTACTTCGTGTTCATCTTCGAGAAAGTTGTCATCTTTTCTTGGGAAAGCAAGTAAAGGAATCTTTCAACGACAAGGAAGGATGTCTTCTTCGAGGAAGTCTTCAAGAATCGCGAACATGGGACCACAGAGAATGAATGAGGGACCTACCCATTTCGATCTCACCGAAGAAGAAGATTTATCGAGTCAGCAACAGAGCCCGATTCACTCTCCACCACGTCACTCATCACCATCTACCCCACATGGTGCGGGTCAACAACCGGAGGAAGAAATAGTCGAGGACGCAGACCTTGTAAGAGTCCAAAAACCCTCTTTTATTTACAAACTCTATTGTGCGATGAAGAGCATTAGGACTCCGTTGAACTACGTGGATGATTTTCTTAAAGATAAGAATCATGGGAATGAGTATATCTTTCTGAGATGAATGGAGGATTTGGGAATTGCTCCCAAAGGAAAGGCTGAGGAAGCACTTGCGAACATTCCAAGTGACCCTCGTGTAGGAGGATTGAATCCGACTGATGGGAACGATGATGATAAAATGTTCGGTGATTTTCAACCTAGAATGGGTGTTGCTGCAAGGGTGAAGGGAAAAAGAATGGAGTTGTTTAAATCAAAGGAGCAAGAGAATCTGTTCTTCAAACTGTTGAAACGAGGGGTGATAAACCCTAGGAGTGTTGATTTCGATTTCTTGGATGTCATTAATGTGAACTTAAGGGAGAAGTGCAATCTGCTTCAACTTGAACAATTTTGCACCGATACCACAGACGGTTATTCGCAATTGACAGCATACTTCTATTCGAATCTTAGTTTTTTAGATGCGAATAGAATATCATTCAGTGTTAGAGACCAAGACCATGTGGTAGATGTGGACATGTTGGCGGACATAATTGGAGTTGAACGAGGACGCTATCAACCAATCAAAGTCTCAATTGCTCGTGCCACATTGGAGCTTGTCAAAGATAGAGATACAGAGGGAAGAATCATCTATTCAAGGATGCGTGCCATCAATATAGTGCTTCACAAAATTGTGATCAATTGCATCAGGCCCAAGTCTACATCCAAGACTAACGTGTCCAATTCCGAGGCAAAATTGATGTATGCGATTAACTCAGGGACGAAGTTCTCTCTCCCTCACATCATTCTCTTTCACATGTACAGAGCAATGGCGAAGGACAAAGTCCAATTGCCTTACCCTGGTCTTGTGACCAAGATCTTCAGACACTTAAATATTGAACCTCCACATACTCTCTGTGTTCGACCATGCGATAAAATGGTGGTAGGTTTGAATATGCTGACGAAAATGCGTCTGAAAGAGCTTTCCAAGGCAATGGAGAAATTCAGAGTGAAGACTCCAGTACCATCTGCTTCAAAGAGAAAAGGGAAGGAGGCCATTGGTGCCCCATCTACGAAGAAAAGATCTCTCATCTTGGAGGATAAAGATGAATAGGAAGATCTCACAATCTCTGCCTTGATAAGGACCAGACGTTCTGTACCTGAATCAACAGAACATCAGAAGAAAGGGAAAGAAGCAGAAGAACAGAGAGAAGAAGAGGAGCAAGCCAAGAACAGAGAAGAAGAAGAGCAACGAGAGAAGGAGAAAGAAGCTGTAGAGAAGGGGAATCAAGATGCAGAAGAGCATGATCATCACTCTTCCCCATTTGAGGTCCTAGAGACAGGGGGAGTTGGCGAGCAAGGAAGGTCCACACCTCATGCTGCCATCAGTGAAGGTCTAAGACGATCGCCAGCAGATCCAGAAAATTTTCAGACTTCTCAAATGTCTGAAGAAGGACATGATACGTCATCACCAAATCTGCAAGATTATACAGAAGCTCCATCGTCTGCATTCACTCCATCCGAGAAAGCACATGCAAGTACACAGACGGACAATTCTGCAGATTTTCGTCGTATTCTTGATGTTCTTCTAGAAATGCGAGGTCAAATCTATGCTATGGACTGTGAAATTTTAAGCCATGAAGAATGCTGGACAAGCATCTTCGGTTACCCTGGAGGATAAAATGAAAAACCTTGCTCTACAAATTCAAGCCAATGCCAAAGGAGAGGAGGTAGCTCATCTAAGGGAAGACTTGAAGAGGCTAGAAGGCATAGTCCAGTCGATGGGAGATGTCCAAATCGTACGCATTCCCAAGCAGACCTGACTCTTTTCTCACCTTTTTAATGATGACAAAAAGGGGGAGAAGCAATTTGAACCAATTTAAACTTTAAACTTTGACTTTAAATTTGTTTTTTAGTATGACTTGAGTGAACTTGGGTGTGAACTTGAATTTGACTGAATTGGCTGTAGATTTTGATGCTTGATTGTTTGCATTTCTATCAAGTGTTGTTGTATGGTATTACTCATGAAAGACTAACCAATTTTCTGTGGATGCAGAGTCTGGTTGTTTTATTAATTTTTATGAGATAGCCATATTACTTGAGAAATGTTTTTGCTGGTCAAAGTTGTTCAAATCCACAGGAAAGTTTTGTCACCATCAAAAAGGGGGAGATTGTTGGAGAAATCTTTCCAGAATATTTTGAAGCTGACAAAACATTTCTATCAGTCTAGTCTGGATATTCGCAGACCTTCTGTTTAGAGTCTGAAGACTTTCAGATCACAAGACTCAGCGCTTAAGACTCAAGACTCAAGACTATTCTCATTGACAGTTTTTCTAATCCAGTGACGAAGGCGATCTATAGCGAAGTATTTGGTTGAGGATTTAGTCCTATCCTCTGGAGAATATATCTTGGCTGGATAAATATAACGGATTCTTTTATTCGTAATCAAAATCATTTGAAGATCCGATGGTCGACGAAATAATCTTGGAAGGTTCTATTCTTGGAAACCAAGATCCTGATTGTATGGGCTATCATCAGGTTCCTTTAATAGCTTGAATGATCTTCTTGATTGATTCCGTCCAACGGATAGATTGGAGGAATTCCTTTGGTAAGTGCCAACGGGTATGATGGCATAAAGGAGTATAAAAAGGAAGACGTTCTAGTTGTTTTAGTGCGTGATCGATAAAGAAATTCCAAAGTCTGAAGCACCTTGATTACTAGTCGATACATTTTGAGCTAAACTGTATACATAGAGAGTGTCTATACTTAGTGATACCTTGAGCGAGTGTGGTAGATCATCTACACCTAGAAATCAAGGAAAATCAACGCTGTAACATCTCTTTGTTCATAGTGGAATCCAGCCAATTGGGCCGTCGGTGCGAAGAGTAGACGTAGGCTTGAATCAAGCTGAACCACTATAATCCGCGTGTTTAATTTTCTCTTTCCTTTACTCAGTCTTACGTTGATTATTGTTTGTCTCAAATCTATCAACTGTCTAGTATTGTGGAATTATCAAGAAAAATCTTTTATATACCTATTCACCCCCCTCTAGGTACTCGTACTGGCTATATTAGCTTCCACCGCGTTTCAGCGAGCACCTGCACCCCTGCCGATCGCCCTCCGCCGGTCTCTGCCGCTCTTGTGCCCAGCACAACCCAGTCGCCCACAGCAGCCCGAGCACCGTGCCTCACGCCCGACACACGGTCACCTCCGTTCCAAGCGAGCTCACCGTCGGTGCGCCTGTTGTGCCCTTGTCGGAGTTCCTCGCCGACGACTCCCCTCGCCAGAGCCCCGAACCATCTGCCAAGCTTTGCTTGGAAGGGAAAAAGGAAAAAAACAAAAGAAAAAAAGAAAAGCAAATTAGGTAGTTTTTATTTTCTTTTTCTATTTACTTTATTTTGTTTATATTTGTTTAAGTTTAGTTATTTAAATTGGCACATTGGATGTCAATACTCATGAATCTTGTAGGCATTATCCGCAAAGGTTTTGTCCAAAATTATTTTAATTATTAATTTGACCCGTAAGATGTCGGATCATTTTTTAATTATATTAATTTTTGGACATTTTGATAGTATTTTAATTGTTAAATCATTATAATTATTAATTTGATCAATAAGATTTCGGATCAGATTTTTAATTATTTTGAACTTTTGTTGTGATGTTTAGGTTTAGAGTAATTGTTAATTTAACCTATGAGACAACATGTTATTTTTTTGATTATTTTAATCCTTTATTTGATGAATATCTTGATCATTTAGATATAATTGCTAATCTTGGAAAAGCACTTGAAAACATCAAAATAAAAAAATATCAAAAATCAAATCTTGCATCGAAACATGTCGGTTTTGTAAATTAGGATTGCATTTTTAGGATTGCATTTTTAGATGGTTTTTGGAATAGATTAGGATTGATTTTAGATAATGTTTGCACATTTAAATAATCTCATTTAAAAAAAAAACTAGTTTGCTAAGATAGGATAGGGTTTAAGTCAAATTAACCCCTAAAATAAATTAGAAAATTATTCATTTTAGATAATTTAATTAGGTTTTTAATTAATT